>CM040245.1:218440164-219012003 GCA_022545495.1 Chrysanthemum lavandulifolium
ATGTTGTTAGAACCGATAGATTCTTTAATCGGATTTTTGGTCACATTCTGTACTATTCCTAGAAAGGTTAGGTGTAATCAATTTTATTTATCAAAAATGTGTTTTTGAAACCTTTGATAATTCTCTTTTAATAGGCAAAGTCTGTGGAGCGACTGCTTGTGAAAATCATTTTTCTCATTGACGCTTGGAGGAAACTCAAAAATAGACATTTTTGGTTTGAAAACCGGTTGGGAACATTTGTTTTTCCTCACCAATGGTTTTGCAAACTTAGTATCCACAGCCTTTCCTTTAGACATCCCAATGAAGCTCTCAAAAGATCATTTTGCTTTTGCATGTCCTTGTAGGCACGCCATACCTACGCTTGTCATACTTGCATTCCTCGGTTTTTGATCTGTCGCTTAAAATAGGACACATTTTCTTTTCAAGTTTTTCAAGAGCATTTTCATATTTTGAAACAATTATGAGGTCTCGACCGAGTCTTTCATGATCTTCAATGTAATATGTTTGCAAATGATAGACATAATATCGTAGTTAGAACATCTTCAAGAGAGAATCATTTAAATTTTCCAAAACTTTGATGTGTTCAAAACCGTCATTAGCTTGTTTTACCGTGGATTTATGGTCCTTGACAAAGTCGGTTGTTTCTTTCAAAAGTGCTTGTTCAACATGAATTACCCTTGCACCGATGGCGCTAATCTGTGGGGCAATTGGGTTTTAAAACTTTGTTTCGTCATCATGACGAGTAAACAAGATGTTAGTTGTAATATTGGTTTTAGACTTGACGCCTCTTGAAGATACCCAATTTAGTTTTAACGTCATCTAAAATGCTTCTAGTATCACTTGTGTTAAAAGGATTGTTTGAAGACATTTGTTCGATTTTGAAAAAGATTTGGAAACTACAACTACTGTGAGTTGCAACCGGTTTTGAAACGGTTTTGAAACCGGTGTTGACACTTTGTTTGAAACACTTGGTGTGGTGGAAAACTTTGATTGTTCTTTTTGATTAACAAAAGTAATTCCATTAATTTTGTTCCATTTGTTATAATCAATCGTTTAAGATCCGGATTCTTTTGTTTCATTTTAATCTACTCTCCTCGAGATAGTTCCAACGCTTCAAGAGAATCACGAACAATTATGGGTTCATGCAAAGGTTTTCCGTTGTTCAACACATTCGAGATTTCGAGCTTTCTTGAGGAACGAAGAAGGTTGTTACCAAGAGCCATTTTATGTGCGGTGAAAATCGGATTTGTTTGATTAGAAAGCATCTTGTTTGTTTTAGCGGAATGACCCGTTGTAAGAAGCAAATTGTCCAATTTTTGATCGCTTTCGCTTTATCCAATCTCATCAAGAAGAGAAGCTTCGCTTTTGTAAAATCGCTATCAACTTCTTCTTCTTTTCAAGATCGAATATGTTGCTTTTGTTTTGAAAGTTGGTCATTTAGTTCGTAAATTTCCTTGTTTAAAGATTTTATTTTCAAGTTCGATTCACATCAAGTGTATCATACTTGAGTTGCAATTGTTTTCTCTTAAACCGAATCTCGATAACCAATTTCTAATTCGAAAGTTTGTTTGTATGAAATTCAAAGCTTTTATGCTCCCCTTGTAACTCTCAAGCTCGCCGTCAATATCTTATTCATGCCTTAACTTCGCGATCGACCGCTCTAACTTTCTCAATTTCAATGCCACATCGATTGATTAATGATTCAAAATAAGCACGTGTTTCCTCATCGCTCAAGATTTTGTGACACACCTCCACTAGAATCCACTATGGAGTTTCGAGTTAGTATTGCTACAACCCGGATTGTCCTGTATGTATCATAAGTAGGTGTCAAGGCCACGTATCGTCGCTCGTCATGAGTAAACACATCACATATGACATTGTTATAGCATGGATCAATGATTGGTACCTTAGATATCGTGATTCGCCATAGATGGAGGCGGCCGAGTCGTTGTCAGATTTAGTCTCCTCAAGATTTGCCATGAAGACGCAGCTTGCATTGATGTCCTCTCGGTCTTCCAAATCATCCATAATAGCGAAAAGTCATGTTCCTCAAGACTCAACTCAGAACCCCGCTTCTTGCTTATCTCGCTAACAAAGCGCCTTTCCAAAGAAAATCACCATTCTTTTGTGCGGCTTAGTGACGGTTTTGCCATGCGACCCACTCCTTGACGCTTATAACACTTAACTGATTAGCCCGATTCACATTTCCATAATTCCCAACGATCGAGCCGCAACATTGCCATTCCGACACCATCGCTTATTCCCAACATTCTCGTCTCCATCCGATTTCCAACATATCGACCGACTGACACCCCGATACGGAATCACCGACACTGGCGCGATCGTTAAATGCTTTATCCAATAAAGAAAATATCTGCTGTAAGGTCGCTCGGTCGGGCCGTGGATCGATGATTCCTTGTTCCCGGTATTGTTGATCCGATAGAATTGTTGTTGTGGTTGTGGAATGTATTATCGCAAGTTGTTGTTGTTGGAAGATGATGAAGCTTGTTGTTGTGTATTCATTGTAGTTTGAGTCTTAGCAATAAGTGCCAATGGATCATGATTCTTTGCCAATCTTTCTTTCCCCGACTTCATTCGCCTGCCTTGGTTTTGTTTCGTAAAATTGTTTAGTTGATCAAAGTTCACCCGATGTAAGTCTTTTGTTTGGTTGACAATAGTGACATATCGTCCCCATTCTTCCGAAGATTATTCAGAACTTGATGTTTTGAACGATTGTTCTGGTGCCAACTTGTTTCGATAAGCTCATTCATCAAAGTGCAAAACCTTCCATAGTAGGATTCAATGGATTCTCCTGGTGTAGATGTAAACCTCCCATTCATTAGCGCCTTGTTCTCCATGTCTTGTTTACCACTGCTCCATAACATAGCCGCCTAACACGCTCCCACATATCGAAGCGCTTCACAACTGCTCACAAAGAAAATGTCTATTGCTAAACCCGTTGGACAATATGAATTGCCATGTCATCTCAGATCGACTTGTTTCGATCCTCTTCTGTATTCTCGATCTGGCTTGAAGATGAGAGGATGGTGGGATGGGAGGTGTTGCATCCGCATTTGTACATGAACTTGTCAAGGCTTGAAGGGTCCATCCCTAATGGATTTAATCATGACTATGCCATTAGGTTTGGTCTTGATGTAGCGAGCATCTCGACTTGTCCATTGAAGATAACCACCTTTTGCCAACATAAGAGGTCGGTTTTCGCACCTAATGCATGAATGTCTTGTTGTGTTGCCATTGATGAAGGTATGATCCGATAAAGTTGATGTACGATCGATTCAACGATAAAGGAGTTGTGTTTGAAGAAGATTAAGCTTGTTGAGGTGTTTCGAAAGTCGCACTCAGAACCTTGGTTCTTAAAAATTTTCGCACAAAATTTGAAATTCACTTTAAAAATCAATTCTAAGGTCGTATGAAAAATTTGAGTTATGACAATTTTGACGCTAAATTTGACCGAAAATTTGAATTTAAGCCCAAAAATTTGAATTTTGACTAAAATTTTCACGCTAAACCAAAATTTGAATCTCGTAAAAATTGAAAGTTTAGTCTCTCAAAATTTAAATTTTAATACTTCCTTGAGTAAGTCGGGTCAGGCCCAATATGGTTTTCGGTATGAATTCATCGTTTTTCCAACTTTGAAACAATGAGGAGCAAGTATTTGATGTTGAATTTCATAGAAGATTGATACAATATTTTGAGGTAGAGTTACAAAGTAGGCGTTATAAATGCAAGGGGTGTAAAACACACTGCTTTAGACTCGCAACGCATCGCACTTAACCATGCTTAGGTCGTGAAGCCAAGACTTTCCAACCGTTAAACATGTACACATGACCCGTGTTCGACTCATTATTACTATTTCAGTGAATCAAACTCATACCACTGTGATGGGAACCATAGCGAGAATTTTGACTCATAATGAGAATCAAACACGACTCACACGAGTGCAACTTATTCTAAACACAATGTTTACAACCGTAATTCGAGTCCCACAACTCTAAAGTAACACGCTTGTTTCTTATGTTTAGACGAGGCTATGACATGGTCCGACTCATTTACATGACTTCGAACATCGGCTGGGAAAAAAAATGTTAGTATTAACTTGTGATCCTAGGACACTTGACTCATCTATATCACCTTGTTTCATACTCTCGACCTAAACTCAACATATCATTACTAAGTTAAATCTTATGACCAACGTAAGTTTTCGTGTTTGATATCATTCAACCTTAGCAAGTTTTACCAAAACTTATTCCTTCAAATTCCTATTCTCGATGTAAAACCAAAACAACAAAATGCAAACGACATACTTAGGTTCCGTGGTGACATAATTGTTTATCAAACACAAGTATTATAACATCAAGAGTACCTAGTTACATAGTCAAATTACCAAGTTTTTATAAGACTTAACCCTCAGATTTCTTGGCTCATTTTCCTCGATAGAAACCATTTTAACAAGTGAGTGACCAATTCAAGTTTCAAAGTGACAAATTTATTATCATAACGCAAGATTATACATACTTATCTTACAAACTCAAATAAAAACAAGACATCACCATTTAACATTTCATTATCAAAGTTTATGTTACAACAAATTTACAAGGAAGGAAGGACCATGAACCTTATCAAAAGTGAGCTGAGTAAATGTTGAGGATGAAAGCTAACTCGAGGAACCCTACACAAATCAAACCCTTAATCGATTCCGAGCAAACCCAACAATTTCGACACTTTTGAGAATATCACTCTTGTGGTGTGTTTGAGATTTGATTTGTATGTGTCCTGGTCATTCGAGTTGCTTAAGAAGGATTAAGAGAGAGTCTTTGACCAAGCTTTCTCATCTTGCATCTTTGTTTGAAGCCAAATATAGCTTACTTCCAAAACTAAACTAATCTTGGACATAGGCTCAAGATGGATTGGTGTAAAGATTTGTTTCTCTCATGTGGTTTATCTTGATTTGCCTTGGATTCCATCAAGAGTAGCGGCGCATCAAGAGGATTGGGAAGCAAAACTTTCTTGAATATGGTATGAAAGAGGAAGGGTAGGATGGATGAATATGTTGGGTTATCTCCTTTAGGAGATTCGCCTAGGAGAGGCGCAGGCTGGGGAGGAAGAAGAATATTTGATATCTCTTTCCGGTTCTTGTGTTTTCTTTCTTGTCGTGTGGATGAGAGAAGGACAAAGGCAATATCTCAAGTTTCAAGTAAAGATTTTATTTTAGTAGTAATACATTTAAGTGGGTTTGTATATGTATTATTTTACTTAGGCACTTGTAGTATATTGCATTTACTTATGAAATAATTGTGTTTGAGTTTTATAAGGGTTATTGTTTAAGTGATAGTGTGTTAAGTATTTTGTGTCCCGCGAAATTATATTGTGACCAGAGTATCATTGTTTGATAATTTCTTATAACGTAGTGTCTTATTGTTACGTGTCTGAAATATTTATTTTGGTAATATTCAATAGCACAGACATTTGTCATCAAGTCCTTATCATAGTGTCGATGACGCGTGCAAAGGTCGGCCATCGGGTAAACGAGATAACCTCTCGCCTTACAATTTAAATCATAAGACAAAATGAAATATTCATAAAATGATATGAATGCAAGAGTGGTGAAATATTTATTGTATGCGAAGTCATCTACTCAAATGATCGTGCAAAGCTTATGCATGCTTAATGAATTAGGCTTAGTAATAATAAATTACTAATCATCGCTAAATTTTAGTAAAATTTACCCAGTGTCACATCCTCCCGCTTGGAAGAGAAAACCGCCCTCGGTTTTCGCTAGGATTACTTGGTGAAGTAGAGAAAGGTGTGGTATTTGCGCTTGAATTGATCTTCACGCCCCATGTGTATTCTCGGACCTCTTTGAGAGTTCCAACGGACTTTGACGATCGGGATGCGGCTTTGCTTAAGCCGCTTGATTTCTATCCATAATTTCAATGGGTTCCTCGACAAAATTCAATCTTTCGTCAACTTGGATTTCTTCCAAAGGAATAGCAAGAGTTTCGTCGGAAAGGCATTTCTTCAAGTCGTGAAACACATTGTGCACAGAGCTGAGTTCTTGTGGTAATTCAAGTCGGTATGCTACCGGTCCGATTCTCGCGAGAATTTTGAATGGTCCAATGTAACGAGGATTTAACTTTCCACGTTTTCCGAAACGGATTACGCCCTTCCATGGCGCAACTTTGAGCATAACTTTATCTCCCACTTGAAACTCAAGTGGTTTCCTCTTTTTATCTGCGTAGCTCTTTTGACGGTCACGAGCTGCTTGCAATCGGCTTTTGATTTGTATAATCTTCTCGGTAGTTTCTTGGATTAACTCTGGACCAGTAAGTTGACTTTCTCCAACTTCGGCCCAACACACAGGTGATCTACACTTCCGACCATAGAGTGCTTCATATGGTGCGGCTTTGATACTTGTGTGATAGCTGTTATTGTAAGAAAATTCAGCTAGTGGCAAGTGCTTATCCGACCATTTCAAAGTTCATCACATATGCTCTAGCATATCCTCCGTTGTTTGGATTGTTCTCTCGCCTCGCCCATCGGTTTGAGGATGGTAAGCGGTGCTCATGTCGAGGTTAGACCCTAAAGCATCTTGAAGTGATTTTAAGTTTGAGGTGAAACGGCTATCTCGTCGAAATGATGGAAATTGGTACACCATGGCGCGATGATTTCCTTCTGTATAGTTGTGCAAGTTTTCCATTCCATCACTTTCTTTCATCGGTAGAAAATGTGTCGACTTGGTGAGACGGTCAACTATTACCCAAATAGTGTCGTAGCCTTTAGAGGTTTTAGGTAACTTAGTGATAAAGTCCATTGTTATATGTTCCCATTTCCACTCGGGGATTTCGGGCTGTACTAGTAGGCCTGAGGGTCTCTGATGTTCAGCTTTAACCTTTGAACAAGTTAAACACTGGCTGACATATGTTGCAATGTCGGCTTTCATGTTTGGCCACCAGTACAATTTCTTCAGATCAAGGTACATTTTGTCGGATCCTGGGTGTATGGAGTATTTAGACTTGTGGGATTCGTGCATAATAATGTCGTGAATTCCTCCGTAGAGTGGTATCCAACTTCGCTCTTTGAAACACAAAGTTCCATCCGACCTTTTCACGAATCCATTTTCACTTTCTGGCATTCTGTGAAGGTTCTCATTCGGACGATTTTCCTCCTTGAGTGCTTCCAATTGTGCCTCAAGAATCTTGGTTGGAATAGGTGAACTAATTGTCATACCCAAAGATCTGACTCTAAGAGGTTTTGATCGCTCTTTCCTACTAAGAGCATCAGCAACTACATTCGCTTTACCCGGATGGTAACGAATCTCGCAGTCGTAATCACTAAGTAATTCCAACCATCGGCGCTGTCTCATGTTCAGTTCTTTCTGATCCAAAATGTGTTGTAGACTTTTGTGATCGGTGTATATGATACACTTTGTGCCATACAAGTAGTGTCTCCAAATTCTGAGTGCGAACACAACTGATCATAATCCAAATCTTGCGTTGTGTAGTTTTTCTCATGAGTCTTCAGCTGGCGTGAGGCGTATGCTATCACTTTCTCTCTTTGCATTAACACCGCTCCTAGCCCCTTGTGTGAAGCGTCGCAATAAACAACAAAGTCTTCACTACCTTCGTGTAAGGCCGAATGGGTGCACTACACAACTTTTCTTTAAGGAGTTGAAAAGCTTCTTCTTTTTTCTCCCTACCAAACTTGGTGTTTTTTCCGGTTAGCTTGGTTAAAGATTTGGCAATCTTTGAGAAACCTTCAATGAATCTTCTTTAGTATCCAATGAGTCCTAAGAATTGGCGTATTTCAAGAGGGTTGTGGTGTCGCCCAATCCTTTATTGACTCGATCTTAGCGGATCTACATGAATACCCCGACTATCGATTATATGACCTAGAATTGCACAATAGGTATCCAAAACTCACACTCGAGAATTTCGCATATAGTTCTTCCTTCTTCAACAATTCCAAGATCAATCTTAGATGCTCTTCGTGTTATTTCACACCTTGGAATAAATTAGGATATCGCCAATGAATACGATCACAAATTTATCCAAGTAGGTTTACACACTCCGGCTCATGAGGTCCATGAACACACCGTGCGTTGGTTAACCCAAAAGGCATGACTTGGAACTCGTAATGTCCATAACGGGTTTCAAGGCGGTTTTGGGAATGTCTTCCCGAACTCTTAGCCGATGGTATCCGGACCTTAAGTCGATTTTTGAATAAACGCTGAACCTTGAAGTTGATCGAATAAGTCATCGATTCTGTAGTGGGTAGCGGTTCTTAATGGTTAGTTTATTCAATTCACGATAGTCAATGCACATTCTGATAGTTCAGTCCTTCTTCTTGACGAATAAGACTGGTGCTCCCCATGGTGATGAGCTTGGTCTAATGAACCCTTTTTCCGCAAGTTCCGACAACTGGTTTGATAACTCCTAGAGTTCTGTTGGAGCTAATCGATAGGGTTCTCTTGCCACTGGCGCGGAACCAGGAAATTCTCTTACTATTGGCACGTCTTCCTGTCGGGTCGGCGGAAGTCCTGGCAAGTCTTCGGGAAAGACTTCAGGAAATTCAACCTGTCGGGTCGGCGGAAGTCCTGGCAAGTCTTCGGGAAAGACTTCAGGAAATTCCCTTACTATTGGCACGTCTTCCAGACGTTTTTCTTCATTTTCTTTTTCGTCCTTTCCGGTGACTTGTGCTAGGAAGATGTGACATCCTTCTTCGACACACCTCATCACCTTGGTACAGGAAATGACATGCAGTCTTGAAGCGTTTCTTCTGTCACTTCTGTCCCCTTCTATTGTTAGGACTTCATCTCCATAAGGTAATCGGACGAGCTTATCGTCACAAATGATGGCAGCATGATATTTTGCTAACCAATCCATTCCGACGATGACATCGAAACTACCCAATGCTACTGGTATCAAATCGATATTGAATGGGTGGTTTAACAGGTTAAGGGTGCAACCTCTTATGATGGTATCTACCCTTTCTACATTACCGTTAGCTAGTTCCACTTTGTATGCATTTCCTAATGCAGTTGGGGCAATATCGAGTAGTGGACTAAACGCATTAGAAAAAAAAACTCCTATCGGCTCCCGTATCAAACAATATGGATGCATAACGGTTATTTATAAGGAACGTATGTAACACCCCCAAAAATGGTTTGCGGCGGAAGAAAAGGTTTTGGGATGCTACCCAATGGATCATGACACAAAGTGAAAAGCAAAGCTTTTTCGTAAAATATTTCATTTATTGTAGTAAAACAAAGTTTACAAAGTTTGAATTGTTGCTAAAATGGCCCATTAACAAAGTTTGGTCCCCATACATAAATCGAGTCATCTATGACCATGCCATGCCAATGCCCAAGCGCCTCCGAGTTAGCTATCGCTTTTCATCCCGAAAATACATGCTAAAAGTCAACACAATGGTTGAGTGAATTCATAGGTTTTGTAATAAAGAAGTTGATCACAAGATTTTCAAGTTTAAAGAAGCCATGGGCTATGTTGTTATACGCCCATAAAAGATAGTTGATATTATTGCACTAAGCTCATGACACCAATACTAACCGTGATACACCTAATTATCGTGTAAGTAAATAAAATTGCCCCTCCGAGATGTAATAGCCAATTACATAGAGATACCAATATAGTGCGCCCGGTTATTTCCGATAACCGAGTCGGGGTCGCTGGGCCCCATAGTACTATCCACGATATTTATGCTCACCGCAAGTGATTAATGGTTCATGATGTAGGGACTTTTGGTGGCAACTTAGGCAAGAGTCATAATATCAAAAGTACAAAGAAATGCTTTTCAAGCAATTGTGATCATAAAACAAGAGTAACATGTATTCTCCCCAAGGAGTTTATAAAACAGTTAAAAGAGTAAAAGTGGGGCTATGAACTCACCTCGAATGAATGAAAATATCAGGAATAAGTGATGGCACGCAAATCGATGAGATGTAACCGCGACCTATTTAAATAGTAGGGCGTTTAGGTTGTGCACATGCTATGAATGAGGTGCATATGTTCTTTACATGATCTTATCACCAATATAAGCTTGAGTTTAAGTTTATCATGAAAAATACCATTTTTACGTCAAGATATAATAATTAAAATTCCTTTTCAAACTTTTCAAAAATGGTCAAGTGCTCATCTTTACCGATTGATATCTCGTTCATTATTCAATATTATTAGTCCAAACCAATTGGGTTGTAGAGGGTGTTTGGAGATCTAAAACAGTCTTCTACTGACGATATAGCGATTTCGGACTCTAACGTGCATAAAACTAGCCAACAAGTTGGACGCTTAGGCTGTTTTTATTGAAAAACTAGTTGTTTCGGCCAACTTGGTGGGGCTTTAACTTCATGGTTACTACCTGCTTGATGTGGTCCGACTTTTGAAAACTACCGAGATGACTACAAAAGACTCATCATGACAAATTTTATAGTTTTGACTCTATATGCGTTAAAACAATCGTGAATATGGTCCTTCGCAAAGACAGTTTCAGACTTGGTAAAATATTCAGACTTTTCTACACTAGTTTAGACTTTACCTAATTTTTATAGGATTGTAACTTATTCGTTAGAGCTCGGTTTTAGTTGATTCAAGTTGTCGTGTTTAGAGGGCCTTGTCATCTACATTTTCATAATAACCGCTATTTACCAATCCTAGTCTAGGGTGTTCGTAAAATGGCTCAAAGAGGGTCACTTGGCTAAGTCTTCACATAAAATCATGATTTTTCCGACTTTATTAAAAATACGACATCTATTCCGTTCGACCTAGATCTTGGATATGTTACTATATTGACATCATATTAAAGGGTGGTAATGATAGTTTTAGCAATTATATATTTTTAGGTGTCGAAATAGAAATAGAATGCAATATCAGAAACATATACATTTAGAGTTTGAAATCGTTATTTTGAAACACGAGTATATAATGGTGATACAAAATCATGAATGTACGACATATAAGTAGAAAAATATGTATACGAAATGAGATTTTGATATGCTTACAAATGATGATGAAGGAATGATCAGGGAAACCCGCCAAAACTAACCCGAAAACCTTAAAGCTTAGCTTGAAAAACCCAAGTTTATCAAATACTTAACCAAATGAGCTGATCAAAAATCTAATCACCAAAAACTTGTGCTCTCTTTGTGCTTGTTTGCTATCGTGACCAAGGGAAGAAAAGAAAGAGTTGTGTGTGACTTTGTTGAGGTGAAAAGAAGTGTGGTCATGTGTGTTTCTTATATATGCAACTTAGGTATGGTCTTTAATATATAATGTGGGTCTAGTATGTAGGCTTGATACAAAAATATACTAAAGGAGGGTGGCGATGGTGTTCCCGCACACATGGGAGAAAAGAAATGAAGCAATATTGTGGCATGCATGGAATTGATCAAAGGTGTATGGTCGTATATAGGGAGATAAGAGAAGGAGTGAGTAGGTTTCTTTTATTTATAAATGTAGCTAGTACATCTAGGGTCTTGTTAATTTGTTTCATACACAAAGGAAAGTAAAGAGTGTGGGGTTTGAGTTGTTTATCGCCAAAGCAAAGAAGGAAAATAATCATGTGACCTTGTCTTGTCTATTTCTAGCTTGAGTAAAATAATGAAAAAAGGGTGTGGGCATGCATTTGTGATCAGCCAAAACTAAGGAAAGAGGATGGCGTGGGTTTGCTTTGCCTTGCAGACGCATGCTTCAAAAAAGACCTTGGTTACTGAAATGTGAAAGTGAAATGAGAGTGTAGTGAGTGAAAGTGATATATCATGGTGTTGCTTTGGACTTGCGTTGGGAAGGAGACACGAAGGAATAGACTATGATCTATCCTCATCAGTCTATACACATTTTTTTTATGAGTCTAAGATTCTTAATATACTTATTGATACTTTTTCTTTTTGACTTTGAATGAGTGGTGATGATAACGAGAAGGAGAAGAAATAAAAAGAAAGGATAAGAGATGAAGTGGGTGGTTTGGATGAGTATTCATTATTATGGAGTGTAATTGGTGTACCCCGTTAAACTATCGCGTATCGCGTTATCTTGGCTTGGCAAAAATACAAGAATTACGTTTTTTGGGAATGTCTTTATAAGACTGATATAAAAAGTGAGTTATTAGTTTCGATCATAAATTATTAGCTTCAAGCTTTACTAATTCGATGTCGGTATAGCGTGCGGTGCCATTTATTGACCTAACACCTCGTTGTTATGTTTAGATCATCCGTAAATATCAGGAAATAATTATTTTGCATCATTTGTTTATCAGTGTTACCCATGGTTGCATATTTCAAATAAAAAGTAAAAATTTAGGCGTGAAAATGCATAAGATCATTTAATTAACTCAAGATAAACGATTACTTCATTCTTTACAGGTGAATAATGACTTGGGAATTTATGGGTGGTTACAACGTACCCGTCACAACATTCGGGTCTTCCTGAGCTTCTACTTTGGTTACAGCATAGACTCTCCCACGAGCTCCTTCTCCATTTCCCTGATTACTCGTCTGTCCAACATTTCCCTGAATCCTGCCATTCCCATGGCTTCCTCGGATTTCGATTTCTTGATTTCCTCCTTGGCCTTGGTTCTCGGTCTTCGGCATTCATTCTTATAATGCCCTTTTTCGGCACAACCAAAGCAAGTTATATTAGCTTTTGGGTCCCGAAATGGAGTCGCTTGAATCGCCGCCAATGATTTGGACTGCAGTTTCGTTAAGTGTCCGATTTTCGACAATTACTGACTTGATTGTACATCGTCCCTTGTGATGCAAGTGTGCATCGGTTGCACAATGGTGCAGTCCCCGAGTACGGTTTTTCCCCAACACCATTGATAAGCTCTAGCAACATTTTGCCTCTTGCTTTGATTGTTGTCGTTGTTCCCACCGTTGTTGCCACGATATCAATTGTTGTTGTAGCCTTGAGAATGGTCGTCCCATTTCCTCTTATTGTCAACCACTTTGTCCATGGAATCCTCAATCACTTGGTCCATGAGTTTGTTGGCTACTCGATAGTTTCATGAAGATCAAGCCTTAGAAGTGGTGACATTGCCCTTGATAGGTTGGGCGTCCTCCGATGTATCTCTAACAATCGGGTCTCGATGGGAACCATTTCAGACACAATAAGGCTAGTTCTTGAAATCACGATTATAAGCGTACCATATTGGTGCCTTGAACCTTGAGGTTCCAAAACTCATGCTCGAGCCTCTTGATTTCATTACGAGGACAAGATTTCAAGTACCATTTCTTTGAAGTTCTCCCATGGCATGGCATAGGCAACATCGAAACCAAGCAGATTTTAAAATTGTTCCACGGATCAAAGCAAAGATCCGTGAAAGTGAATGATGCATACTTAACCTTAGACTCTTCTTCACAATTGCAGATTCTAACACGCCTCGATCTTTTCGATCCATCTAGTCGACCGACAGCCTCCTTCGGTTCCACTAAAGCCTCCAACATGGTTTTACGAATGTCTTGATAAGTACAAGTGCGGTGTGGGTGGGTGGTCTCAAGTTCCAAGATTAGTAGACTAGTGGTTTGTTGCACCAAAGCGGCGCTCACTCGCTCATTGACTAGTTGGTCAATCATGGCTTGATTCATGACAAGGTTGGATTGGAGTAGCCCTAGTAGGAGTAAGTGGCTTCGCAGTCTCATCGTGTGTGACTCTGTTTGGAATAGCGTTTGCAGCTTGGTCATGAGTGACTCACCGAATTGGAGCATTGGAAGCTCCACCGTGGTTGGTACATTTTGATCTCTGCTTTGGCGGCATTTCAAAGAGGAAAGGTGATAAGATATATAACCTTTAGTCAAGGTAAGTGCCAAGTAATAGTGTAAATATCGTAGATAGATCATATGAGCAATCTATAAAAGAAGAGACAATTGGATAGGAAAATAAGTTTGACATAGATAGAACTTCGGTTACAAGGTTCCTATGGTACATGATGAGATACTAGATGGAATACAACCGAAATACAACGGAAATACAACGGAAATACAACTGAAGTACAAGAGTAATAACTAACACTAATCGTTATAGTTCGGTTTAGTGTGATATATCACGAAATCATATCTAGAGATGTCCATGCTCGCACACGCCAATGATAGCAATCAACTCTCATGCAGATCCTCCAAACTCGTGATACGCCTCATCCGAGATGCTAACATAGACTCTAAACCAAGAGTCCTCGCCATCCTTCTCGACAAGATCTCTAGCAATCCACCGGACGCGCTCTAACTCCTCTAGTCGTCCGCTCATCCGAGTCGACCTCCGCCCATGGCTCGTGCTCATTGTCCAACTCTCGACGCCCTCAACCCGAGTCTCAACCCTAAGATCCGCCGATCCTCTCATGTCTCTCGAGCTCCATGTCTCAAACAACACATCAAGAACTCGGTCAAATCCTCAACACGCCGCCGCAAGCTTGCAAGCGTGTTGGATCGACTCTCTAGCCGATCAAGATGGACTCCTAGCGTAGTCTCACGAGAGTCCAACCGAATAAATATCCTCTCGGAGGGTCGATCACCTTCGAGATCCCGATAGGTCCGCTCTGACCGTGCCTCAACCGTGCGACTTCCTCAATGGTCTCAAGTCGCCTAGTGGCGCGAGCAAGGCGCCCATGTCTGCCGCAGACGGTATGAATGAAGGTGATGACGGATCGTAGCTCTGACTGGCGATATGTGGTACTAAACTGATCAAGCAATCAATACCTCTCTAAGCAACCTCACTACTCTCCTCCTGACTGTGGAGAAAAGCAGCTCGTCCTAATCCAAATGGTGCATCAATATCCATGTCCTCGCCAACCTCTCGAGTCATCCCGAGCTCGTCCTATATCTCGAATACTCGACAATCTCGCACCAAGATATCCATATCCGCCGTCAGGCTAACATGTCCAGGACACTCTCGCCCGGTATAGGCTCGTAGTTCCTCCTCGTGATCCTCCTCCGGATCTTCTTCCGGTCTTCCTCGGGTAGGAATTAGTAGATCCCCGAGTCTCGATGAGGTGGCGACTCAAGAGGGTGATGGTGTCGTGACTCAAGTAGAAGAAGGACCCATGTAGTAAGCGCGGGTCATCGAGAAGCTAGTGCGTGCACATATGAATACCGCCTCGATGTCCGTGTACTCTCACAATCATGCGGGTTTTGTGGCGTCAACAAACCGATGGAGTGGTGGTGCGGTAGGTATAGATGGAGTAGGTGCAATAACTGGCTGAGCTGCTAATGTGGCCTGAATATACGGATCAGTGGCTAAGTGTGCAAGCTGGCGGATGGTAGGTGAGTGAGCTAGTAGGATGTCCTCCTGAACATCGTGAGGGAAGGCTGGTGAAGGCATAGTCTGTGACAAGACGGTGCATATGTGTAAGTATGTGGAAAAATATGCTCATGATGATTATGCATAAGTAAATAGGAAATAAAACATGTAATCCTATTTAATGAATCTTAAGTAAAATGGCAAGTAAGGCAAGCGGCAATCGGCGGTCGTAGTATGATGTTTTTGGTGAAAAGTAGTTATAGTTTAGGGTTTATATGTACCTAGTTCTCTATAACTTAGGCTCGATGCCAATCAGAACACCCCAAATTTTGTTTAGCGGAAGCATACGTGTTATTCGGGAGCGCTACGAGATTGGTGGATCATAACACAAGTAATAAAGAACGGAATACACACTCCGTTTAATTCCATAAAATATTTTAAAACATTATCTTACAACATTGTTTAGATAAATGGGCACATCCCATTTGTTTTAGTGGTCCCAAATGTAAAAACATCATTTTTGTGTAAAAACACTTCTTTAATACTACTACGACCATTAACCCGCTTCTTGCCTTGCATCCATGTTCACAATTAAACACCTGAGAAAATATGCTAAAAAGGTCAGCTAAAAGCTGGTGAGTTCATAGGTTTAAGTTAAAATAGTAAGCTTGGACCATAAGCAAAGTCATATAATCATTACAACGAATATAATGATATATGTATGAATGTCTATTACGTTAGTTCTAAGTTCATGCAACCGATACTACGACAGCTTCAGATGCTAAGAGATGTCATACAATATAGGGCCCATAGCAAGTGTTTTGTCCCTCAACACTTGGTTCCGACATGGTATACGTTTCGCTTTGGCCTAAGCATGGCCAACCGAATCGGAGGAGTCACCCTCAATAGATCTATTTATAACATTCGCTTCCCAATGGGGAATTGACGGTTCATGAAAAAGGGCATTCTCTAGGGACATAAGGGCTTAGGCTAAACCACGTAATAGTAATCATGTGATAGTTTTGGTCCATAAAATGTTTTGCATATTTCTCACCCCAAAATGTATAAAACAGTTTATCAACTAAAAGTGGGGCTATGAAAACTCACCTTAGCAAATGCGCAATCCAAGTGTGGGATTAGTGATGGTTGTGAAGCGGCACCGACACGCGACCTAGATAAGGAGGGTAATGTTTTAGTTCATTGTTTTAAGTATTGCGTCCTCAAAATAGTTTAATTGTATTAAAACTAAACTTTAGTTTGTAAAAGTTGTAAAAATGATCTCACTAGTAAGTATACGAAATATCTATATATACGTTCCATGTTGACATTAATATTATTTTTAATATCCAAAGTTTGATATGAAAAATATTTATAACATTCCACTAGTAAGTATATAAATGAGTATATACTTATTTAAGTTGACACAAAATGGTATTGTCAAACTTGTATCTATATTAATTTATTTTCTAATTGTACTTAGAAAATATATTTGAGTTGAACTTGTAGACTATCAAATTTATTAAGTGTTGAAATAAAGTAGTGGTCTTCGATTGTTTATCAAGAAATTGGTTCTCACTAATTATAATTTCGACTAGTGAATTACTTGACATAGGTAAGTTTATCCGAGTTCCCTTGACGTTGAACTTTGATGTGTAACTGATTATGCTTTTAACGCTTGTTTCTTGAATTAGGAATTTACACTTGTTTTTATGATAGCACATATTGAAGCGAAATACGATGTACATGCGGGAATGAGCTTGGCTCTTATTTGCCTTCCGATTTACGCTTTGAGTTTTATTTTGTTGACCCGTCAAACGCCCAAACAACACTCTCGTTGCTCAAGTGGGTTGTGGCCCGGCGGCCTGGGTACTGGGATGGGCTTAGGCCCATAAGAATTTTAATACTTCCCTTGAGTAAGCTGGGTTGTGGCCCAATATGGTTTTCGGTATGAATTCATCAGGTTTTTCCAACTTTTGAAACAATGAGGAGCAAGTATTTGACAGTGATTTTCATAGAATATTGATACAATATTTTGAGGTAGAGTTACAGGTGTGGCGTTATAAATGCAAGGGGTGTAAAACACACTGCTTTAGACTCGCAACGCATCGCACTTAACCATGCTTAGGTCGTGAAGCCAAGACTTCCCAACCGTTAAACATGTATACATGACCCGTGTTCGACTCATTATTACTATTTCAGTGAATCAAACTCATACCGCTGTGATGAGAACCATAGCGAGAATTTTGACTCATAATGAGAATCAAACACGGCTCACACGAGTGCAACTTATTCTAAACACAATGTTTACAACCGTAATTCGAGTCCCACAACTCTAAAGTAACGCGCTTGTTTCTTATGTTTAGACGAGGCTATGACATGGTCCGACTCATTTACATGACTTCGAACATCGGCTGGGAAAAAGAATGTTAGTATTAACTTGTGATCCTAGGACACTTGACTCATCTATATCACCTTGTTTCATACTCGACCTAAACTCAACATATCATTACTAAGTTAAATCTTATGACCAACGAAGTTTTCGTGTTTGATATCATTCAACCTTAGCAAGTTTTACCAAAACTTATTCCTTCAAATTCCTATTCTCGACAGAAAACCAAAACAACAAAATGCAAACGACATACTTAGGTTCCAGGGTGACATAATTGTTTATCAAAACACAAGTATTATAACATCAAGAGTACCTAGTTACATAGTCAAATTACCAAGTTTTTATAAGACTTAACCCTCGTATTTCTTGGCTCATTTTCCTCGATAGAAACCATTTTAACAAGTGAGTGACCAATTCAAGTTTCAAAGTGACAAATTTATTATCATAACGCAAGATTATACATACTTATCTTACAAACTCAAATAAAAACAAGACATCACCATTTAACATTTCATTATCAAAGTTTATGTTACAACAAATTTACAAGGAAGGGAAGGACCATGAACCTTATCAAAAGTGAGATGAGTAAATGTTGAGGATGAAAGCTAACTCGAGGAACCCCACACAAATAAAACCCCTTAACTGATTTCGAGCAAACCCAACAGCTTCTCGTCACTCTTGAGAATATCACTCTTGTGGTGTGTTTGAGATTTGATTTGTATGTGTCCTTGGTCATTCGAGTTGCTTAAGAAGGGATTAAGAGAGGATTCTTTGACCAAGCTTTCTCATCTTGCATCTTTGTTTGAAGCAAAATATAGCTTACTTCCAAAACTAAACGAATCTTGGACATAGGCTCAAGATGGATTGGTGTAAAGATTTGTTTCTCTCATGTGGTTTATCTTGATTTTCCTTGGATTCCATCAAGAGTAGCGCGCATCAAGAGGGATTTGGGAAGCAAAACTTTCTTGAATATGGTATGAAAGAGGAAGGGTAAGATGGATGAATATGTTGGGTTATCTCCTTTTAGGGAGATTCGGCCTAGGAGAGGCGCAGGGCTAGGGGAGGAAGAAGAATATTTGGATATCTCTTTCCTGGTTCTTGTGTTTGCTTTCTTGTCGTGTGTGGATGAGAGAAGGACAAAGGCAATATCTCAAGTTTCAAGTAAAGATTTTATTTTAGTAGTAATACATTTAAGTGGGTTTGTATATGTATTATTTTACTTAGGCACTTGTAGTATATTGCATTTACTTATGAAATAATTGTGTTTGAGTTTTATAAGGGTTATTGTTTAAGTGATAGTGTGTTAAGTATTTTGTGTCCCGCGAAATTATATTGTGACCAGAGTATCATTGTTTGATAATTTTTATAATGTAGTGTCTTATTGTTACGTGTCTGAAATATTTATTTTGGTAATATTCCATAGCACAGACATTTGTCATCAAGTCCTTATCATAGTGTCAGACGCTGCAAAGTGTCGGTCACCGGGTAAACGAGATAAACTCTCGCCTTACAATTTAAATCATAAGACAAAAATGAAATATTCATAAAATGATATGAATGCAAGAGTGGTGAAATCTTTATTGTATGCGAGTCATCTACTCAAATGATCAGGCAAAGCTTATGCATGCTTAATGAATTAGGCTTAGTAATAATAAATTACTAATCATTAGTTAAGTTTTAGTGAAAATTTACCGTGTGTCACACATATGACGTCGGGTGAACAAAAAATATTTCATCCAGCTCATTTGTCCGGCATTTATCCTAGGGTAATATGTATAACCTTGACGCCGCAAATGTACTAAAAGCGCTTGTATCGAGTCAAATCACCACGATCGTCATGACGATCTTTTCTTGTGCATTATGCACCGCTTTAATGGTAGACACGTTATTTGGATCCATCTCTTTTAGTGAAGAAAGTATAATTCGTGGTGCTACATGCTGTTTTGTCATCTACCTCACAAAAACTAACTCACTTTCTTTTAATCGCATGGCCTGTGAAAAACCATGGAACGAGTCTGGAAAATTATGATTATGCCCCAGACACTTAACCTTCAATATCCAACCATTTTGATGTTTTATAAATTTTGCTAGTAATCTGAATGGGCAATTAATTTTGTCGGTACTAGTCTGCCGTTCAAGTTCATCTTCTAAACCTTCACTTTGCAACTTTAATGAAATAAACTTAGTGTTTTGGTATAAAAAAAATTCATTACTGGATGGTAAAGTGACCATTCAAGGTCATTTTGCAACTTTAATAAAATAAACTTGCGCTAAAAAAAGGCAATGATGATTTTTTTTTAAAAAAAAAACTTAAAAAAGAGTTTTGGCGAGGCAAAACTGAATTTGCAGCCAACATGAGCTAAAAAGCTAATAATATGAGCTTATTCGATAAGTTTACCTCTTGTGTGTTAAATGGTGAACTAGACATGGTGAACTCGATGTCGTTGTTGTGCGCTTGTTGCTTGTTGTTGTTTGTTGTTGTTCGGACCACTTGTTGTTGTTGTTGGTTGATTGTTGTCGTTGATTGTTGTTGGTGTTGTTGCTTTCACCGGGATTATATGGGTGCCCGCCTAGGATTATATTGTTGTTGGTGTTGTTGGTTGATTGTTGTTGGTGTTGTTGCTTTCACCGATTATATGGGGTGCCCGCCTAGGCCACGCCTTCGTAATCTTAGTACATTATTGCCTTTGAGAATCTTAGTACACCTTGTGAACTTTTGCAGTACCTGTGAACTGGTAACTTGTGAGAATCATGTTCAAAACGTGTAACTTGTGAAACTTGTGAAACCTGTGAACTGGTGAGTCTTGTGCTTGTGCAGTTTGAGACTTGTGCAAGTTGTGAGGCTTGTGCGCTGAGGCTTGTGCAGATGCGAGGCTTGTGCGCTTTTGTGAGACTTGTGCGTTTGTGCGCTTTGTGAGGCGTGTGCGCTTTGTGAGGCTTGTGCGCTTTTGTGAGACTTGTGCGCCTCATGTGAACCGGTGACTTTGTGCGCTTGTGATTAAAACTTTTCCGAGGCGATGATGATAAAACCGATGGACGGTAAAGTGAGATCAAATCTCACTTTGCAACCTTCGGGTTTGAGCCTAAAAATTTTCCGAGGCGATGATGATTTTGAGCCTAAAATTTTCCGAGGCGATGATGAAAACCGAATGGACGGCAAAGTGGGATAAAATCTCACTTTTGCAACCTTCGAACCGAGCCTAAAAATTTTCCGACTACGGTTTTTAAAAAAATTTAAAACTGAATTTATAGCATAAAAAAAACTTCTATAACCAAAAAAAACTTGTAAAAAAAGTTATAAAAAATTTGTAAAAAAAGTTGTAAAAAACTTGTAAAATTGTAAAACCAAAAAAAAAAGTTGTAAAAAAGTTATAAAAGACTTGTAAAACAAATAAAAACATGTAAAAAAAAAGTGGTATA
Source organism: Chrysanthemum lavandulifolium (assembly GCA_022545495.1). Lineage (NCBI taxonomy): Eukaryota > Viridiplantae > Streptophyta > Magnoliopsida > Asterales > Asteraceae > Chrysanthemum > Chrysanthemum lavandulifolium. Next base: position 218,461,234 of record CM040245.1, read on the forward strand.
AGTGGTAAAAAAATAAGTTGTAAAAAAACTTGGCACGGAAATCGAGAAACCAATCATTAGTACCAATGATTGCCACGGAAATCGAGGCACCCCATGCAAAATTGCAAGTACCCCCTACCATGGGGTGCCTGCATAGGAGGACCCTTCTTTCGATGTCCGTGAATACATAATTCTGATTATGTGATATGTACTTTTTGAGAAAATCTAAAAAGTATTGTTCTTTTTGAACAAGGACGTGACTTTTGTTATACACACGGCAAAAGTCGAATAACGTGGGAAGACAATTAGACTAACGAGTATCGCCCGTCGAGATTCCTCATTCCTGTAGTAATAAACACGTACCGACACCCACTGTTTGCTGACTCACGTTTTTCATCAGATATTGTAGGACCTTAGATATGTTAACCTTATCACTTTACCAAGCAAACCCAACACAAACCAAACACAAATACGTTATTCGTACAGAAAGATAAGAATAGAACTTGGTGACTTGATGTATATTCGTGTATGTATTTAGAGAGGTAGAGAGAAGAAAGATGAACACAATAAGTTGTATATTGCTTCAAGGAAAAACACACACACACACACATAAGCACACCCCTCAAATGACATACTTGAGGGGTATTTATAGTAAGAGAGGATGATGCCCTAAGGCTTGGCCATGGGCCTTGAGATGGACTTGGATTGGGCTTGGGTTTCACGAACTAGACAAGGCTAGCTTAACATAACTTATGCCCAATTAGGTTAGCCCAATCCACGAGCCCGTTGACTATTCTATCACGATATCTAACACACATTACAAAGTTCCTAATCGTGAATGACCATCACTTCTAATAAAATAATCATACAATAATCTCCCCAAGGGGTGGTCATTCAAAAGATGCTCCACTTGAATAGGTCTTTAATCTTTTGAGCTTGAACTTTGTGAGTAGATATAGAATAGTCTTAATTCTTTGTTCCTTCATGCTTTATGATCGATAATGTGGTTGTTCCGCCATTGTCAACTTCGTTGGTTAGGTGTCTCCACGTCTTTCTCCACCTCTTTCTCCACCATGCTCACACTTCTATTTGTCTTTTGATTGCCAATGATGTAGTTCTGGAGTCTTTAGACTTTGTAGATTCTTTGACATTGACGAAGAATCATCTTTAACTTTGAGTAGCCTTTGATTTTGATGAGAACTTTCATGTGTTGTTGGTATGAGCATGTGGCGAGTCTCAAGACGATCCATCCGCCCAGTAGCTTCCATAAGAAGAAAACATAAAACATTGTTAGTAATAAGCGGATTCGGCACTTACAAGTTTGAATTTCGAGGTGTTAACAAAGATAGTGTGAAAACACGCCTCTAATTCTCACGAGGCCGCTCTCGAACCGGAGTCCCCAAGTGAGATAACACGATATACCAAGTACATCTACAGCTCGGATGAGTCAGCCGAGGTACATCAAGCATCACCCCACGATCAGACCGCTTGAGACACACCGCGTAATCCACGGGAGTTACCGGCGACCGCCGTGGTCGCTTGATGTTGACCCGGCAGAGTTTCCATTCAATCACCAAGATCACAAATGTGAAACTTCTCATAAATGTTCGGCGATTGCTAAGATCTGCGTAGGACTCTATAATATATCACTTGTGTCCTTATTGATGAACAACAAGCGATGTCATGTCATGTGTTCCTATGAGATCTTTGATGAATCTCGTGGCTCTAGACTCAATAGTGCATTTTGGTTTTCGAGCGGAGACTGGGAGAGGGTCTCCTTCTTCAATATCAACGATCTCTAAGAGAAAGCCGATAGATTATGTAGGGTTCCGGTGAGAATGAAACAAACCTTTTGAGAGGAATTGAGTGGCTAGAAGGTTTAGTGCAAGCGTCAACGGGTCCATGACGCCTTTGTCTTCAATACCGGTGTCATCTAGTGACAACCAAGAGTGTATGAATTGAACCCGGTTTCGCTCTAAGGTTGATTATGGAGGGCTATTTTTTTCACCTTTCTTTTACTTTTCTTTTAATTCTTCAACCCTTCTTTCTCCTTTCTCACATTACTCCCTTTTTCAATCATTCCTAAGGACTTCTAGTTCTAAACTATTTGTGATGTCCTTGGTAGATCCTCCGCTCTGGCGGATCATAGGACGGATTTCCTATCCTTAGTCACCTTATAACCCATGATCGTCCTATTGTTGCCATAAAACCGTTTTCATGAAAATCTCTCGAGTGTTTATGATAGAAAACATGTTTACAACACCGTGAGTTTTATATTTTCGTAAACACCCCTTCACATGTGCTTATAAGTTTTGATGTAACCGCACATAGAGGGTAGAGTTTGCACTTTTTGAATTGATCGACTTTAAATGAACAAGACCGATTCGAGACACGTTTACATCACTAGAGAACTAGCTTGAAATTATTACCCGTCCCGGTCAAGTCCATAGAAAGTTTCTCGAGATGGTACATTTTCTTCGTCAATTCATTGGTTTCAACCGAGTCGAGCTCTTTTGAGATTCAAACAACGATCATTAAACCTTTTGATCACATTTTAATCACGCTTTCTCCCTCAAAAATAGCATATCCATGATGTTTTTGAAACAAAATGATTAAAAGATATGTTTTTCAGTAAAGCATTTGGAGAGAAACCGATTTAGCATGAATTTTGGAACAATTTTAGATTTAAACTCCCCTTAACTAAAGCATATTTTTCATACGTAAAATTTAGAATCAATTAAGGGTTTAGAGGAGTTATCTTGGTACCAAATTTGAGAGATTTTGAAAAATCTTTTGAAAAGTTTCAATCAATGGTACGCAAGATGAAAAGAAGATTTTGAAAATCTTTTGAAGATATTTAGAGAAAAATTATCTTCAGTTGTTTTAGGATAAGTGCTCGATATATATGAAAATCGATTTTGTGTCGCACTTTCCTTTCTTTAAAGATCGGGTTGCAAGCGGAAATACTTACAAGCCATTGTTTTAGGAATAGTGCTTTGAAAATATTTAAAACCTTTGATATGGTTAAGCACTTTCCTTTCTTTGAAGCGGGTCCCGAACTCGATGTGTCCGAAGCCATTAATTTGAAGTCCGGTTTCGCATCAAGTATACGAAAGCCATTATTATGAAGAAATTTTGAGAAACGACATGTTTTAGAAAACATATTAAAGAACTCTCGCCACATCCGTATATGCCCGTATTATTGTTGAATGACATTTCTAGAAACGCATGTAATATTGATTATACGAGAGACATGTCGTGAGAAGAATATTTTTGGATTTTTATTTTCTATTGTTTTGTATTTTGAAAGTTTTATATTTTTATATTTTGCTTTTGTTGGTTTTATAAAAGAAATGGAAAATCAAAATAGAAGATAGAGAGAATGAAGAAGAAGATGAGTTTACGTAATTAGAACCCTCGATGAGTTGGGTTCGTAGATATTTGATTCAACGCAACCAAAGAAGAAGAATTTTCACAAACAATGATGTTAGAAGTACAAGATTCCTCACGGTGAGGTGATCACTATCAACGGTTGTAGTGGTTTCTACTTCCTTAACTTGACGAGTTTCACTATTATCCGTGTTGGAGCAAGTATCAAAATCTTTCCTGTAGGAATCCACCTAAGACCTATTGTGTTGAAAACTTTGCCCGTGGAATCCACCCAAGGTAAGATCTAGGAGTTGTTTTCTTATCGATGCAATGAAGACTCATTTTTGGAAAACTACGTCCCAAGAGATCCACCTATTAGGTTTCTTTTGTTTGACATTTTATCAACGGGCTTGTTCCTATTTGGTGTCTTAGTGGATTGTGCCTTGCACGAGAATTATCTTTCTTGAGATATTGTAAGGCACATGCATCATGATTAATGAAAAGATGCATTTTTACATGTAGTATGTATAAATTCAATATTCTTGTTTAAAACATCGCCTTTAACTCTGTCACTACAGTCTTTTGAAATTGATTCTTGTTCAAAAAGACTTAGAATTCTAGTGTTGTTTTCTAAGGGCATAGCATTTTCTTTTGCTAACTACTCTTAGATGTAAGCCAATCCCTAGTCTTTTGTAGAGTGTTCCTAGGTAATGGTTTACTACTACTAGCAGCGCCTTGAAATCTTGTAGAATTCATCACCCTAGATGTTGTACCTAGAATTCCATCTTTTCAGTCTCATGTTTTTTCCTAGCTTCTTCTAGATAGTGATTGTTGACCATTTTGTTAGAACCAACAGATTCTTTAATCGGATTTGCGGTCACATTCCGTGTACTTTTCCTAGAAATGCCGTGTGTAATCACATTTTCTTTATCAAAACGGTTTTCAAAAGCTTTGATAATTCTCTTTTAATAGGCAAAGTCGTGGAGTGACTGCTTTTGACAAATCATTTTTCTCATTGACTTTTGAGGAGACCGAGAAATAGACATTTTTGGTTTGAAAACCGATTTTGGAACATTTGTATTCTCCTCACCAATGGTTTTGCAAACTTAGTATCCATGCCTTTCCTTTAGACATCCCAATGAGATCTCAAAAGATCATTTTGCTCTTGCATGTCCTTGTAGGCACGCCATACATACAGTTTGTCATACTTGCATTCCCTGCTTTTCGATCAAGTCGTTTAAAATAGGACACGTTTTCTTTTTCAAGTTTCATAAGAGCTTTTTCGTATTTTGAAACAATTTCGGAGGTCTCATCCCGAGTCTTTCATGATCTTCAATGTAATATGTTTGGAGAATAATGGACATGATATCGGTAGTCATAACATCTTCAAGAGAGAATCATTTAGATTTTCCAAAACTTTGATGTGTTCAAAACTTTCATTAGCTTGTTTTACTGTGGATTTATGGTCCTTGACAAAGTCGTTGTTTTTTTCAAAAGTGCTAGTTCAACATGAATTACCCTTGCACCGATGGCATTCGGTGAGGGCAATTTGAGTTTCAAAAACTTTCTCTGCTCGATATCAAAAGTAGAGAACCGCTTGTTAGGTGTCATAGTGGTTTTAGTTTTAACAGCTCTTGAAGACTCCCAATTCTAGTTTTAACATCGCCTAAAATGCTTCTAGTATCACTTGTGTTAAAAGGATTGTTTGAAGACATTTGTTCGATTTTCGAAAGAGATTTGGAAACTACAACTGGTTTTGAAACTGGTTTTGAAACTAGTGTTGACACTTTGTTTGAAACACTTGGTGTGATGGAAAACTTTGACGCTTTCGCTTTGATTAACAAAAGTAATCCCATTAATTTTGTTCCATTTGTTATAATCAATCGGTTTAAGATCCGGATTCTTTTGTTTCATTTTTGATCGACTCTCCTCGCCTAGTTCCAACGCTTCAAGAGAATCACGAACAATTATGGGTTCATGCAAAGGTTGTCCATTGTTCAACACATTCCGCTCTTTCCGAGCTTTTTGAGGAACGAAGGAGGTGAGTTACCCGAGCCATTTTATGTGAAGTATGAAAAATCGGATTTACTTGATTAGAAAGCATCTTGTTTGATTTAGCGGAATGACCCGTTGTAAGAAGCAAATTATCCAATTTCTTGATCATTTCATTTTATCCGAATTTCATCAAGAAGAGAATCTTCGCTTTGAAAATCATCAATCAACTGCTTCTTTTCTTTTCAAGATCGAAAATGTTGTTTTTGTTTAGAAAGTTGGTTGTTTAGATCGTAAATTTCTTTGTTTAAAGATTTTATTTTCAAATTGATTCACATCAAGTGTGTCATACTTGAGTTGCAATTGTTGTTCTCTTAAAATGTAATCTCGATAACCAATTTCTAATTCGGAAATTTTGTTTGCATGAAATTCATAGGCTTTGGCGTGCTCCTTGTAACTCTCAAGCTCGGCCGGTCAATTTTTATTCGCGCCTTAACCTCGCGATTGACCGTTCTTACTTTCTCAACTTCAATGCCACATTGATTGATTAATGATTCAAAATAAGCACGAAGTTTCCTCATCATTAGCACCATTACGTATCACTTGACCTCCATTAGGATCCATATATGGAGTTTCGAGTTAACATTGTCATAAATTGCTCTCCCACATATGTGTCATAATAAGGTTCGGAGACAGAATGTGGCTTCTCATGAGTAAACGAATGTGGTACCTCATTGAGTGAATCTGTCGAGAGCGGAGTTGTGTCATAAGTACCGCTTGATGTTGTGGCTGTTGATTGATTGTGTGTTGGAGGTTGCATTATCGCTTGCTTTATCTTCCCATTTTGGGTACCGAATTTGATTTCCTCGTGATCAATTCAATTCCCAATTCTTCTTTTTCGCTAACATCAACATGTACCGGATCTTTTCAAGCTTTGTCATTGGTATGACACTAGATCCTGAATTTTGTCTTTGAGGTTCGAGGTAGCATTCTCAAGTAAGTCATAAAACAGCTTATTCCCATTTTGATATCCCATATTCGATTCACAACCGACCCCTTGATGTCCATCTCCATAATTCCAACGATCGAGCCGCAACATTGCCATTCGATTACCCATCGCTTATTCCCAACATTCGTCCCCATCCGATTTCCAACATACCGACCCGATCGACACCCCGACACGGAACCGCATGATTACCGGCGCGATCGTTAACCGCTTTATCCAATAAAGAAAATATCCGATGCAAGGTCGCTACGGGTCGGGCCAGATCGATTCCTTGTTCCGGTATTGTTGATCCGGATAGAATTGTTGTTGTGGTTGTGGAATGTATTGTCGCAAGTTGTTGTTGTTGGAAGATGATGAAGCTTGTTGTTGTGTATTCACCGTAGTTTGAGTCTTAGCAATAAGTGCCAATTTTGCCAATTTTTCTTTCTCGACTTCATTCGCTTCACTTGGTTTTGTTTCGTAAAATCGTTGAGTTGATCAAAGTTCACCGATGTAAGTCTTTTGTTTGGTTGACAATAGTGACATATCGTCCCCATTCTTCCGGAAGATTATTCAGAACTTGATGTTTTGAACGATTGTTCGGGTGCCAACTTGTTTCGATAAGCTCATTCATCAAAGTGCAAACCTTCCATAGTAGGATTCAATGGATTCTCCCGGTGTAGATGTAAACTTCTCCCATTCAGCTAGCAACTTGTTCTCCATGTCTTGTTTACCAATTTCTGCTCCATAACATAGTCGCTCTAACACGCTCCCACATATCGAAAGCGGCCACAACCGCTTCACCGCAAAGAAAGATGTCTATTGGTAAACCCAGCTGGACAATATGAATTGCCATGTCATCTCAGATCGACTTGTTTCTCGATCTTCTTGGTGTATTCGATTCGCTTTGAAGATGAGAGGATGGTGGATGGGAGGTGTTGCATCCGCATTTCGTGGACATGGACTTGTCGAGGCTTGAAGGGTCCATCCCGAATGGATTTAATCATGAGTTTTCCATTAGGTTTGGTCTTGATGTAGCGGAGCATTCGACTTGTCCATTGAAGATAACCACCTTTTGCCAACATAGGAGGTCGGTTTTCGCACCGGCCGCATGAATGTCTTGTTGAGTTGCCATTGATGAAGGTGTGATATGATAAAGTTGATGTAGGATCGATTCAACGATAAAGGAGTTGTGGTTGATGATGATTAAGCTCGGTTGAGGTGTTTCGAAAGTCGCATCAGAAACTCGGTTCTTAAAAATTTTCGCCCAAAATTTGAAATTCACTATAAAAATCAATTCTAAGGTCGATGAAAATTTGAGTTATGACAATTTTGACGCAAAATTTGACCCGAAAATTTGAATTTAGGCTCAAAAATTTGAATTTTTGACAAAATTTTCACAGCTAAACCAAAATTTGAATCTCGTAAAATTGAACGCTTAGTCTCCTCGAAAAATTAAATTTTACTCAAGTTTTCCGCCAAAAGAGAGCTTAGGCGAGACCAAAGAAGTTACGAGTAGGATATGGGCTTAGCGTAGAGAACAAAAGTTACTAGTAGGATATGGTTACGAGTAGGATGTAGTTACTAGTAGGATCTTATGCGTAGGAAGCTTAGGCGAGGATTCCTTTGGCGAGAAACCTTAAGCGAGAAACCTTATGCGTAGAAACCTTATGCGTAACCTTAAGCTTATGCGTAGACAAAAGTTACTCGTAAACCTTACGCTGTAATTGTGAAGTTATGCGTAGAGTTACCGTAGCTTTTAGCTTATGCGTAAACTATGGTTAAGAACCAAAATCCTTTACACCGCCACAACAGAAGAGATATCCACAAGTCGAGTGTTCCACACACTTATCCAAGTGAGGGAAGCATCGAAAACCGTTATAGCTCAAGATTCTTCACCAAAAAGTTACGAGTAGAAAAGTTATGAGTAGTTGACTTTCTTACGAGTAGAACTAGGGTTTTGACCTACTCGTAAAAATTTCCAATGATTCAAACAATTTCGCTTGCACGAGATAGCCTTAAAACACTCAAATAACACAAAAATGTTAACCTTTTTCACCCAAAGTGCTTAGAAAAGTTACAGTAGAAATGACCAATAACCAAATACGAGCTTAAAATGAAGAAAACACGTAAAGCTTCGAACTTTTTGCAAAAAACTGAAACTTTAGCACCAAATAAACCTTAAACCACAAGAATCTTGAATTTTTGAGTGCAAAAATTAAAGCTTTATGCGTATCAAAGAGGTAAAACGTGAGCTTATACGTATCTTACCAAAACTTCAAAACAAACACAAACACTCCTAAACCATTGTTAGGCGATTGATACCAATTGTAGGACCTTAGATATATCAACCTTATCACTTTACCAAGCAAACCCAACACAAACCAAACACAAATACGTTATTCGTATAGAAAGATAAGAATAGAACTTGGTGACTTGATGTATATTCGTGTATGTATTTGAGAGGTAGAGAAGAAAGATGAACACAATAAGTTGTATATTGCTTCAAGGAAAACACACACACACACATTATAAGCACACCCTCAAATGACATACTTGAGGGGTATTTATAGTAAGAGAGGATGATGCCCTAAGGCTTGGCCATGGGCCTTGAGATGGACTTGGATTGGGCTTGGGTTTCACGAACTAGACAAGGCTAGCTTAACATAACTTATGCCCAATTAGGTTAGCCCAATCCACGAGCCCGTTGACTATTCTATCACGATATCTAACACACATTACAAAGTTCCTAATCGTGAATGACCATCACTTCTAATAAAAATAATCAAGGCTAACAGATATTTCACATCAAACCATGTTGCTATTTCAATTGCATCTGCATCTTCACGTTCTTCGTTCACTTCCACTTTCAATACGCACAAATCATCTCAGCACTTCCAACTTCTCTTAAGTTTAAGAAAGCAAGTATCTCAGCTGCTTACGCTACAGCCGAAAGAACATCAACAGAGACATTGTTACGTAGTTCTAGCTCTTCATCCTTGTACGATGTACTTGGACTTCGAATGGGAGCTGATACACGGGAAGTGAAAGCTACTTATCGTAAGTTTGTAAGTGTATTATGATTGAATGAATACAAAGTCCCAAGGCAGGACATATTAATACATGATAAACCCTAGAGAGTCATGGGCTTGAGCCCGATCATAGGATAAAGGCTGGATACAAATACAATAATACTAACACACCCCCGCAGTTTGAGCGGGAGGACACCGAACACTCAAACTGTTGCGAAATTCTTCAAATAAAGCAGAAGGTAATCCCTTAGTGAAGATATCCGGAAACTGATAGCGAGAAGGCACGTGAAGGACTCTGACCTGACCAGCAGCTACCAAATCCCGAACAAAATGGATGTCAATCTCGATATGCTTGGTTCGTTGATGCTGAACCGGGTTCGAGGACATGTATACCGCACTAACATTATCGCAGTATACAAGTGTTGCTGAAGATACCGGAGTATGAAGCTCTCAAGAAGATTCCGCAACCAACATGTTTCAAAGAATCTGCGCTGGCAACCCCACGATACTCGGCCTCAAGACTGAACGAAAGAGAGTACCGACGCCAGAGGACCATGAGAGCAAGTTGTTGCCAAGAAAGACACAATATCCGAGGTAGACCGCCGAGTAGTTGGGCAACCAACCCAATCAAGATCGTAATATGCAACCAACGAGTAGTAGAAGAGGAATACAACCGTAACCCGTAATCCAAAGTACCACGAATGTAGCGCAAAATCCGCTTGAGCGCAGAGAAATGGGGGCGGATCATGCATATGAAGACACACCGCCGAGCAAAGATAAGATATATCGTGACGAGTGAATGTAAGATATCAAGAGACCGCAAGGTCTGATATAATGTGGGATCGGATATCAAACCGCCATCATCACCCGCTTAGACTCGGTGTCAACCGGAGTCCGACTCAATTACAATCCGCCATGTGTGCACGCCAAGAATCTCTGTAGCATACTATACCGAGACAAAACATACCGTAAGTGTCACGTAATGAGATATACCCAAAAGTAATTCGGTGATCCCAAATCGGTCATAGAGAACTCCTTATGAAGAGTCGCAATAATATGTCAAGTAATCCATCGAGAAGAAGCAACAAGACAATATCATCAACATATAATAAAAGATAAGCGATGATCGGTCCCATGATGATAGATAAACAAGGAGGTGTCACAATGGCTATGTGTAAAACCAATCTCAAGAGCATATGTAAAATCAAACCAAGCCCGAGGAGCTTGTTTCAACCCATAGAGAGATCTCGCGTAACAAATGACATAATCTGGTGCTCAGATCGCGGAAACCAAAGTGGTGGTGCATGTAAACGCCTCGAGATAAATTTCATGCAAAATGCATTCTTAACATCAAGTCGGTGAACCGCCAATGTCTAGAAGCGCCAAGCCGAGGACAACACAGATAGTGCCGTAAGCCACAACCGGGCTAAAGGTCTCATCAACATCAACCCCTTCTATCTGTGTGCTATCATTCGCGACAAGGCGAGCCTTGTAGCGACTGAGAGTACCGTCAGCCAAGTACTTGTGGCGAAATAACCACATACAGTGAACAATATTGGTGTCCATGGGACGAGGTACAAGAATCCAAGTTTTGTTTTTAATAAGAGCATTAAATTCATCACACCTAGCATTTAACCAATTAGGATCATGAAAGGCAGCGTTATAGGAACGGGGTAAAGGGGAAACGGTAGACACATGACAGGCGTAACGAGGATTGGGACGGGTAGTCCCGACACGAGAACGTGTAACCATGGGATGAACTGATGTCGTGGTTGGTGTAGGGTCAGCAACATGAGAGGGATCTTGGGAAACGGAAACGGAGATGGGAGCCGTGGGTTGTGTAGGAGGGGTGGGCGATGGTGGGGAGAGAGGTGCGGTTGGTGACGCCACAATGGGAGAAGGTGGAGGGTCTAGTATAGGTGAAATGGGGGGAGGAGGTGAGGTTGTGGGTGTGGGATTAGGTGGGTTTGGTTGTGTTGGTGGAATTGGGGTGAGTTTGATAATGTTGGAAATGATGTTAGGTGATTCATCTAAGAAGTCGTAGGAGGGTTTCACATTGGGTGTGGTGGTGCCAAAGGGAAAAACGGTCTCATCGAAGGTGACATGGCGTGATATAATGATTTTGTTTGTGTTTAGGTCTAAGCAACGATAGCCACGATGATTGGTGGCGTGTCCCAAAAATATTGATGGTGTGGCTCGTGGTCCAAGTTTGTGGTTGGTATCTATATGAGGGTAACAAAGACACCCAAAGACACGTAAAATACTGTAGTCGGGTTTGGTGCTAAACATGCGGGTAAGGGGAATGTCATTATCAATGGCACGGGAGGGTAGGATATTTAAGAGGTAAACAACCATGTTGAGGGCTTCGACCCAGTAGTTAGGGGGTAGGTGGGCTTGAAAAAGCAAGGTGCGGATAAGGTTGTTAATGGTACGAATCATGCGTTCAGATTTGCCATTTTGTTGGGAGGTGCGGGGACATGAGAAACGGAATTGGATTCCATTACTGTTAAATAATTTATGAAAGGTATGGTTATCAAATTCACCACCATGGTCACACTGAAATGACTTGATTTCACGATTAAATTGAGTTTTGACAAAGGTACAAAATAATGTAAATTTGGACAAAACATCAGATTTTTGAACTAATGGATAGACCCATACATACTGAGAATAATGATCCAAAAAATAACATAATATTTGAAACCAGACAGACTCGGAATTGGAGAAGCCCATAAGTCTGAGTGAACAATATCAAAACAACCTTGAACTAATGTAGATGAACTAACAAATGGAAGTTTCACGTGCTTGCCAAGCTGACAAGCATGACAAAGCACGGGAGAGTTCGTTTTATTACATGAAATTGAATTATTAGAAATAACACGACGTAACACTTCACTCGGATGACCAAGACGTTGATGCCACGTGACAACGACTTGTGAGATAAGCTTGAGGAATTGGAGAAGGCTTGGTGACGGTAGAGATCGCGGTGCTATCACAATGAGCAAAGACCGACGGGTCCGAAAGTCCTTAACGAGTAAAACCAAAATGATCAAATTCAACAAGACAATAATTTTCACATACAAACTGACGCATAGAGATTAAGCTTTTAACGATATGAGGGGTGATAAGGACATTATTTAGGTGAAGAGGTCGAAAGGGGGTTGGTAAAATGCTATGGCCAGAGTTGGTGACGGGAATAGTATGCCCGTCACCAACTGCAACAGATGAATAAATGCTTGAATTAAAAACATCACTAAGGTTATTGACCGAGTCATTTAGGTGAGAAGACGCACCTGTATCCATATTCCAGTTGCCAGGAGCTGGGTCATGAAGAGTAGGTGCGGCAAATGCATGTGGTAGAATAGTCTCTTGACCCGAAACTGCCCCTAAAGTGCCCCCGAAGCAAACTGACCGGTCACTCCGGGTGCAGGTCCAAGAATACCCGTTGGGTTGTGAACCGTGGCTGTTGACTGACCCTGGTTCGCGAACTGTTGGACTGAGTATGGCTGGTTCACGAATAGATGCTGAATGGACTGCTGTTGCTGAACCGGGTGCACTAGCTGTTGGACTGGTAGAGACTGACCTGGGTGCATGGACTGCTGAGTGAACTGCTGCTGTTGTTGAACCGTGGCTGTGGACTGCTGCGGATTATGAACCGGTTGCTGAACCGTATAGAATGGGGGTTCACGTGCTAATGCTGAACCGTAGCATGCTGGTGGCAGGCCAAAACCGGGCGGTCCAGTGTGATAAGCAACTGGGGCCACGCTGCTTGTGGACCAGATGACGAAGAGCCTACAAAAGGTGTATTACAACCTAATTTGGCCAAAAGGCTTTGTAGTGTTTGCATGTCAGTGGGTGTTAGGGTATTGTTAGAAGATTGAGATTGAAGGGGCCCAGTACCATGCATACTATTATGAAAGAATCTACAAGTAGCGCCAAATCTACAGGATCCTTTGGCCCAATTTAAACACGGTTTATTAACTTTTTCCAAGGGTGAAGAGGAACGACGTGAGTTGGAGCCGGTGTTCGCTAGCAAGACCAATGGTGAGGAGGGTGTGGAATCGGATATGGTGTCGTGAGTGCGGGCTTTTAAGCGCATTTCCTCCGTGGTTAGCATAGACCTAACAGTTTTAAGATCGGGAAAAGGGTCCCGATGAGCAATAATGGTGGCCACGTTATCATACCATGCGGGAAACCCTTCCAACGCAAAGGTTACCACATCGTCGTCATCTAAACTCGAGCCAAGGCTATTCAATATTGTTGTGATGGATTCGATTTTACGAAAATAAGCATCAATGTCCATATCACCAAGCTTTAAGGAGCGTAACTCCTCTTTCAAGGCAATGGAGCGGGTCCGTTTGTTGTCGGAAAAAATGGCGGCTAGGGTTTCCCATGCTTCATGTGCCGTTTTAGGGTTTGCGACGACAAGCCGTTGTTGAAGGGTTTTCGAAATAGTTACAAATATCCAAGAAAGAAGAATTGAGTCTATTTTTAACCACTCCGCATCCGGAGGCGAAGAGGTGCTTGAGGCATCGGGGCCACTCTTGATTTCAAGGTGATCCATTAGTTGGTTTCCACGACAAAATTGGGTGAAGAAATACACCCATGATGAGTAGTTCATCTCATCCACGTCGAGTTTTACGGGGATTATGTTATTAAGGTTTGTGATAGCCATTAATTTGTCGGAAAGGAGAAAAGTAGGTAGAGGGGGAGGGTCGATGACAGTCATTGTGAGGAGGAGTGAGTCGAATGAAGGAGGTAAGAGTGAAGTAGGAGGGGCGGCAGAAGAGGGGAGCAGAAGACAGCAGCGGAAGAAGGTAGGGTTTTTTTTTTTTTTTTTTTTTTTTTTTTTGAGGATCGGTATTTTATTTCTGTGATACCATGTAAGTGTATTATGATTGAATGAATACAAAGTCCCAAGGCAGGACATATTAATACATGATAAACCCTAGAGAGTCATGGGCTTGAGCCCGATCATAGGATAAAGGCCGGATACAAATACAATAATACTAACAAAGTTAGCTAGAGTTTTGCATCCGGATGTAGAAGTGGCGACTCATCCGCCGATGAGTTTATCAAAGTGCATTCGCTTATACTACGCCGGATCCTGAAAACGTGCGGATTATGATAGGACGCTGTTTCAAAGACGAGTAGCAAGAAGTTCGCCTCTATGAGATCCGCAAGTGGTTATAAGTCGCGAGATGGAGACTGATCAGTGTTGGTAGAGAGATTAATTACACATCTCTCTTTTTCAAGTGAAAATATTGATTAGAAATATTAATTAGACTAGCAATGTGAGGATACTTGGCTAGATTTTTGAAGCCATCGTATTGAATTTTCTAGATTAGATTGTTAAATGGTTCTGTAGTGTAGATCCAATGTAACCGAGTTTAGTTTATTAACAATTTAACATCCGACCTAAACCACATTAAATTCCGGTGTTTTTTTCACATTATTTGAGCTTATACTTACTTGCACTTAGTCATATATTAGTTGCTTGATGTGCAAGTAGATTTATTGGAATTTGGTAGTGTTTTTGATAGAAACCAAAACATGTTTTAATTTTATCACTACAACATTGACAGGTTATCCAGCGACATTTGGGGACTTTCTCAGCGCTTATGTCGTTGGGGAATCGTCACCGGGAAGTCTCGTAAGGGATTGTATCCTCGCCGACAATATCCGCGACGACGGGTCCCACTCAATTTTCAACAAAGAAGCGAGCACGGTGGCATATTATCCCCAGCTACATGTCGTTGGGGAATCACCGGATTAAGCTAAATGATTAACACGCCTAATTAACACTGACGATAATTTTAATTATCCCTAGCGACATGTCGCCGGGGATACTATGGTTATGTGTTGACAAGTCAACGAGTGAGCACACTATCCCGGTGACATGTCGCTGGGAAATCAAGGCTTTCGTTGACTTGTCAACGCTAGTGGGAGTTATCCCGCGACGTGTCGCCGAGGAAATGTGTGCATTTTTAAATACAACAAGATCGCAAGCGATTTCAGATTTTTCCTAATTTTTCCTAAAAATCTACCAAATAAACCGCACTCAAAACCCAGATAGACTCACCACAACTTGTACCAAAACACAAATACAATATAACGGATCAACGCAATACAAATAGATCACAACTTTACATAAACACGACTTAAAAGTCAATATGTGCATTGATAGATAGGAAACAAGTGTTTAAATGTCGCCAAGATGAACCTAATAATATATAACACAACTACCTAAAGTACCAATGTAGCATCCTAATAATATATAACACAACTACCTAAAGTACCAATGTAGCATACTAATAATATATAACTC
The DNA here is from genome assembly GCA_022545495.1 of Chrysanthemum lavandulifolium. Taxonomy (NCBI): domain Eukaryota; kingdom Viridiplantae; phylum Streptophyta; class Magnoliopsida; order Asterales; family Asteraceae; genus Chrysanthemum; species Chrysanthemum lavandulifolium. Next base: position 218,476,919 of record CM040245.1, read on the forward strand.
AACTACCTCTCGCCGTCGTTATCCTCATCACCGCCATTCTCCTCGTCATCACCACACCCGCCACTCCCGCTAGCACCACCCGACTCAATGTCCCTAAACATATCCACAGACCGCTATCGCTCAAGAGACTCATCATAAAGTCTACCTTCTGCTCACGCCTGAGCGACTTGTTGGGCGGCATACTTGGCCTCGATGTGGCCCGTGATGGCAATACCCGACCCACACCGGAATATTCCCACTAAGCTTACCCCCTCTTGCCAACGCATTTATCTGATCCTCTGTATACTCACCCGTAGCCTCAAGCTTTTTCATCTCCTCCTATGTAGTGACAAAAACACAAGATAGTAAATATATTAGTCGGGTTGCTACATTATTTCTCGATAATTCATGAAAGTGTGTTTTGAAACAAAACTTACATATATCCGGTGGTCCTCATCGTTAGGGATCACCCCACCAACAGTATGTGTTCGCCTAAAAGTGTCGATGAGTGAAGGGTACTCCTGAGTGTCTGAGGCCTGCCTCTGTACATACACACGCATATAAGATGAATAATTTTAAAAACGACAAATCACAACACACCAAAGCGTATAATCTGATATATATGTATATATGCATGTAAAATAATTATAATGTTTATTACCATGTCATCTCGGCGAGCCAATGACCGATCCTCGTCGAGATATGACCTTGCTCTTTTGCCGGTTTAGCCTATTTGTAGCGGCTCGAGCAAGGTTCTTGGGATTATTCCAAAACTTAATGTACTCATCCCAATCAGCCGATGTAATCTCCTCGGGACGCGCCCACCTGATCGCCTCCACATCGTAATTCATGGTGGTGGGGTCTACCTTCCAATGCTTTGCCTTGAAAGAAGCCTTGTTGGTATTGTAGGCTTTTTTCAAGTGATTGTTGATGCCTTCAGAGATCTCGTCCGCCGGAGGATTCCATGTGCGGCCCGAGATCAAACAAGGTCTCAAATCATATACAACAAAACGAAAATAGAGTTAGAGATATAATTTATATATTTATTTAATTTGTTTATTTATTTATATGATATAAATAAATAAGTTTAATTTAGATAAGTATACACAATTAAATAAATGAACATGATAATGAAATAAACATAAAAGGATAATCACCCCAATATCCGAAATGATCGCCGCCTTCTTCTCCTTCTGGACCTTCTCCCAAGAAGGGTAGTAAACCAGCACACCCTAACGACCTCCCGATGTAGTTAGACCCGTTGAGCCGCATGGGGCCGAGAGGGTTTAGAGTTTGTTTGTCACCCACATCAAAATTGATCGAGACGGACCTTTTCTTCGTGATTGCCTTTAGCGAAGGTTCCGGTCTTGTCGCGGTATTCACCGCCCGCCTCCCCCGCCACCCAAATTGGGCTTTGCTTACCTTTTGCCCGCAAAATCAAGTTAGTGATAAAGTCATAAAATTCAAGGCAAGCAAGTTCAATATATGTATCAAATTTATGCTTGTATTACAATAATCTAGAAATTTTACTGGTTAATGAAGGTTGACAAGAACCGTGGGTACGCTGTCCGGAGGGGACGATCCTCACCGCCACCGTCACCACCGTGGGACCGTGCAACATATGTCGACGACATCTCGTACAAGTACAATTAGCATAAGATATAGAAATTCATGAACAAAATAATATAAGCATGCACACATCCAAATACATACACATCCAAATAAATATACATATTTAAACAATCCACAACAATTTCATTCATTCATTCAAATATATAAGTGTATTTTCCAAGTTACAACTCAAGATCAATCTTCTTCTTCACTAGAATAAACTTTTCAACACCATCATCATCAACATTGATGAAGGCTTCAACATCGAATCGCTAAATCATGAGGAAGGTATGCTTCATCAAGAATAATATCATCGCCTTCGCCAGAACGTCAATGATATTTGGCGGTAGCGTCAACCACCGCTGATTGACCATCTATATGCAAGGTCGCATTATCCAAGTCATTCAAACTAGTAGAAAGTGGAGATCGATGAGTTGTCGAAATGTATAATATCGTGATCGCCCTCTACCACGATGACACCCCCGTCGGAAAACTTTTTATAATTAACATGTTCGACGACCTTCCGTGGGGTTTGGTCTTATCTTCAAGGTAGAAGACTTGTTTGACTTGTGTTACGAGAACGTATTGGTCATCTTTAAATGTCTCAAGCCTGCAGTCGACGATTTGTGTCATGTTGTTTCTAAAGACAAGTTTTTTGACTTGACGTCCTTTGTTGCTAGTGTTGAACCACTTAACTCGGAACAACGCAACTTTGAACAACAAATACTTAAACTCGAGGATTTCTTGAAGCTGACCATAATACATTTCTCCATCACGGCCAGGCGAACAAATGCCATTGTTTTGAGTTGTGCGACGCTCATCACGGTTGTGCACGACATACCTCACACCGCTGACTACTCAAGAGTTTATCGAGATTGGAGTCCATGATGGTCCATTAGCCAAAGCGAATAACTCACCGGGTTGTGCTAACCTTTGAGTCTTGGTCATTGTCTATGTGACGTTGACGGATCTATGAAGAAGACAGTGATTAGCTAGATAGAGAACACAAAATATGATATTGTTATTTTTACGCTAAGTAGACAAAATAAGTCTTAAGTTTACCGCGACCCAAACCAATGGAGAATTCTTCTTGCATGTCTTTGTTAGGAAATAAACCGAAAACGCTCATGGTATTAGAATAAGTCGTCAAATGATAAGTTAAGAAAAGAAGTTTCAAAATAAAAACGATACCTCTTGAACTGGACCGTACGTGTTTATCTCGTGGATCAAGTGTGGTACATACCATTTCACTTTTTTCAACTCTTGGGCATCAAACCTAATAAATGATCAGAAACCAATCGGTTTACATACCGATCGAAACACCAAACCGACACGTTGGGGAGGGGTCACATTACTGTCGGGACGATTAAATTTCGTGGTAACATCCCGAAAATAATGAGAATCGAAAGTCAATGCTTCTTCAAGAACATAACCCTCCGTAATCGAACCTTCAGCTTAGCTTTATTAAGTAACATAACCTTTAGCTTCTTCATGTATCTTTCAAATGGATACATCCACCGGGCTAATAGGCCCGCCTTCAAGAGCCTCTATAGGTAAATGGATAACCAAGTGAACCATAATGTCAAAGAAAGCAGGAGGATATATGAGCTCAAGCTCGCATGTAATATTGACCACCTTGATCTCGAAGCCAACATGTCATCCTCCATCAAAGTTGCGAGCATATTTGCTTAAAAAGGAACATAGCTCAATTAATGGTTTTGCAATCTTATCGGCAAGTAATTTTGAAGTCCGTAAGGAAGTAAACGTTGCATCATTATATGACAACATGAGACTTCGTGCCCGTTATATTGGTATCATTATCGGTCACTCGTGCTTGAAGCATGATCCAACCCATTTGGTAGTTTAACCCTTTGATGTACTAACAAAACTTTTTTCGGTTCTCTCGTGTGAAAGAACACGCACGAGGCTTCAAGCACTTCCTGCTTTTTGGTTTGGCCGAGCCACAAGCCACTGAATGCCCAACATTTGCAAGTCTTGTCTTGCCTTGGCGGTGTCTTTAGATTTATCATTCATTAACAAAGTGTTCAAGATGGCCTCCAACACATTTTTTTCGATATGCCGATGTCAAATTGTGTCTTAGTGAAAGAAAAGACCAATACTCAAGCTCGTAAAAATAGACCGCTTAGTCCGATTAAGCTCGATATGAACATTGCGTTTATCTTCACACCTCCATAACTCGGATGTTTACCCTTCACACGCGCTGGCAATCTATCAAGTTGAGCCGATTACATCCCGCCAAATTCTTCGTGAGGATCTGCGCTATCGGTTTGGCCATTGAATTCAAGTGAGCGCCCATTTATGAGGCTTCGTTAAGAATCTTTCGTGGCCAAAATAAGATGTTTTGCTTAACACACGAACAAATGGAGTGTCTTTATTACATGTAGGGCATGCCTTGTAACCTTGCCCACTCCACCCTTAAAACTACTTGAGCAGAAAATCATTGATGGTCCATAAAACCATCGCCTCTATATTGAACTTCGTGCCCGAGGCAACGCTCTATAGTCTCGACACCTTTCTTGTCCCATAAATCCTTCGTGTCCTCAATCAAAGGCCTCAAGTAAACATCAATGTCCTTGCCCGGGATTTAGGACCAGAATTAACAACGTTAGCATAAAAGAACTCTTCATACATAACCACGGAGGCGATTGTATGTTGTCAATATCACCACCACATGTCGTAGGCTCGACTAAGGTTTCCAAACGGATTGAAACCATCGCCACCAACCCTAGTCGAACATTTCTTGGTTCTTTGCAAAACTGGATACTTTGTGTCAAATTTCTTCCATGCTCCACCATCAATGTGGTGTTGCATCTACCTGCCCGTGACACTTTCCAAAGAGCATGCCAAATCATATCCTTTGTAGTGTGACTAGACTTGTACAAACGTTGTAGTTCAGGAGTGATCGAAAGTAACGCAACACCTTCTTAGGAACTTTCTTCCCCGCAGTTATCGTCTTTCCATCTACTCAGACATGCACCGGACAAAATCCAAATCTTTGTTCTTGTCTCCCAAAATAAGCAAAGAATCGTGTTCACAAGCATGTATCGACTGCACCCTAACCCAATCGCTTTAAATGTCTTCTTTATTGAATAGTATGATGGTGGGAGCTTGAACTTTATCGATGGGAAATACATTTTGTAAAAACCTAACATTTCATTAAATATAGAATCACCAATCTACCTTTAGCCTTAAAATAGGTAAACTTTGCCATAAAGTCTAATCGAGTCACATAGTCACAACCTGGGTACAACTCCTCGTTGGCACCGGCATATAACTCTTCAAACTCGTTACGTGTAGCTTGAGTCGGTTCACATTTGTCTCACCAATATCTCCTTGAGTTGGTTCATTGTGTTCATTATTCGGAGGAATATAGCTAAGATCATTAATTAACGCTGTCATGTCACTCATCAGAGGTTGTCTTGTGTTATCTATTACTGGCGGTGGCATAGGTGGAGCCGGTTCACCGTGTTCCACCCATATTTTATAACGTGGGTCCCACCCTTATCTCATAATGTGGTTTGAAAGGTATTTGATGTGTACCCATAATATATTTCGACAAGACTTGCATGGACATCTTATTTTCCCGGCACTATTCACTAACGGCTTGCAATGATTGACGAATTTTTCAAGACCGATAAAAATAATGGTTCATGACGTCAGTAAAACCGTCCAAGTCTTATCATCGAATACCATAACTGCTTTTAACGATACATTTAGTTATTATATGCAACTTAATTAAACACATTCAAACGAGGAATACCGATGTTTTGTTCACCTAGTGCAACTATGGAAGGCAATCCTAACTCACTCTTTGAATGATTTGTTCATATATGAATGCATATAATCGATTTACTATTTAAGAATTTCAAGAAGATTTCTCCTCAACTCCCCAAATATGTGTTTAAAGACATATTCATAGGAGTAAAGGAGAAACACTGTCGAAATCATCTCAAATAGTAAACCAATTATACGCATTCATATCCTAAATGAGACAAAACATTCAAAAAGGGCCCCAACGGACTTTCCAAATTAATTTCTAATAAATTAATTTCGACGGTTTTCTATAGGATGATTAATTTTTGACGGGGATTTTCCAAAATTAATCACTAAAATCCTAAAACGTTCCTAAAGGGTTCAAACGGCTCATATTAACAAAGTTTTAAGGTAATAACACAAAGAAAACAAACGGCTTATATCAACAAAGTTTTATCATTGACAACTTATTATAATTATAAACGAGCATATTTTGAGGCAATTCAACTAATAATAACTATAAACTAACAAAATTTAAACAATAAACATTCCCAAATGACATGTCACCCGGATACCAAAATGAGAAAAAATTATTACATACCTCGGCAGGCTCCTTCTTCGCTCCTCGCCGCCACCGCCAAAACCAAAAAATTACTTAACTTTTCTAATTAACAACATCTTACAACAATAATAATCTGCAAAAATCATATTATAATTAACTAATATAGTTGAATAACATTTAAAATTTGTAAAACAAACCGTATAACGTGTGGTGGTGGTGATGTTGGATGCGGTGGTGGTGATGGTGGATGCGGTGGTGGTGATGGTGGATGCGGTCGTGTGATGGTGGATGTGCTCGAATTGCTGCAAAAATTGCCAAAGGGAGGATAAGATTATTTTTTTTCGTTTTCTGCAGTGAAGAAGGAATCCATATCTACTTTATCATAAAGTTTTTTCCCTATGACAATCCCCGCGACATGTCATTTGGGAAAGATATATTTTTGTCGCTTAGCTTAATTGGCGATAACGAAAATTTTGGTGGTATTCATGACATGTCGCCGGGAAAATCAACGGTTAAAGATAATCCCCCGCGACATGTCGCCGGGGAAACCTAGATATATATTTTTACTCAACGAGACTTGATGTTTAGCGATAAAATAAATCAATGCTACAAGCAATATATGTTGCTAAGAAATTGTTTAACGAAACATTTGCTCCTTTATATTAGGGTTGTCACGTTTAACATTACACACTAGCAGCCACACTCCAGATATCCATCCTCTTCCTCTTTGCACATAACAACTTGCACACTACAAAAACCAGCCACCTGTGTTAGCCTTAATAGTTTTATTAGAAGTGATGGTCATTCACGATTAGAAACTTTGTAACGTGTGTTAGATATCGTGATAGAATAGTCAACGGGCTCGTGGACTGGGCTAAGCTAATTGGTTAAATGTTAAGGTATGCTAAGCCGTGTATAAGCTTAAGCATCCCAAGCCCAATCCAAGTCCACTAAAAGCCCATGGAAAGCCTTTAGGCAACAAACCTCTTGTATTATAAATACCCTCAAATGGTCATTTGAGGGTGTGCTTGAGTGTGTGTGTGTGTGTTTTCCTTGAAGCAATATAACATCTTATTGTTTTCATCTTCTTTCCTTTATCTCTAAATACATACACGATCTATCATTCAAGTCACCACGTCTTATTCTTTCTTCTTTACGATATCATCGGTTTGTGTTTAATGTGATATAAGTGTTGGGTTTGTGATAAGGTTGATATATCTAAGGTCCCACAATTGGTATCAATCGCCTAACAATGGTTTAGGAGTGTTTGTGTTTGTTTTGAAGGGTTACGCGTAAAGGCTCACGTTAGTCATATTTGTCACGCTTAAAGCTTTAATTTTGCACTTAAAATTCAAGATTCTTGTGGTTTAAGGTTTATTTGGTGCTAAAGTTTCGCTTTTTTGCAAAAGTTCAAGCTTTACGCTGCTTTGGTTAAGTTTTAAACTGCTTTTGGTTCATTGGTCATTTCTACTGTAACTTTTCTAAGCACTTTGGGTGAAAAAGGTCAACATTTTTGGGTTATTCGAGTGTTTTAAGGCTATCCGTGCAAGCTTAAATTGTTTGATTCGCTGGAAATTTTTACAAGTAGGTCAAAACCCTAGTTCTACGCAGAAGAGAGTCAACGCCTGCTTTCACGATAAGGTTCTACGATAACTTTTGGCTAAGAATCTCGAGCATCAAAGGTTACCTGCTTCCTCACTTGGATAAGTGTGTGGAACACTTGACTTGTGGATATCCCTTACGCCGTGATGTTGTAAAGGATTTTGGTTCTTAACCATAGTTTACGATAAGCTAAAAGCTTACGAGTAACTCTACGCATAACTTCACAATTACGCCGTAAGGTTTACGAGTAACTTTTTGTCTACGATAAGCTTAAGTGTTAGGACCTTAGATATATCAACCTTATCACAAACCCAACACTTATATCATGTTAAACAAGAACACGCTCTACACAAACAAGAAGCGAGAGATGAAAGATGAAGAATAGAAAGATGGTGGTGACTTGAATGTTGTAAACCGTGTATATGTTTAGAGTAGAGAGAATAAAGATGAAACAATAAGATGTTATATTGCTTCAAAGGAAAACACACACACACACACACACTTTTACACACCCTCAAATGACCATTTGAGGGTATTTATAGGTGGAATACATGAAAACCTAAAAGGCTTTCCTATGGGCTTCGTTGGACTTGATTGGGCTTGGGATATGAGCATACAAACGGCTAACATACCCTAACGCTTAACCAATTAGCTTAGCCCAATCCACGAGCCCTTCGACTATTCTATCACGATATCTAACACACAATACAAAGTTCCTAAACGTGAATGACCATCACTTAATAAAACTATTAAGGCTAACAATCTACCCCTAAGAGGTGGTCATTCAAAAGATGCTCCACTTGATTTGGTCTTTACTTTTCTCGAGCTTGAACTTTGTGCGTAGATATAGAATAGTCTTGATTCTTTGTTCCTTCATGCTTTGTGATCAATTAATGTGGTTGTTCCGTCGTTGTCAACTTCGCTGGTTAGGTGTCTCACGCCTTTCCCACCATGCTCACACTTCTATTTGACTTTGAGTTTCCAATGATGAAGTTCTCGAGTCTTTACACTTTGTAGATTCTTGGACATTGACGAAGAATCATCTTTAACTTTGAGTTGCCTTTGAATTTGATGAGAACTTTCATGTGTTGTTGGTATGAGCATGTGGCGAGTCTGCATGATCCATCCGCTCCGGAGCTTCCATAAGAAGAAAACATAAACAAAGTTAGTAATAAGCGGATTCTAAGACTTACAAGTTTGAATTTTGAGGGTGTTAATGAAGATAGAGTGAAAACACGTCTCTAATTCTCACTGAGGCCGCTCAACCGGAGTCCCACAAGTGAGATAACGCGATGTACCGGCACACCTACAGCTCGGATGAGTCAAGTACATCAAGCATCACTCACGATCAGTAGACCGCTTGAGATACACAAAGCGTAATCCACGGGAGTTACCAAAGTGACCGCCGTGGTCGCTTGATGTTGACCACAGCAGAGTTTCCATTCAATCATCAAGATCACCGATGTGAAACTTCATAAATGTTCGGCAGATTGCTAAGATCTGCGTAGGGACTCTATAATATATCACTTGTGTCCTTATTGATGAACAACAAGCGATGTCATGTCAAGTGTTCCTATGAGATCTTTTGATGAATCTCGTGGCTCTAGACTCAATAGTGCATTTTGGTTTTCCCGAGCGGAGACTAGGAGAGGGTCTCTCTTCAATACCAACGATCTCTAAGAGAAAGTCGATAGATTATGTAGGGTTCCCAGTGAGAATGAAACAAACCTTTTGAGAGGAATTGAGTGGCTAGAAGGTTTAGTGCAAGGCCACCGGGTCCATGACGCCTTTGTCTTCAATACCGGTGTCATCTAGTGACAACCAAGAGTATATGTATTGAACCCGGTTTCGCCTCTAAGGTTGAATATGGAGGGCTACTTTTTCACCCTTTTTCATTACATTTCTTTTAATTCTTCAACCCCTTCTTTCTCCTTTCTCACATTACTCCTTTTTCAATCATACCTAAGGACTTCTAATACTAACTATTTGTGATGTCCTTGGTAGATCCCTCCGCTCGCGGATCATAGACTAATTTCCTATCCTTAGTCACCTTATAACTCCATTACAATCCTATTGTTGCCATAAAACCATTTTTTCGGAAAATCTCTCAAAGTGTTTTTGATAGAAAACATGTTTGGAACACTTCGAGAGTTTTATATTTTCGTAAACACTCCCCCTTCACATGTGCTTATAAGTTTTGATGTAAATCGCACATAGAGGGTAGAGTTTGCACTTTTGAATTGATCGAATTTAAATGAGCTAGACCGATTCGAGACACATTTACATCACTAGAGAACTAGCTTGAAATTATTACCCGTCCGGTCAAGTCCATAGAAAGTTTCTAAATGGTACATTTCGACTTTAATTTCGTCAATTCATTGGTTACGATCGAGTCGAGCTCTTTTGAGATTCAAACAACGATCATTAAACCTTTTTATCACATTTTAATCACGCTTTCTCCCTCAAAAATAGCATATCGATGATGTTTTGAAACAAAATGATTAAAAGATATGTTTTCAAAAACATGTGGAGAGAAACCGATTTAGCATGAATTTTGGAAAAATTTTCTTTTATACTCCCCTTAACGAAAGCATATTTTTCATACAAAAATTTAGAATCAATTATGGTTTAGAGGAGTTATCTTGGTACCAAATGTGAGAGATTTTGAAAATCGTTTTGAAAATTTCAATCAATGGTACGCAAGATGAAGATTTAAAAAATCTTTTGAAGATATTGAAGAAGAATGTTCTTCATTTGATTTAGGATAAGTGCTCGATATTTATGAAAATCGATTTTGCGTAGCACTTTCCTTTCTTTAAAGATCGGGTTGCAAGCAGAAATACTTACAAGCCATTGTTTTTAGGAAAAGTGCTTGAAAAATATTTAAAACTTTTTAATTGGTTAAGCACTTTCCTTTCTTTGAAGCCGGGTCCCGAACCGATGTGTTCGTAAGCCATAATTTTGAAGTCCGGGTTTCGCATCAAGTATCTGAAAGCCATTATTTGAAGAAATTTTGAGAAACGACATGTTTTAGAAAACATATTAAAGAACTCTCGCTCAAGCATCCGTACATACCGTATCATTGTTGAATGATATTTCTAGAAACGCATGTAATATCGATTATACGAGAGACATGTCGTGAGAAGAATATTTTTTGGATTTTTGATTTTATATTGTTTTTGTATTTTTTGAAAAATTTTCTATTTTTGTATTTTGCTTTTGTTGGTTTTTCAAATTTTGTATTTTGTTTTTTGAAAATATTTACAAAGAAGATTTGAAGAAAGAGAAATTAAGTTGGGACAAGTAAAAGTGGAGTTAAGAGTGGAACTATAAAAGGATTTCCACATGCGAAATTGGCATAAAGTTCTTCTTAACCACACGGGGTATATGAACCTTCAACACTTTTACAAGTACCTGCATCCACAGAAGAAGAATTTTCACAAATAACAATGTTAGAAGTACATGATTCCTCACGGTGAGGGTGATCACTATCAACGGTTGTAGTGGATCTGACTTCCTTATCCTGATGATGTTAGGAATTAGAAATTCCCGGTATTAAAGAGTCGGTCACCTCAAGTATATGTAATCGTTAGAAAGCTCGTAGTCGTAGTTATTTTAAGTTAAGTAGTATTTAGTTAAGTAACACCGTGGAGGACGGACGAGTCTTTACCCACTGTATGCCTGATCCACAGCCCAAAGTGTGGCGATTTATGTAAGACTATAAATACTCTACCTCCCAAGGTAGAGTTGAGCTCATAATAATATCTTTCACTTTCTCTCACTAAGTTCCCTAAACCTCTAACTTTCTCTCTAGAATTCCATCTATATGCTACTTTGTGTTATGGTTTGATGTGTATGTGAAAAGTTATATCTTACAATTGGTATCAAGAGCCATGGTTAGATCATATCTTGCACATCTTTGGATTTATAGTGGTTTTAGGTGGTTTTGAGTTTGAAAAGTTTAGTGGTTTTGCATCATTTGGTTGATTTCTTGTGTTAAAGTTTGAATTTTGTTGGTACTTTTATGTTTAGAATCATCACAAGTGTTTAGGTTTTCATTTGGTAAGTTTGAATCATCTTGGTTGGGTTGTTTTTGGATTGAAAAGTGATGTTTATAAGGTTTTTCTTGCTAGCGACTTAGCTCACGGTTTATTTTTCTTCATAGCGACTTGCTTCACAAAATTGTAGCGAGTTACGCTTTAAACCCAGCGAGTTAGATCTAGCGAGTTAAAGTACAAGTAGTGGACTCTCCACTACGAGTAGCGACTTGGTGGTAGCGACTTGGTCTCAGAAGTTGCTCTTTAGCGACTTGAGTAGCTTAATTGTCGCCAAAATTTTGCTAGCGACTGAGCCCCAGCGAGTTACTACATAGCGACTTGTTTTTGTCTAGCGACTGGGACCCAGCGACTTAGTGGTGTAGCGAATAATGTTAGCGACTTAGCACTTAGCGACTTGGTTCAAGGGTTATAGCGACTTGGTTGATTTTTACGAAGAAGAGGTTTGACCAAAGTTGACTTTTTACGTCAAAACTTCAAACGGCCATAACTTTTGATCCGTAACTCCGTTTTCAAATGAAATACGTCAAAATGACCGGAACAACTCGAATCCAATTCGAAAGGAAGTTATTGAGCTTTTAAGTTTTAGACCTAAAATTCTCCGTAAAACGCATCAACCAATCCAAATCTCAACCAATCAACATTTCAACCTTTCCTACGAACAATCTAAAGTCCTATCACACAATCGCCTTTCATCGTATCATTCCATCGGTCATCTTAACACCCCTCTCGGTCATTGCTTAACGGTTTCGTCTTGATTTTAGTAAAATCCGCGAAGATTCTATTTCTCGGTTTAAATCATAGACGTGTAAAATCCCGCATCCTTCCACATCATGTCTTACTCTACCGACCCGGTGATTTCGTAAGTGCTTAAATCAGATGATGTTGTGGACAACAATGATAATGTATGCCACATCGAACGATTAAAGATGATTGAATTAAGCAATGAGGATGTGAGATCTCGTGTTCGTAATCTAATGAGAGAGAATTGCACCACCAAGCTACGAATGCCATGCAAATGAAATGCAAGATTGAGCCCTATCGCCTACTTCATCCGCACCTCATTTAGTTGATATCCATAGTCAGATAGAACATGTAGTGCTCTTTTCCGCCAGACTTACCTACATTGACAAGAAGCTTGTTGTTGAACTTAGAGCATTTAAAGTCGCAACTTACCAATGAAGAAGTTCAAAAGGATGGTTCCAAGGCAGCCTCTTCAAGTAATCTACAAACAATTTCACCATTCATCGCTGGGGAATATTCACAGACACGATCAACACTTGACCGGAATTTCCTTCAAAAACATCTTGGAATGAAAATTCAGAATTATTGAGACATTTATCCAACTCATGGATAATGTGAAAAGTACATTGAGGAAACCGCACAAAAGAATGAAGACGTGAAGGAGTGTCGGTGCGGTTGAAAGATTGTTGTGATAAGTCGGGTAATATATCCGGTGAAGAATCGGTGGTGCCGAATGCGTAATGTTAGAAAAACAAATAATGATGAGTCGGACAATGCTAAAATAGAATCTTCATGCTCATGTCCACAAGAGAGAGAGGTGCACCAACACAACCCGCAAGCTAATACAAAGGAACGCTACATGGAAGCTTCGGATGTACCCAAGATAGAGATGCACCGCCACAACCTCGTGCACGTTAATGCAGAGGAAACTTGCATGAAAGTTTCTGCAGTACCTAGGTATGCATCTTCTTCTCAAAATGATGATTATGGATTGCATGAGTACACTACATTTGTGCTCGATGATTCCTTGACCACCGAACTCAATACCTATAAGGATCAAGTTGCAATATACTAACAACGTGCTAAGTTTGAACTTACCACTGTGAGCGTGAGATGGATATCCAAATGCGCATAATTATTAGAAAAGTAATTTTGGAGAAGAAGTATTAAAACAAGAGTTAAACTCCTTACATGAAAAGCTTTCCAAAACTACTAAGCAAAAACACGAACTTCAAGAAAATGTTAAATGCTTAAGCAAGAATTCAAGGCTAAGGAATCAAAACTTTGAATGATTTTTCCAATCTAAAACTTTGAAAACAAGCTTGAAAATAAGTTGTACGTACATAAGGAATACCATTCAAACCGCTCACATGATCACTAAGCATAGAGTCTTAAGCGATAAGCATAGCACTCCCCTTGTTGAGGAACCAAACCAGAGGTAATTAAAAGGCTAGAAATGCTCATAAGGTGCTTTATGATGGTAATGAAATCCTTAAGCCTAGGCGTAAACCTAGTTGCGTTGAGTGCACCGAGGAAGATAAGAAATGATGAAGTCACTAGGAGAAAATGAATAAGAAGTTAGAAGATCCCGAGTGTAAAAGAATAACATAACGATCAAACCCCATAATTACACTAAAGAAAATTGGATCTCCTTGAACAAGTTTAAGCCTCAGACTCTATTAACCCCGAACAAGTGTTCGGAAAAGGATATGGAAATGCAAAAGTCGAAAATCTTGTTGAAAAGAATCCCCTTGTAGGAAACGCCTAAATCAACTGTGTATCCTCCTAATACACCAATGCACTTAGTTCCTAGATCTCTTGCCACTAAAAGCAAGACCTTAATCAATGAATATGTTATCTTTCAACTATTTGTTGATTTTGAGAAAACTTGTAAGAAAAGGATCACACCCACCGGTATAACTCAAGGGAAAGGGGTTTGAGCAAACTAAAGAATGCTATTTAACCGAGGTCATGCCTTTCTTTAAACAACTAAAAGATCAATTTGAGAGTCTTAAAAGGGGACGATTCGATATTAAAGAAATGGAAAAGGTATTTGATGCAATGATTGTTGAGGTTAGTGACTATGAGAGAGAATTAAAATATAGTGAGATTGAAAGGAAGAACTTGCATACACCGAATGAGAATCGATTTTCGAATGTATTGCTCAAGATGTGTTTTTCAACGCTACAAATTGTTCCATTAATGCTTCTCAATTTCATGAATTATCTCGTTGTTCGAAAGTCTCCCATGATCGTGTCATTGAGCTTGAAACAACAAATTCAAAATTGCATGAGAAAATAGAACAGATGATCATGATAACTTGGTCAAACATTATTCTAAATTAGAAGTTGAACATCTTGCTTTGCAATTAAAACATCAACATCTCAAAGAAAATGTTAAAACCTCAAATATCAAGACATCCTCCTCGATGCTCCCGAGTTTGATGCGCTTTTGAAATTAGCAAACGTGATGAACAAATTCGAGCTCATTATAACACGATCAAAAGATTGAAAGCCCAAATTTCACAACTAAAAGGTGAAAAGAAGGATGCGATCGGTTCCCATATGCCTCCACCTTTAGATTCTCGAATTTCCAACTTCAAAACATAATTGATAACTTGCAAAAGGAAAATGATTGTTTTAAAGTTGAAATTTCAAAGGCTAATGATCAAAACAAAGAGTTATGTGATTCATTTAAAGTTAATCATGATAAACAAATTGAAAAGATAACTTCTTTACTTAACGATATTGAGAATCAAGCGTGAGGTGAAAGGAAAGTTGCCAATCCCAAATTGCAAATACTGCTCCTAAGGTTTCGCCAGATAAATATGCTATCGATATGTTATATATTCCCCGCCCATTAGAATAATGAACTTGCACATAAAGCATATCTCTCATACCTTAAGGAAAGTTTGAAAGGTCTCCGTGAGATTGTTGAAGATGAAAGATTAGAAAACCTTTTGATAGTACTATAGCCTATGCTCGCATGGATGCCAAACGATCTCGTGAACTCTTAGAGTATGTAATTGTCACAAGTCCGAAATCAAGCAATAGGCTAGATAGAATAGTTGTGCCTTGTTCTATGCCTAAAGCCAAGCATGTGACCCTTGATATGCCTTGTTCCATGTCAAAATTCAAGCAAGCAACCTTTGATGTGCCTCCTAGAACTTCGATCCCAAGACTTCTAGACCGTAAATGCGTAGTAGTGAAGCCATGTAATGTTCCCATCGTTATTTCTACAGATGTTAAGATTGACACTAAAGTTAGCGGTCAAAACCTAGAAGCAATGCAAAGAAGGATAGGATTACGCAAACTAAAAGTGTTCATGATAAGGAAGTGAAAGAACACCATAGGGACAAGAAGTTTGATTTGAACAAAAGAATCGTGTTAGTTCTAGTATTAGCTCTAAGCTATCGAAATTAATTCAAGGCCTCATGTCAGTTCGCAAAACATGTAAAAATGTTTATTTTCTCGGTAATCATGATAAATGTGATGTGTTATTTCGAGGTCTAAGATTCATAACCCGCTTAAGAAAGTTTGGAGAGTGAAACAGTTAAGCAATCTTGAAACCTCTGTGGAATGTGTTTACAAATGTAGGATTTCAAGGAAGCCATGTGTCGAATATTAACGAATGGCAAACCTTACCCTTAGCTAGATCCACTATGCCTAGAATAGTGCTCGTTAAGGTTTGGAAGCCAACCGGTAGAATAATCCCATTAAGCACAAAATGTCATTTGACTAAGTCCGATGTTTCTACTAGTTCGACTCCTAGGGATAATGCCATTGCATCTAGGGTTTTCACGATTCAAAGACCATTTATGCTAACCAAAAGGAACCCATCAAAGACGTGGGATCCAATGTTTCCAATTCTCATCTTCGATCTCATTGTCCAAAGTGTGTCGCATAAATCGTCCCTTGGTATTTGGATTCGCGGCTCTAAACATATGACAGGCTCTTAACAATGACGCCTGCTCAAATCGGTTCGGGCCTCGTACTTCATCATTATGGCGTCTGCAGATAACACTTCAGCCCGCTCCTCAAAGAAAAGAAAGGTGTACGCCAAAGGCGCTTTATCTTCTTAAGAAGAGAAATCTTCATGTTTATGACCATTCTCATCGACATTCTTCATCAACATGCTTCATGCTTTTTCCATGCGCTTCACCATCAAGTGAACCGGACTACCGATAATTACTCTTATTCCTCTTGCTCAATATAATGAAGATGGCGACATCATGTGCTAATTTTATGGGAGAAGTGTGAATATAATACATTTGGATGATAATCACTTGGTTAATCAAGAATGGCATCTCGTATGCAATTCTTGAGGAAGAAGAAGTGTGAATTTTTGCATGGTTGATCGATATTTGAGAATATATGGTCAAACGGCTCCTAACCCATGTAAGAACCGAGATTCTTCTTATCGGATCATATTCACATGTAGTTTCTTATAAGAGCCGTTGGTTGACATCTTCACATGGGTCGATATGATTAAATGACAAAGTGCTTCTAGTTGTTTGGTCGATTTCTTTGATGAACATCTTTCGTCTTGTTCGATTGGGAGGATTTTAATTAAGGAATTTGCTATTTAAAAGTTAACGGAATGCCTTTGGTGTGAAGAAGATGTTAACTGTCTATTTCCCCATTCGGATAATCTTGAAGAAGGTCGAGTCTACGCCTAATCTACATTTGAAAGCTACATGATTAGAAGACTAAAGACTAATTGCATTTGATGATCTAAAGACTTCTTCTTAATCCGGCCGAGAAGAACACTTGAAAATCTTCGTCGGTTTAGGGAGAGCACTAATTGGGGAGATTGAAAAGCCAAAATTTTATCCCCAATTAGACTTGCTCAGCTTTTTAGCAATGATTCATTGCTTGATTTTTGATGACACCTCCAACGCCTAATGCTTCAATTACTAAGGATAATTGGGATTCTTGTTTGGGAATCATTGTTTTCAAAGATATGTTTGATGAGTACTTCCAACCTCTAACGAATGTTGATCATCCGAATCAAGCTCATGCTCGTTTCTATTGACTCAACCGGTTCACCATCTAAGAAGTACTTCTTGGAATTCTCAAGAAACCTTATCTCCGTTATTTCACAAGGCGTTGTTAATGACTATCATTGCAGCTTGCACTCATGAATAGTGATCCGCTCTTTGGTACTCCTTTGCCAAATCTTCACGGATCATTGTTTCATTTTTCTTCTCCAAATGTGCACTCAGAATCAACCACATGAACATTAAGGAAAATGACTTCCTCATCCGCTTAAAAACATTATTGGTAAATCTTCGGATCGTTTCTACATGTATACCGTAAGGAAATGCATTGATGTTGAGGAATCATTTGCTCCGGTTCGATCCAAGGTCAATGTACATCCGATTGTATGTTTATTCACGTGTTGGACATTTGACACAAGTTGATTACTCGGTTACTCATTTATAACTTATTTGAGGTCGAAGTTGACGCTCACAAAAGCGTGTTCTTATTTGATAACTTGCTCGGGCTTAAGTATTTGAGTTGAAGTCTTGGGTTATCTAGTTACCAAGCAATGAGGTGGATGATTGAAGACCCGGTTAACTATCACTATTAGAGTTACTTTGTTTTACTCTGTCACACGCATATGACGGTGTGGATAATCTCAAGAGGTGTTAATGTCTCATACTTTGTTTGAGTAGTGAGTACTTAGAGATTTGCTTGAAGCATAGATTCTCGACAATCGCTCTTCCATCTTTAAGTGCAAGCTTAAGACACAAATGCGGGAATTTGACTTCGCTTTCAAGTTTGGTATATCGGGTTTTTCTTCAACAAAGGGTCACTTCAAATTGTCTACATATGGGTTGATAAAGATAGTCGAGAGAGTTTATGTAGCGCTTGATTCTCACGAGATTCACTTGGGCTATTTGAGTTCTTCTCACAAGGTTTCAAATTTATGGATATATTATGTTTTGTTGATTACGAGGTATCAAACCTGTTTGGGGAAGGATATATTATTCCAACTAATTGGGGAAGTGGTCTCTGGAGACCTATGGTTTTGTTACTTCAAAGGTGTTCGTTGGAAGAAATGTGAGAAGAATATTTGGAACGTGAGATGATATTGCCTATCGACATCTTATATACGGTTTATGATAAAGTGCTTCCGGTTATATGCACAACATGTTCACTTGATCGAGCTAATTCGGTTATTTCGAGTTGACATCCACGAGAGATTATTAGTGACTCAACATGTTACGTGGATGTCATCGTCTCTACTCTTGTTGGGTACATGTGTACATTATGTGCCGATTGGTTATATGTTATATAACCGGAATGCACTTGGTAAAATGAAGATGTTGATATATTGTTCCCTAACTAGACAACCGGTCAATCTCGAAGAGTAAGGTGTACATCGGGATGCACATGAGTTCATGTGATCGGTCGTAATTAGTTAATCCGGATTTGATAACCACCGAGACGATCAATGTTTCAACTTGTTACCGGTGTTCTCGTGTTCTTCGTGGTGCCGAGCTTCAATCAATGAGACCTCTTTGTATTCAACTCTACTTAGGAAATGGTCTTTATTCGATGTTTGTCAATTTGGGGAAGCTACCAAATATTCAAATTGAGAAGGCTCATGTTCGACGATCTTCTTAGAAGCCTCGGATGCTTTGGTGGCGAAAGTTTAAGAGATGTTGATTCCTTTCTTCACAACGTGTCGAACGATATCTTTATCTCGGTACTCATTTCATCATTCTCTTAAACTAATTTATCTCTTGTAAATATTTATTCGAAAAACAAAATACAAAATTATAAAACCCTCAAAATCAAATAGAAAAATATAAAACTTCCAAAATCCATAAAATTTGAAAAATTAGAAAAAAATCTTCAAAACAAATATTGTCATTTTGTCATGTGTCTCGATTCGATAATATCTACGGTCTTAATGTTGTCATTCAAAGAATGACACGGACTTTAGATGTTGTTCGAATTTTTTATAAAAAAAAAAAAAAAAAAAAACCAAAAATATTTTTGGGAGAAAGAGAAACGATGGTTTATTGTCATTTGAGCAATAACCCGGTTTTAAAAGAAAGAACGAGCCATGTTTCATCATGTTTTCAAATTCCATGCTCGATTCTATAAACTTTTTATCACGAAAACTAAATGCTTTGAAAAATAACTCTGACTCTATTTTTGATAATCATCGGACTTATGTGTCAAAATCTCTATCTCAATCAACAACCAATGTCATTGATTGAGGGGAGAATGATTAAAAGTTATTTGGCATTAAAATTGTTTTCAAAAGATATAAATGCATGTTTTATCAATGGAGTGTAAAGTCTTAAAACCGATCCTTATCGCTCAAACGCTTTCACAATCAAGTCACAATTCTCCTCAAAGCTTTCAAAATCAATTTAAATCCATACGAGATCACAAATCTCAAATGTTTTGATAATTGTGATCGGGGAGAATGTGTGATTTAAATTGGATTTAAACCGATAATTCGGTAAATGGTTTCACAAGAATGTACATGCTGTCCTTCCCACATGTGACAAACGATTTCAAATTTTCATGCACATGTTGAGGGGGAGCATCTATCTTAAACTTGAAACGTGATCATTCATCCCAATGTGCAGGTTCCCTCTAGTATGTGCAAAACTCATTTCAAACCTCGAGGCACATATTGAGGGGGAGCAAATTTATGGAAACCTCATCCTTCCCGGAAATGCCATATCTACTTGATTTAATGTGGGAAGTGATGTTGATATCTTTTAGAAAATAGTAATCAAAGAAGTTAAATTCTTTCTCTTGCCTCCGTGTGCAAAACGCTTTCAATACTTGATGCACATGTTGAGGGGGAGTTCTCGTTCTAAAAAAAATATATCAAAAACAATTCAGGTACAAAATGCTTTGATAATATATCACAAGTATCTCGAATTGATTTTCAAATGGTTTTCAATTGGATCCAATGGCGGATGAACAATACCATATAGACCACCAACTTTACTTTATGTACGGTGATATAAGGATGATAAGGTTAGGTATTGGTTCCCATGATCCGCCGTAACGGAGGGATCTACCCAGGACAATCCACTAGTTAGTGTAGAAGTCCTTAGGTATGATGATAAAAGGAGAAAAATGAGATATGGGAAGAGTGCGGACTAAGACCGAGCTATAATGGAATAATCCCAACAAGGTTCTAGCTATGAAGTCTTGGTAAGCAATCAAGGTTGAAGAATTAAAAGAATTGAATGTGAAAGGGTGAAAACAAATAGCCCTCCATTTATTCAACCTAGGGCGTAAACCGGTTCACTTCATATGCTACCGATGGTAACATCGGTATTGAAGACAAGACGTCATGGACCCAAAGGACGACCGCACTTCAACTTTCCAAACCACTCGTGTTCCTCTTAAAAGGACTTGTTTTATTCTCACTGGGAACCGACATTATCTATCGACTTTCTCTTAGAGATTGTTGATATTGAAGAAGGAGACCCTCTCCCTAGTCTCCCAAGATATGATCCAAATATGCACAAATTGAATCTAGAGCCACGAGATCATCAATAAATCTCATTAGGACACTTTCAATGAAGACTCTCTATTTCACACAATGTGGAAAGAGAGATTATATCTTGAGTCCCACGCATTATCCTTGTGGTATTGCGGAACATCCGAGTGATGTGTTTAGACACTCACAATGAAGATGGAAAGCCTTCGAGCCAACATCAAACAAGCTCTCGGTAGGTGGCATGTGAGATCTATTATATGGATCAACCATGTGACAACCGAATGAAACAATGGGGCGATTCAATTTCTTGAATCAATCCGGTTCGAGTTGGGATTGACGGATACCTTTGAAAAACCGGTCTTTGTGCTTAAAAACTCTTTTCTTTTGCACATCGACCGTGTACTCATTTTTCAAATCAAAGGTGTTTTATGATTGATAATTGATTTTCATTAAAACCTTGTCAGATTGCAAAAATAATTTCTATTGAGCAATACACGATTGTTTTTTAAATCTCTTTTTCAATCAAGAGACTTAAAAGTCATTGGTTCACTCACTCCGTGTTGTCTTCTTTGAGACGTTTCGGTTTGAGAACTAGAACAACCGCGAAACCCCTGTCAAGGAAATTCTTGAATTATACCGATCACAGTGCAAGACATATATTGATCAACGGGGAACCGTGGGCGTGTACCTCAATTCAACGAAAGTGATCAAAGACACTTTCGATGCGATTTATTGCTAGCTGTTGTATGCGTGTACACCCGACGTTTGTTTGCTCGTAATGAAGCGGTCAATCCACACCGCATGCTCACTTAACACATTCAACTCAAAAGAAATCATGATTAGTGCATCAATGACTCGATATTTTCACTCCATGCTCTCGCCACGCCGCCAATATCATGATTCAACAAATGCTTCCGCTATTTCGATGAGAAGATATCATGATCCATAATGTGAGCATGTCGGTCCTAAAGTCACAACACCACAAAGGATGTATTAGAGATTTTTGATAGCTGATGATCTCAAATGATGGCTCAAAATTAGTATCACGTGGATCAGTAAAAGACCTCCACCTGGAGTAACCAAACATGCAATGTGAAGAATCAATGACTACGAGCTTTGGAACAAAGGACTACATCAAGAATGCAAGAACAATTTTAATGTAATATCTATTTGTATTCAATGTATTTTTGGTACATGATTGAGGTGACCTCCTTGTGGGAGATTGTTAGGAATTAGAAATTCCCAGATTAAAGAGTCGGTCACCTCAAGTATATGTAATCGTTAGAAAGCTCGTAGTCGTAGTTATTTTAAGTTAAGTAGTATTTAGTTGGCAACACCGTGGAGGACGGACGGGTCTTTACCCAGCGTATGCCACGATCCACACCCAAAGTGTGGCGATTTATGTAAGACTATAAATACTCTCTACCTCCCAAGGTAGAGAGTTGGAGCTCATAATAATATCTTTCACTTTCTCTCACTAAGTTCCCTAAACCTCTAACTTTCTCTCTCTAGAATTCCATCTATATGCTACTTTGTGTTATGGTTTGATGTGTATGTGAAAAGTTATATCTTACAGATGAGTTTCACTATTATCTGTGTTGGAGCAAGTATCAAAAATCTTTCCTGTGGGAATCCATCTAAGACCTACAGAGTTGAAAACTTTTCCCGTGGGAATCCCCCTTAGGTAAGATCTAGGAGTTGTTTTCTTATCAGATTCAGCGGAAGACTCATTTTTGAAAACTACGTCTGAAGAGATCCACCTATTAGGTTTCCTTTTGATGTTCATCTTGTCAGCGGGTTTGTTTCTATTTGGTGTCTTAGTGGATTGTTCCTTGGCACGAGAATTATCTTTCTTGAGATATTGTAAGGCACATGCATCATGATTAGTGAAAAGATACATTTTTACATGTAGTACGCACAAATTCAATATTCTTGTTTAAAACAATGACTTTAACTTTGTCACGACAGTCTTTTGAAAATTGATTCTTGTTCGAAAAAGACTTAGAATTCCTAGTGTTGTTTTCTAAGGGCATAGCATTTTCTTTTAGCAACTACTCTTAGATGCAAGCCAATCCCTAGTCTTTTGTAGAGTGTTCCTAGGTAATGGTTTACTACTACTAGCAAAGGCCTTGAAATCTTGTAGAATTCATCACCCTAGATGTTGCACCTAGAATTCGTCTTTTCAGTCTCATGCCTTTTTCCTAGCTTTTCTAGATAGTGATTGTTGACGATGTTGTTAGAACCAATGTATTCTTTAACCGGATTTTTGGTCACATTTAGTGTACTATTCCTAGAAATGCCGGTGTAATCACTTTTCTTTATCAAAAACAGGTTTTCAAAACCTTTGATAATTCTCTTTTAATAGTCAAAGTACGTGGGTGATTGTTTTTGAAAATCATTTTTCTCATTGACGTTTGGAGGAAATCGAAATAGACATTTTTCGTTTGAAAACGGTTTGGGAACATTTGTTTTCTCCTCGTCAATGGTTTTGCAAACTTAGTATCCACAACCTTTCCTTTTTGACTTTCGGTGAGCCCTCAAAAGATTATTTTTCGCTTTCGTGTCATTGTAGGCACGCCATACGACGCTTTGTCGTACTTGCATTCCTCGGTTTTCGATCGTCGCTTAAAATAGGACACGCTTTTCAAGTTTTTCAAGAGCTTTTTCGTATTTTGAAACAATTGCGGAGGTCTCGGTCGAGTCTTTCATGATCTTCAACGAGAATATGTTTGTAAAATAATGGACATGATATCGATGAGTCATAACATCTTCAAGAGAGAATCATTCAAATTTTCCAAAACTTTGATGTGTTCAACACTTTCATTAGCTTGCTTTACCGAGATTTATGGTCCTCGACAAAGTCGATGTTTCTTTCAAAACGCTTGTTCGAAATGAATTACCCTCGCATCGATGCCGCTAACGGAGGTTCAATTTGAGTTTTAAAAACGCTTCGCTTCGTCATCATGACGAGTAAACCGATGTTAGTAGTAATATTGGTTTTAGATTTGTGATCTCTTGAAGATACCCAATTCTAGTTTTAATGTCATCTAAAATGCTTCCGCATCACTTGTGTTAAAAGGATTGTTTGAAGACATTTGTTCGATTCGAAAAGGATTTTGAGACAACTACAGAGTTGCAAACTGGTTTTGAAACTGGTTTTGAAACGGTGTTGACACTTTGTTTGAAACACTTGGTGTGGTGAAAACGTTGATTGTTCTTTTGATTAACAAAATTAATTCCATTAATTTTGTTCCATTTGTTATAATCAATCGGTTTAAGATCCGGATTCTTTTGTTTCATTTTTGATCGACTCTCCTCGTGATAGTTCCAACGTTTCAAGAGAATCACGAACAATTATGGGTTCATGCAAAGGTTTTCCATTGTTCAACACATTCGAGATTTACGAGCTTTCTTGAGGAGCGAAGAAGGGTTGTTACCAAGAGCCATTTTATGTGATGTGAAAATCGATTTGCTTGATTAGAAAGCATCTTGTTTGTTTTAGCGGAATGACCCGTTGTAAGAAGCAAATTATCCAATTTTTTATAGTTTCATTTTATTCGAATTTCATCAAGAAGAGAATCTTCTCGTTTTGAAAATCGACAATCAACTTTTCTTCTCTTTTCAAGATCGAAAACGATTGCTTTTGTTTAGAAAGTTGGTCATTTAGTTCGTAAATTTCCTTGTTTAAAGATTTTATTTTCAAGTTCAAATTCACATC
Source organism: Chrysanthemum lavandulifolium (assembly GCA_022545495.1). Lineage (NCBI taxonomy): Eukaryota > Viridiplantae > Streptophyta > Magnoliopsida > Asterales > Asteraceae > Chrysanthemum > Chrysanthemum lavandulifolium. The sequence continues at coordinate 218,501,448 of CM040245.1, forward strand.
AAGTGTGTCATACTTGAGTTGCAATTGTTTTTCTTTTAAAACGTAATCTCGATAACCAATTTCTAATTCGAAAGTTTGTTTGTATGAAATTCATAGGCTCTGGCGTTCTCTTTGTAACTCTCAAGCTCGTGTCAATTTATTATTCGCGCCTTAACTTCGCGATTGACCTTACTAACTTTCTCAATTTCAATGCCACATTTATTGATTAATGATTCAAAATAACACATGTTTCCTCATCGGTCTCAAGATTACATGCCACACGACCTCCATTAGGATCCACATATGGAGTTTCGAGTAAGTATTGCTACAACCGGATTGTCCATGTATGTATCATAAGTAGGTGCCGATGTCACGTAAATCTTTATTTATCATGAGTAAACACATCACATATGACATTGTTATAGCATGGATCAATGATTGGTACCTTAGATGCGATTTGCGTCATAGGCGGAGGTGCGTCGAGTCGTTGTCGTACTTAGTCTCTCAAGATTTGCCATGAAGACGCGATTTGCATTGATGTCCTCTTGGTCTTCCAAATCATCCATAATAGCGAAAAAGTCATGTTCCTCAAGACTCAACCGCATTCCAGATTCTCGCCTTTTGTGCTATGACATAGATTCAAGATACGAAAATCCTTCTTTTTCGGCTTAGTAGGACAATTCCTTGCCATGTGACCCACTCCTTGACGCTTATAGCACTTAATCGATTACCCGATTCACATTTCCATAATTCCCAACGATTGGAGTCGCAACATTGCCATTCCGATTGCCACCGCTCTATTCCCAACATTTCATCCATCGATTTCCAACATACCGACCGGTGATTACCACGACACGGAACCTTTGATGACACCATGCGATCGCTAAATGCTTTATCCAATAAAGAAAATACACGTAGCAAAGCATTTTCTTGTTCATTGAAGATAACCACTTTTGCCAACATAGGAGGTCGGTTTTCGGCACCTACCGCATGAATGTCTTGTTGAGTTGCCATTGATGAAGGTATGATCGATAAAGTTGATGTAGGATCGATTCAACGATAAAGGTGTTGTGGTTGATGAAGATTAAGCTCGGTTGAGGTGTTTCGAAAGTCGTGCTCGTAACCTTGGTTCTTAAAAATTTTCGCCCAAAATTTGAAATTCACTATAAAAATCAATTCTAAGATCGTATGAAAAATTTGAGTTATGACAATGTTGACGCCAAATTTGACCCGAAAAATTTGAGTTTAGGCCCAAAAATTTGAAGTTTTTACCAAAATTTTCACAGTTAAACCAAAATTTGAATTTCGCGTAAAAATTGAACATTTAGTCTCCTCAAAAATTTAAATTTTACTCAAGTTTTCCCGCCAAAAAGGGCTTAGGCGAGACAAACGGGTTATGAGTGAGCGAGGCTTATGCGTAGGATCTTATGCGTAGGAAGCTTAGGCGTAGGATCTTATGCGAGGAAGCTTAGGCGTAGGATTCCTTAGGCGTAAAATGATTCACGCCGTAACCTTAAGTTTATGCGAGAAAAAGTTACCGTAAACCTTACGCGTAATTGTGAAGTTATGCGTAGAGTTACCGTAAGCTTTAAGCTTATGCGTAAACTATGGTTAAGAACCAAAATCCTTTACCCCGTCATCACGCAGTAAGGGATATCCACAAGTCGAAGTGTTCCACACACTTATCCAAGTGAGGAAGCACCGAGTAACCGTTATAGCTCTCAAGATTCGCACCAAAAGTTATGAGTAGAACCTTATCGTAGTTGACTTTCACGCGTAGAACTAGGGTTTTGACCTACTCGTAAAAATTTCCAACGATTCAAACAATTTCGCTTGCACAGATATCCTTAAAAACACTCGAATAACCCAAAAATGTTGACCTTTTTCACGCAAAGTGCTTAGAAAAGTTACGAATAGAAATGACCAATGAACCAAAAACGAGCTCAAAAATGAAGAAAAACACGTAAAGCTTCGAACTTTTTGCAAAAAACTGAAACTTTAGCATAGCATAAACCTTAAACCACAAGAATCTTGAATTTTTAAGTGCAAAAATTAAAGCTTTAAGCGTGACAAATATGTAAAATGAGAGCCTTTACGCGTAACCCTTCAAAACAAACACAAACACTCCTAAACCATTGTTAGGCGATTGATACCAATTATAAAGCCCCTTTTATCACTTATACCTTATCACAACGTTAAGCAAACCTAACACAAACACATTATAACAAACTCACTGAAATAGTTATGCGATAAGAAAGGAAAGATGAAGAACTTGGTGACTTGAATATGAATTCGTATGTATGTTTAGAGATAAAGGAAAGAAGATGAAAACAATATTCATATGAAACACACACACACACTTTCAAGCACACCCTCAAATGACCATTTGAGGGGTATTTATAGGTGGAATACATGAAAACCTAAAAGGCTTTCCTATGGGCTTCGTTGGACTTGGATTGGGCTTGGGATATATGAGCATACAAACGCGTAACATACCCGAACGTTTAACCAATTAGCTTAGCCCAATCCACGAGCCCTTTGACTATTCTATCACGATATCTAACACACAATACAAAGTTCCTAAACGTGAATGACCATCACTTCTAATAAAATTATTAAGGCTAACATTACGTTCGCGAAGAATCATTTACGCCTAAAGAATCCTTCGCCTAAGCCTCCTACGCATAAGATCCCACGCCTAAGCATCGTCTACTCAGTAACTTCGTGTTTCTACGCCTAAGCTCTTCATTTTCTTTAAAAAAAAATAATAAAAAAAAATAATAAAATAAATTAAATTTTTACGCGAAATTCAAAATTTGGTATAACTGGGAAAATTTTGGTCAAAAATTCAAATTTTTGGGCCTAAATTCAAATTTTGGTCAAAAATTGTCATAACTCAAAATTTTCATACGATCTTAGAATTGATTTTTATAGTGAATTTCAAATTTTGGGCGAAAATTTTTTAAGAACCAAGGTTACGACTACGACTTTCAGAATCACCTCAACCGAGCTTAATCATCATCAACCACAACTCCTTTATCGTTGAATCGATCCTACATCAACTTTATCGATCATACCTTCATCAATGGCAACTCAACAAGATATTCATGTGGTAGGTCGAAAACCGACCTCCTATGTTGGTAAAGGTGGTTATCTTCAATGGACAAGTCGAATGCTCCGCTACATCAAGACCAAACCTAATGGGAAACTCATGATTAAATCCATTCGGGATGGACCCTTCCAGCCTCGACAAGTTCATGTACACGGAAATGCGGATGCAACACCTCCGTCCCACCATTTTCTCTTCTTCAATACGAATCAATACACCGCAGAGGATCGAAACAAGTCAAGCAGATGACATGGCAATTCATATTATCCAACTGGGTTTACCAATAGACATCTTTGTTTGCGTAGACAATTGTGGAAACCGCCGATATGTGGGAACGTGTTAGACGGCTTTGTCATGGAACATAAATTGGTCAACAAGACATGGAAAACAAGTCGCTAACCGAATGGGAAAAGTTTACTTCTACACCGGAGAATCCATTGAATCCTACTATGGAAGGTTTTGCACTTTGATGAATGAGCTAATCGAAACAAGTCGACACCCGTAACTATCGCTCAAAACATCAAGTTCTGAACAATCTTCCGGAAGAATGGGGACGATATGTAACTATTGTCAACCAAACAAAAAGACCTTCATCATGTGAACTTTGATCAAGCGAATGATTTTCAAACAAAACCAAGTCAAGTCAATGAAGTCGAAAGAAAGATTGGCAAAGAATCATGATCCATTGGCACTTATTGCAAAGACTCAACCTTTGAATACACAACAACAAGCTTCATCATCTTCCAACAACAACAACTTGCGCAATACATTCCACAACCACAACAACAATTCTATCCGGATCAACAATACCAGAACGGGAATCACCGATCACGAAACAGACCTGAAGCAACCTTGCAACGAGATATACTCTTTATTGGGTAACGCACTAAAAGTCGCTATTCCACACCAACTAACAACAACCAAAGGATTTTGTCAAACACTCACAACAGCAAATTGCACACCGGGTGTGAATATGGGTAATCAAGGTCAAATGGTTGGAGTTATTGGGAATCGCGAGGATATGCTATCGATTTTGTATGGGTAATCACGGTTCCATATCGGTAATCGATGAGGCAGTGTTGGGAATAGAGTAGTGGGTAATCGTAATCGGAATGTTGCGACTCCAAATCGTTGGGAATCATGGAAATGTGAATCGTGGTAATCGTGTTAAGTATTATAACTGCCAAGGAATGGGTCACATGGCAAGGAATTGTCCTACTAAGCCGCACAAGAACGATCTTGAGTATCTTCGTAAAACTATCTGCTGGTACAAAATTGGATTCGATTTCGTTGAGTCTTCGAGGAACATGACTTTATGGCTATTATGGATGATTTGAAGACCTCGAGGAAATCAATGCGAACTGCATCTTCATGGCAAATCTTGTGAGACTGGCACGACTCGACTCGAAGCACCTCACGCCTATTACGCCAACGCACTATCTAAGGTACCAATCATTGATCCATGTTATAACAATGTCATATTTGATGTGTTTACTCATGACGAACATCATTACGCGACGCCAAGACCTACTTATGATACATACCGACAATCCAAGTTGTAGCAATACTAACTCGAAATTGAGAAAGTTAGTAAGGTCAATCGTGAAGTTAAGGCCGCGAATCGCTGGAGGCGTGTGGCATAAAATATCTGAGACCGATGAAAAAACACGTGCTTATTTTGAATCATTAATCAATAACCGTGGCATTGAAATTGAGAAAGTTAGTAAGGTCAATCGCGGGTTAAGGCCGCGAATAAGAAATTGACCACCGAGCTTGAGAGTTACAAGGAGCACGCCAAAGCCTATGAATTTCATACAAACAAAATGTCCAAATTAGAAATTGGTTATCGAGATTCTGCTTTTAAGAGAAAACAATTGCAACTCAAGTATGACACACTTGATGTGAATTTGAACTTGAAAATAAAATCTTTAAACAATGAAATTTCGATCTAAATGACCAACTTTCTAAACAAAAAGCACTTTTCGATCTTGAAAAGAGAAGAAAGCAGTTGATTGTCGATTTTTCAAAACGAGAAGATTCTCTTCTTGATGAAATTCTTGATAAAAGGAAAAATCAAAACATTGGACAATTTGCTTCTTACAACGGGTCATTATTAAATCAAACAAGATGCTTTCTAACCAAGTAAATCCACGTTTCATACTTCACATAAGATGACACTTGGTAATCTAATTCTTCTTCGCTTCTCAAGAAAGCTCGAAATCTCGAATGTGTTGCACAATAGAAATGCTTTGCATGAACCCATAATTGTGCATGATTCTCTTGAAACATTGGAACTATCTCGAGGAGAGTAGACCAAAATGAAACAAAAGAATCCGGATCTTAAACCGATTGATTATAACAAATGGAACAAAATTAATGGAATTACTTTTGTTAATCAAAAGAAAAGTCAAAGTTTTCCATCACACCAAGTGTTTCAAACAAAGTGTCAACACGGTTTCAAAATCGTTTCAAAACCGCTTGTTGTATCCAAATCTCTTTCGAACATTGAACAAATGTCTTCAAACAATCCTTTTAACACAAGTGATGCGTAGTATTTTGGAAAATGTGAAAATGAGAATTGCAGATCTTCAAGAGACCGTTAAAACTAAAACCAATATTACAACAAACATCCGTTTAATAGTTTTGATAGTGAATGTAAAAGTTTTTGAAACTCAAATTGCCCCTCACCGAATAACATCAACTCAAGGGTAATTCATGTTGAACAAGCACTTTTGAAAGAAACAATTGACTTTGTCAAGGACCATAAATCCTCGGTAAAGCAAGCTAATGAATGTTTTGAACACATCAAAGTTTTGGAAAATTTGAATGATTCTCTTCAAGATGTTATGACTACCGATATCATGTCCATTATCTTACAAACATATTCGTTGAAGATCATGAAAGACTCCACCGAGACCTCCGCAATTATTTCAAAATATGAAAATGCTCTTGAAAAACTTGAAAAGAAAACGTGTCCTATTTTAAACAACTTGATCGAAAATCGGGAATGCAAGTATGACAAACCGTCGTATGAGCGTGCCTACAAGGACATGAAAGAGCAAAATGATCTTTTGAGAGCTCACTGGAAGTCAAAAGGAAAGGTCATGGATACTAAGTTTTCAAAACCATTGACCGAGGAGAAAACAAATGTTCCCAAACCGATTTTCAAACCAAAATGTCTATTTCTCACCCTCCCAAAAGTCAATGAGAAATATGATTTGTCAAAAACAGTCCTCCACGGTCCCCGCTTATTAAAAAGAGAATTATCAAAGCTTTTGAAAACCTGCTTTTGATAAAGAAAACGAGATTACAGTGGCATCTCTAAGAATAGTACACGGAATGTGACCAAAATCCGCTTAAAGAATCATCGATTCTAACGACATGGTCAATAATCACTATCTAGAAGAAGCTAGGAAAAGGCATGGACTCGAAAAGACGGAATTCTTGGTGCAACATCTAAGGTGATGTATTCTACAAGATTTCAAGGCAATCGCTAGTAGTAGTAAACATTACCTAGGAACACTCTAAAAAGACTAGGGATTGGCTTGCATCTAAGAGTAGTTGCGCAAAAGAAAATGCTATGCCCTTAGAAAACAACACTAGGAATTCTAAGTCTTTTCGAACAAGAATCAATTTCCAAAAGGCTGAGTGACAAAGTTAAAGTCGCTATTTTAAACAAGAATATTGAATTTGTCTCGTACTACATGTAAAAATGTATCTTTTCGACTAATCATGATGCATGTGCCTTACAATATCTCAAGAAAGATAATTCTCGTGCAAGGCACAATCCACTAAGACACCATATAGAAACAAACCCGTTGACAAGATGAACATCAAAAGGAAACCTTATAGGTGGATCTCTTCAGACGTAGTTTTTCAAAAATGAGTCTTCCAATGAATCGATAAGAAAACAACTCCTAGATCTTACCTTAGGTGGATTCCCACGCAAAGTTTTCAACACAATAGGTCTTAGATGGATTCCCACAGAAAGATTTTTGATACTTGCTCCAACACGTATAATAGTGAAACTCATCAAGTTAAGGAAGTCAAACCATTACAACCGCTGATAGTGATCACCTCACCGAGAGGAATCTTGTACTTCTAACATCGTTATTTGTGAAAACTCTTCTTCTTTGGTCAGGTGAATCAAATATCTCGAAACACATCATCGAGGGTTCCAACCAGTAAAATCTTCTCTTCTTCATTCTCTTTATCTCTATTTTGATTTTCCATTTCTTCTATAAAACCTACAAAAGCAAAATATAAAACTTTCAAAATACAAAACAATAGAAAATCAAAAATCAAAAATATTCTTCTCACGACATGTCTCTTGTATAATCGATATTCTGTATGTTTCTAGAAATGTCATTCAACAATGATACGGGCATGTACAGATGCTTGAGCGAGAGTCCTTTAATATGTTTTCTAAAACATGTCGTTTCTCAAAATTTCTTCATAAAATGGCTTTCAGATACTTCAAGACGAAACCGGACCAAAATGATGACTTTTGATTATTTCAGATCAAAACTCATGTTTTAACGAAAAATCAAGTGTACGCTTGATGCACTACATTTAAAATGGTGAGAAATCATCATCATCTTGAGAACCTTTTCAAGATTGTTCAAAAAGATTTTTAAAATCTTTCAAAATATTTTATGCTCAAGACAACTCCTCTAAAACCCTTTAATTGATTATGCTTTATTAAAGGGAGTATAAAAACAAAATGTTCCAAATTCATGCTTAAATCAAACCGTTTGTCTCCCCAAAAGATTCTAAAATGTTGTTTAATCCGTTGATATCAAAATATCACGCTTATGCTATTTTTGAGGGGAGGAGACGTGATTAAAATGTGATCAAAAATGTTTAATGATCGTGGTTTGAATCTCATAATGAGCTCGACTCGAGGCGGAACCATTGAATTGACGAGAATCATGTACCATCTCGAGAAACTTTCTATGGACTTGACCAGACGGGTAATAATTTCAAGCTAGTTCTCTAGTGATGTAAACGTGTCTCGAATCGGTCTAGTTCATTTAAAGTCGATCAATTCAAAAGTGCGAACTCTACCCTCTATGTGTAGATTTTGTCAAAACTTATGAGCACATGTGAAGGGAGTGTTTACGAAAATATAAAACTCACGAGTGTTTCAAACATGTTTTCTATCATAAACACTCGAGAGATTTTCAAAGAAAATGGTTTTATGGCAACAAAAGGCGGTCATGGAGTTATAAGGTGACTAAGGATAGGAAATTGTCCTATGATCCGCCAGAGCCGGAGGATCTACCCAAGGACATCACAAATAGTTAGTATTAGAAGTCCTTAGGTATGATTGAAAAAAGGAGTAATGTGAGAAAGGAGAAAGAAGGGTTGAAGAATTAAAAGAAATGTAATGAAAAGGGTGAAAAGAAATAACCTCCATATTCAACCTTAGGGCGTAAACCGGGTTCAATACATATACTACCGGGTTGTCACTAGATGACACTGGTATTGAAGACAAAGACGTCATGGACCCAATGGACGACCGCACTAAACCTTCTAGCCACTCAATTCCTCTCAAAAGGATTTGTTTCATTCTCACTTGGGAACCCTACATAATCTATCGACTTTCTCTTAGAGATCGTTGGTATTGAAGAAGGAGACCCTCTCCCTAGTCTCCGCTCGGAAAACCAAAATGCACTATTGAGTCTAGAGCCACGAGATTCATCAAAAGATCTCATAGGAACACTTGACATGACATCTCTTGTTGTTTATCAATAACGACACAAGTGATATATTATAGAGTCCCACGCAGATCTTAGCAATCGCCGAACATTTATGAGAAGTTTCACATCCGTGATCTTGATGATTGAATGGAAACTCCTGCGCTGTGGTCAACATCAAGCGACCGACGGCAGCAGTCTCTTCGGTAACTCCGTGGATTACGCATAGTGTGTCTCAAACGGTCTACGATCGTGGGGTGATGCTTGTACCTTAGCAACTCATCCGAACCGTAGATGTACTTCGTATATCGCGTTATCTCACTTGTGGGACTCTAGTTCAGAACGGCCTTTGTAAGAATTAGAGATGTGTTTTCACACTATGTCATAACACCCTCGAAATTCAAACTTGTAAGTGCGGAACCGCTTATTACTAACCTGCTTTTATGTTTTCTTCTTATGGAAGCTCGGAGCGGATGGATCGTGCGACTCGCCACATGCTCATACCAACAACACATGAAAGTTCTCATCAAAATCAAAGGCAACTCAAAGTTAAAGATGATTCTTCGTCAATGTCAAAGAATCTACAAAGTGTAAAGACTCGAGAACTTCATCATTGGAAACTCAAAGTCAAATAGAAGTGTGAGCATGGTGGAGAAAGACGGAGATACCTAACCAACGAAGTTGACAACGGCAGACAACCACATTAATCGAGACTATTCTATATCTACACGCAGTTCAAGCTCAAGGAAAGTAAAGAACCAAATCAAGTGGAGCTTCTTTGAATGACCACCCTTTGGGGAGATTGTTAGCCTTAATAGTTTTATTAGAAGTGATGGTCATTCACGATTAGGAACTTTGTAACGGTGTTAGATATCGTGATAGAATAGTCAACGGCTCAAATGGTGGGCTAAGCTAATTGGTTAAATGTTAAGGTATGCTAAGCCGTGTATAAGCTTAAGCATCCCAAGCCCAATCCAAGTCCACGAAAAGCCCCATGGAAAGCCTTTAGGGCAACAAACCTCTTGTACTATAAATACCCCTCAAATGGTCATTTGAGGGGTGTGCTTGAGTATGTGTGTGTGTGTTTTTCCTTGAAGCAATATAACATCTTATTGTTTTCATCTTCTTTCCTTTATCTCTCTAAATACATACACGATCTATCATTCAAGTCACCACGTTCTTATTCTTTCTTCTTTACGCATATCATCAGTTTGTGTTTAACGTGATATAAGTGTTGGGTTTGTGATAAGGTTGATATATCTAAGGTCCTACAACCTGCTTCTACTGTAAGTTTTAATGGTTTCCTTCTTTTTTTCGTACATTTAAACGTTTTTTTGTGCATGTTTTTTACTTTTTAGTGGCTAGCTCGTTAGCAATATATGTTGCTAAGAAATTATTTGTGTGTTCGCCTTAGAGGTTTCAAGGATACAAGCAAGTGACAAACTAACCAAATACAAGAATATATAGGTCGGGGCTCTATGGTTACACATTAGACGCTCAACGGATGAGTCGGTATGTTATGGTTACATTAGACATTCAACGAATGAGTCGGTATGTTATGGTTACACATTAGACGCTCAACGGATGAATCGGCACGTTACGGTTACACATTAGACGCTCTACGGATGAGTTGATATGTTATGGTTACACATTAGACGCTCAACGGATGAGTCGGTATGTTATGGTTACACATTAGACGCTCAACGGATGAGTCGGTATGTTATGGTTACACATTAGACGCTCAACGGATGAGTCGGTATGTTATGGTTACACATTAGACGCTCAACGGATGAGTCGGTATGTTATGGTTACACATTAGACGCTCAACGGATGAGTCGTTATGTTATGGTTACACATTAGACGCTCAAAGAATGAGTCATCCTTAGAGGTTTCAAGGCTACAAGCAAGTGACAAACTAACCAAATACAAAGAATATATATGTTGTGCCTGTTATGGTTACATTAGACGCTCAACGGAAGAGTCGGTATGTTATGTTTACACATTAGACGCTCAACGGATGAGTCGGTATGTTATAGTTACACATTAGACGCTCAACGAATGAGTCGGTATGTTATGGTTACACATTACACGCTCAACGAATGAGTCGGTATGTTATGGTTACACATTAGACGCTCAACGAATGAGTTAGTATGTTATGGTTACACATTAGACGCTCAACGGATGAGTCAAGATGTTATTGTTACATTAGACGCTCAAGGGATGAGTCTCGTATGTTATGGTTACACATTAGACATTCAACGAATGAGTCGGTATGTTATGGTTACACATTAGACGCTCAACGGATGAGTCGGTATGTTATGGTTACACATTAGACGCTCAACGAATGAGTCGGTATGTTATGGTTACACATTAGACGCTCAGCGGATGAGTTGGTATGTTATGGTTACACATTAGACGCTCAAGCGAATGAGTCGATATCTTATGGTTACACATTAGACATTCAACGGATGAGTCAAGATGTTATGGTTGCACATTAGACGCTCAACGGATGAGTTGGTATGTTATGGTTACACACTAGACGCTCAACGGATGAGTCGGTATGTTATGGTTACACATTAGACGCTCAACGAATGAGTCGGCCTTAGAGGTTTCAAGGCTACAATCAAGTGACAAACTAACCAAATACAAGAATATATATCCGGGCCTGTTATGGTTACACATTAGACGCTCAACGGACGAGTCGGTATGTTAAGTTTACATTAGACGCTCAACGGATGAGTCGGTATGTTATAGTTACACATTAGACGCTCAACGAATGAGTCGGTATGTTATGGTTACACATTAGACATTCAACGAATGAGTCGGTATGTTATGGTTACACATTAGACGTTCAACGAATGAGTCGGTATGTTATGGTTACACATTAGACGTTCAACGGATGAGTCAGTATGTTATTGTTACACATTAGACGTTCAACGGATGAGTCGGTATGTTATGGTTACACATTAGACGTTCAACGAATGAGTCAGTATGTTATGGTTACACGTTAGACGTTCAACGGATGAGTCGGTATGTTATGGTTACACATTAGACGTTCAACGAATGAGTCGTATGTTATGGTTACACATTAGACGTTCAACGAATGAGTCGATATGTTATGGTTACACATTAGACATTCAACGGATGAGTCGGTATGTTATGGTTACACATTAGACGTTCAACGAATGAATCGGTATGTTATGGTTACACATTAGACGTTCAACGAATGAGTCGGTATGTTATGGTTACACATTAGACGTTCAACGAATGAGTCGGTATGTTATGGTTACACATTAGACGTTCAACGGATGAGTCAGTATGTTATTGTTACACATTAGACGTTCAACGGATGAGTCGGTAGGTTATGGTTACACATTAGACGTTCAACGAATGAGTCGGTATGTTATGGTTACACATTAGACGTTCAACAGTCGAGTCGGTATGTTATGTTTACACATTAGACGTTCAACGGATGAGTCGGTATGTAATAGTTACACATTAGACGTTCAACGAATGAGTCGGTATGTTATGGTTACACATTAGATGTTCAACGAATGAGTCGGTATGTTATGGTTACACATTAGACGTTCAACGAATGAGTCGGTATGTTATGGTTACACATTAGACGTTCAACGGATGAGTCAGTATGTTATTGTTACACATTAGACGTTCAACGGATGAGTCGGTATGTTATGGTTACACATTAGACGTTCAACAAATGAGTCGGTATGTTATGGTTACACGTTAGACGTTCAACGGATGAGTCGGTATGTTATGGTTACACACTAGACGTTCAACAAATGAGTCGGTATGTTATGGTTACACATCAGACGTTCAACGGATGAGTTGGTATGTTATGGTTACACATTAGACGTTCAACGAATGAATCGATATGTTATGGTTACACATTAGACATTCAACGGATGAGTCGGTATGTTATGGTTACACATTAGACGTTCAACGGATGAGTCGATATGTTATGGTTACACATTAGACGTTCAACGAATGAGTCGGTATGTTATGGTTACACATTAGACGTTCAACGGATGAGTCAAGATGTTATTGTTACACATTAGACGCTCAACGGATGAGTCGGTAGGTTATGGTTACATTAGACGCTCAACGAATGAGTCGGTATGTTATGGTTACACATTAGACGCTCAACGGTCGAGTCGGTATGTTATGTTTACATTAGACGCTCAACGGATGAGTCGGTATGTTATAGTTACACATTAGACGCTCAACGAATGAGTCGGTATGTTATGGTTACACATTAGACGCTCAAGCTAATGAGTCGGTATGTTATGGTTACACATTAGACGCTCAACTAATGAGTCGGTATGTTATGGTTACACATTAGACGCTCAACGGATGAGTCAAGATGTTATTGTTACACATTAGACGCTCAACGGATGAGTCGGTATGTTATGGTTACACATTAGACGCTCAACAAATGAGTCGGTATGTTATGGTTACACGTTAGACGCTCAACGGATGAGTCGGTATGTTATGGTTACACACTAGACGTTCAACAAATGAGTCGGTATGTTATGGTTACACATCAGACGTTCAACGGATGAGTTGGTATGTTATGGTTACACATTAGACGTTCAACGAATGAATCGATATGTTATGGTTACACATTAGACATTCAACGGATGAGTCGGTATGTTATGGTTACACATTAGACGCTCAACGGATGAGTCGATATGTTATGGTTACACATTAGACGCTCAACGGATGAGTCGGTATGTTATGGTTACACATTAGACGCTCAACAAATGAGTTGGTATGTTATGGTTACACATTAGACGCTCAACGGATGAGTCGGCATGTTATGGTTACACATTAGACGCTCAACGGATGAGTCGATATGTTATGGTTACACATTAGACGCTCAACGGATGAGTCGGTATGTTATGGTTACACATTAGACGCTCAACGGATGAGTCGGTATGTTATGGTTACACATTAGACGTTCAACGGATGAGTCGGTATGTTATGGTTACACATTAGACGTTCAACGGATGAGTCGGTATGTTATGGTTACACATTAGACGTTCAACGAATGAGTCGGCCTTAGAGGTTTCAAGGCTACAAGCAAGTGACAAGCTAACCAAATACAGTAATATATATGCTGGGCCTGTTATGGTTACACGTTAGACGTTCAACGGACGAGTCGGTATGTTATGTTTACACATTAGACGCTCAACGGATGAGTCGGTATGTTATGGTTACAACATCAACAACAACAACTACAAGAACAACTACTACTTTGATCGGCAACAAGAAGAAGAAGAAGAACAACAACAACAACAACAATAACTACTACTACTACTACTACTACTACTAATACTACTACTACTACTACTACTACTACATACTTAAGATTTTCCATGTCACCTATCACTCAAGTAATGCATCCGATCGACATGCGTGGTCGTGTGAATCGTTGCCATTTCAAGTTTGGCCTCCAAAGAACCTTACTCTTGTCTCTAGCACATGTTTTGGGTTTCAAAGAACCTTATCCTAAGATCTTTTCATGGCGTACCGAGCACTCTGCAGTGCGAGATATTGTTCTTAAGTACTGTCAAATACATCCTTCCACATAAAATATCCGCATCCATTATCTTTTTCGGTCGTTACATAATAAGAAAATTATAAGAAATGTATGATTGTTCACCTTGATGAGGACATGAATAATATTGTCGCCCGTGATGAATATTCTTTATGTGATGTTCTTAATTTTATATTTCTGCCCACAAGAACACATAAAAGGATTAAATTGCTCCATCTCGTGTTTTGAAATTTGTGTGAAGATAAGAGGTTGTGAGGTTGAGTGGTTTTGAGGATAAGATCTATTAGATTTTGGTGGGTGATGAGTGTGTAAATACTCATCATTTTGATCAAATCGAATCGCAAAACATTTAAAACGCCGTAAATGCATCAAAATATCGAAAATATCTCAAAGCGCATTTTATATGTTTCGGATGCAAAACGCTTGAAAACAAATGAAAATGAACAAAGTTTGTATAATTGGCGGTTTGGTCCCCTAACTTTCAAAATTGACAACTTTAGTCCTCAAGTTTCAAAGATTGATGAACTTACCCTGGACATCTTAAATTGGAAAATTAACATTTTTTAGTCCTTTGGTAATTGTATCTTGTCAAATTTGGTCCTTATAATAATTTTTGAAAATTACAGCTGGTCCCTCAAGTTTCAAATTTGGCACATTCGTCCTTGAATATTGGAGATTTGGCAAGATTAGTCCTTGGTTTATTTGGGAGTGACAAGAATAACCCTTGAAGGACATTTTCGTAATATACAAGAATGGTCCTGGAATTTCGAATTGACACATTTAGTCCCTAAGTTGTTAACCGGGTCCATTATTAATCCTAAGTCCAAGCCTAGTCCAATTAACCACTAAACCCAATACCCATTTAATAAAGCCCAAGTCCAACACCCTTATACTCGGTCCAATTCCCCAACCCGAATCCAACCCACCCACGCTTAAAATAAAAACCACTCACTAAGCCTCCCCTCATCATCACCTACCTATGCCTCGCAACACCCCTCCTCCATCATCATCACACCTACCTTATTCCTACCCTCCAAACACCCCAAGCCAAATGCATTAAAAGCTCCTTCCTCGTTACAAGTAACCCCCCACGCTGGTAAAAATGTTTTCCCGCCAAAATGCCATCAACTACTAAAAAGGTTCTAATAATCCAATGGCTCACTAGAGGTGTGATATGCTCGTAAGACAAGTGGGAGCACTTTTGCATATAAATAGAAGAAAGAAGGCTAAAGGAGAGTAGTCGGTTTTGGATTTTGAGCATCTTTTCATCTTTTCTTTCAAGAGCTAATGTAGCTTTCAATTCGCTTTTATGTTTTCAAGTAATATCGAGCTTTGTAATTTCTAATTTGTACCAAGTTTTATTGTCAATTTAATCATTTTCTTTAATTCTCATTTCAATTCTAAATTTGCTTTATTGATTTCATTAATCGTTATAAACCCATTTTAGCTCAAAAGAAAAAGAACTCTCTATATACTCGCCTACTTTCAAATTCAACTGGGTCAATAAAAGTCAACGCACAAGAATCTCATGTTGATTGTTCGGGTGTTAATGTGAAGATTGATATGGGTTGAGATTGTATTCATATTGGGTTAAGATAAGGTTTAGGATAGTGATAATCTTATCTCGGTGACAAGCCATTGCGACCAAGACTATTGTAAGCTCTATTTCGCTTCATTGTTGAATTGTAGTTCGAATTGTTTGATCCGATTTAATGATGTTAAACTAGTGTAGCGAGTCTTAAATAAGCTTATTTTGACCGTTGTTCGAGAGCTCCTTAGCTTAGAACCTTATCCGCTTGATTTTCCGTTGAACCCGCATTAGTGAGAGTAACCGCTTTAAGCCCGTTATAGTGGTTAGATAGAGTCACATTGTCGTAATCTTGCATACCAACTGATTTAAAGGTTAGTTAAAGCTAGGTCTAAGTTGTGGATTGGAAACAAAAGTAGTATATAAACCGTTGTTTGGATCTGTCTCATTTGAGTTTAAGGATCAGGCGTGGTTGATCAAAGTTGCGTAAGTCTTAGTTAGCATGGTTAAGCCAAATTTGGTCACCACTTGCATGCCGAATCAGTATTAGTCAAATTCGCATAAGAATTGATCTAGCACTCTAACTGCTTTTAATCAACTAGTATGATCTTGCAAATAGGCTTAAAAGTAGTTGGAATAGCTTGCATTAGTTTTAGTTTACCATTAAACTTCATAATCGCCCGTCATTTGAATCAAAATTCATTTTGGTCAACATTTCGCTTTTGTTTATAAAAGTCAAAGTGAAATTCAGCTTTGTCCAACTGTGTGGATTTTTCATGAACCCGCTTACTCAAAAGAAGTGATACTTTGGGATATTCTAGTTCAACTGGTCTTTAGTTGAAATCGATTTTTTAGATTTTAGTAATTTTCTTTAAGCTTTAAAACGATTTTTCAATTAAGCTCATATGCCTGCTCACACTCACCATAATCGAGTGTGAAAACAGCTTGCAAGCTCCAGAAAGCTCATAATAGCTTTCTAGGGCTAAGACTTGGTTCATTGGTTCACCGGGTTGGTGGTCTTGAGAATCCAAGTGTCGGTTTCCACTTCACTTATTTGGTAGACCCGCATAAGCTACAAATTAGCTAGACAAGCCTTTTTGGTTCTTGTGCCTTAATCACATTAAATCTATGTAGCTAGCATTTCAAAGAGTGTAGGATAGTCACGCTTAGTAGAATTTAGGTAGTAATAGCATAATCCGTGTCCCGCTAGCTTTTAGTTCACTATAGTTATCTTTGGCTTATTATTAAGCTTATTCATAAGCAATTTACATCGCAATTTCATATTCTCACGATAAGCCCTTGTTTTTATATTTTTATAGAATCGTAATATTAATTTAGACTTTTCTTAAATTTTCATAATTTTCCATTATCGCATTATTTTTCTTTATTTTAATCGCTTTTAAGCATTTTAATTAGCTTTTAATACAATTAAACCGAAAAACTTCAAAAAATAAGTTTTCATTTTTCTTAGGTTAAGATAAATTTAAAAAGCAAAAAATATTTTTCCAGATTTTTCTTAGTTTAATTTGTAATTTTAGCAATTTAATTAGTTTCAAATAGTTTTTAATTCATAGAAAATAGAAAATAATCGTAAAAATATAAAATTAGTTTTGAAAATTCTCTTTAGTTATTTTAGATTTTTCTAAGTCATAATTTCATTTTTCTAGATTTATTTCATATTTTCAAATATTTTAGGGTATTATTAAATAGGTAAAAATAGTTTTAATTAATAATAATTAAATAAATAGTAATAAAATAAATTTCTTTTTCTAAAAATTTTCTCTTATCATTAGGTTTGTAAAATGTCATTTTTATATTTTTAGGATTAATATTGTTTCAGCCACATTTTCTTTTGTACGTTATTTAGTTTTAATTTAAATTTTATAAAAGAAAAATCAAAACATCATTTTAAAAATAGTGATAGCGCTTATTTAATATAATTTAACTTTTTAATTTTCTTTAATTTGCATTTAAGCCCTGTAATTTATAAACTTTTTCTTTAGGTATAATCAATCATAACCCTTTTCCTGCTCAAATTCTCCCGATCACTATTCGCTTGATTATTCAAAGGCACGCCTGGGACTTAACGACTGGGAAACACTATACTCCTCGATCTTCATTGCATTGGTGTCTAGCCGTTTGAAGTTTATTACGGTTGACCATTCACAAGTGGTCACTTGTGTGATAAAACTTGACTTGCTGGCATCGATCAAATTTTTGGCGCCACGCCGGGAGTTGTGCTTATAATCTTACGCTTAGCGATTAGTGATTTGAATATTCACCCTTGTTCATACCATCTATATGTATTTATATTTTCTTATAAAACCAAAATCCAAAAACATCTTAAAAATCAAAAACCCAAAAGATTTTCATTCTTTGTTTTTACAACATGTTTATCCAAAACCCAAAATATTCATCTTTACCCTCTTACCCATTTTGATTCTTTATCCCTTACCCGCTATCCATTTGATTCTAACTTCTTCTATTCTCATGGAATCTCTCGACTCACGACGATTTCGAACGGTTGAAAACTTCATACTTTATCACAAATGTCAAGAATTCGTGTTGTTCGTGATGATCCATTAATTCTGCGAGGGAAATGGAACGAGAAACCGGGTGACAAGGACCGTGTACTTCCTCCGATAATGGAAGTGCTAACACGTCCAACCTACGGTTATCCAAAGATCTAACCTCAATTGCTCCTAAGCCGCCTAAAATTGATCCTAAACTTTCACAATTTACTAAAAGCAATCATGCGTAATTTAGACCGGTGACTAGCAAGAATGACTTGCCTAAACTTCACGCTTCTCAAAAACCGTAACCTGAAACCATAACGAAGTGGTGGAAATTGCTAGCCTCGAGCACACCACTTGTCCCACCTCCTGATTTTTCAAAATGTTCTTCGAGACTTGATAGTCATTCGGATCACCATGTTGGTTTTGTTGATTCTTTGAATGAACCGATTCCTTCTCATAACTCTCAAATGGAATCGCTTATTCCTTGTGTCGGTTGTGGTGAGCCTCTTTTGGTTCACCATGTCATTTGTGTACGCGTGTACAAGTGTGGTAATGATATTCGAACGGAGTTGTTTGTTTTGTGGTTCGAGGAATTCATTTGATTATGATCCTAATCCAACTCATTTAACGAACCCTCAAACTTTTCCAATTACCCACCACAACCCGACTTATCTTCATATAATCAACATAACCTGCTGTGGAATTTTGTGGAGGTCCTCACCAAGGATTTGAGTGTCAATCCGGAACACGCTTGTCTATGAAGCTTTTCCTGATGCTCGTAACTTTGGTTATGACCAATATCCATATAATTCACGGCCCGCACTCAACAGCTTTTATCATAGAGAATTGTGGAGGTCCTCACGATAATCTTCAATGTCAACCGTGGAATCAAAATTACTATACTTCCGGTTTTGACAATTTCCAACCTCCACAAGACCATACTTGTTCAAACTCCACCGAGCCGTTGTCTCAAGAAATTTCCCAAGATTTTGAAACCGCAATGAAAACACTTGATGATATGATTCGTAACTTTAAGAATCAAGTGAGTGGTGAAAAGACCATGGGAGAATTGCTAGTCAAGAACGAGAGGCCCGCAAATCTAGGGAATAATTATTAGTCCTAGAGCAAGCAACTCTAATGCTCCCAATTTCTTAAGGCGGCTATGTATGATGATGACGAGGAGAGTATTCCTTTAAGAATATTATTTCAACTCCTCGATCATTGATATCCCAAAGAGCTGAGATTCCATCTCAAACAACTCGCTATCACACCAAGCTCCTACTCTCTCTCGAATACGGGGACGAGCATCTTGACACCTGCTCGAAAAGGAATCGACGAATTCATAAAGTCTAGTGTTGAGAACCTTGTCCCAATCCGAGAGAGTCACAGGAACTTCGATCATATGTGTGATTCTTCTTCCTCTTGAGTGTTCAAAAGATCATTTTGAGACTTTCTCCAATTGTAGCGAAGATTGTGCATCATATGGAGACATCGAGTTTGTCGAGGCATCACTTCCATAACTGATGTCGATCATCTTCTCGAGGAGTTCACCGATGAACTCACTCACATCAATCCACTTTCATCGTGAAGTGATGATGGTCTCTTTGATTTCGCCGATCCGGGAGAGATTGAAAGTCTCCTTTATAATGATCGTCGCTCACTTCTCACCCTAACAGCCTAATAGAGAATGTTGATCACCTTGTTCCCTAAACATTCAAAGCTACTCTCACTAATCCTCTATTTGAATCGACTCAATTCACTTTAATTTCTTAGAATCCACTCTTTGATACTCGGGACAAGGATAGTGATGAGCCCACAATGGAACAAGAGTTCACAATTTCACTTCATGTGAATGATTCTCTTCATGAAGAGTTCTCCTGAACTCTCTCATGACATATCTCCTCCGAATATGATCATTTCTATTTTGATCTCGAGGATGATATTGGCTCGGAGGAAGGTGTACTCTATCATAAGAGTTTGCTTATTGATGATACTACCCTCACCCTTCCTCCCGATATGTTCACATTTGAGGATGAAGAATGGATCTTGATTGTTATCAAAATCTTTCTTCCTTTCCTCAAATATCTTGTGATTTCTCTTCATCTTCACTCCTTCTGGAATGAAGACACTATCTTTGACCCCAGATTTCCATGTACCATTTGTGAGTGGTGCGTTTATGTATATCTCATCGGTGTGGAACTTTTGCGCTTCAAATGTTTGTCCAAACATCTTGAATGAAAGTCCGATGGAGATTGTTTCTTCCACTTTGCTTCCCATGAACCAATGAATTGGGTCGAGTCAAGCTAGCGACTCGGTAATCAAAAACGATGAGTTAAACATGGGTTTTCACCCGTGTGTACCACCCTAGTGTGGGGAGTTGCCCATTGTTGTATATAAGTTTTCAACTTTAAAAAAAAAAAAAAAAAAAAAAAATCTTTCAAAATAATGGCGTAGTATTTCCTTTTATGTTCTATGTTTCGCATAATCATGGGTACTTTGAATATTGAGGGCAATATTCATTTCTAGTGTGGGGGAATTCTCACTAATTTTATCATGTAATTATACCACCCAATTCCCTATTTTGGCCAAAATTTTTTTTGGAGTAAGTGTTTTGCACTTACTCAACTTATGGTTATCATCCGCCATGTCTAATAAAAAAGATTGGCTAATCCAGAGCAAACGGCTCTTGGTAAAGATACCTCAAACCGCTGATCGGCTTGCAATTTGCCCAAAATTGTATGGTGTTCATTTCACCATATCTTTAATTAGTGAAGAGTTGGCTAGCCCAAGTTTATGGCTTGTGGTAAAGGCGCTTGAAAACCATAATTGGTAATCACCACCAAAGATAATATTGATAATTTATCTAAGAGTTGGCTAGTCCATAAACGGCTCGTAAAGACAAATCAAACTGTTGAAAGTCGGTGATTTGCTCAAAATCATTTGGTTATCGGTGTACCAATGTTCTTACTTGAATCGAAACATTTGGCTACTCCGTAAGTAATGGCTTTTGGTAAAGAGATTCAAACCATTAAGTTTTTCAAAATATTGCTAGGGACTAGCAATAGTTTAGTGAAGTAATGGCTTTTGCAAAGAGATTCAAATCCATTAAGTTTTCTCAAAAGATTGCTAGGGACTAGCAATAGTTTAGTGTGGGATTGATAGTGTAAATACTCATCGGTGGGATAAGATCTCAAGGTTGAGTGGTTTTGAGGATAAGATCCGTAGATTTTTGTGATATATAAAGCAGATCCGTTAGCTTTTGGTGGGAAGTTTTGGCGCCATGTTTTTGTGAGAATTCTTGACGCCATGTTTTGTTAAAGTCAATGAAGTCAAAGAGAATCCCGGCGACATGTCACTGGGAAAATGTCCAATAAAAACAGCTTATCTCAAAACATAAGCCCAGTTGCATAACTTAAAGCCCAACAGTATCCCGGCGACATGTCACGGGGAAACTCTTGTCCACGTCACTGAAGAGAGATTAACACTAATTACTTAATTTTAAATAAACAAATGAATCCCAAATGACATGTCGCGAGGAAAATAAGCGGAAAAATTCCCGCCACGTTTACAAAGAAATATTCGGTCAAAATATAATCGTTGAATCCCGCGACATGTCACGGGAAAACTTCTCAATAATTTAGTCGACTTTTCACGAAATTTGCCACGAGGATATATTTTTGTCGTTTAGTGTCGATTCCCAATGACAATTGTCGCCGGGAAAACGACGACGGGAAACCGGTAAATGTGGTAATTTATGGCATTCACAAAAGCATTGACGAGATGGAACAAAATCTTCGAATTTATGTACGACTTGCTTTAAGGCATTACCAGGGTGTTCATAATCGTTAAAATAATATTTTTTACATTCCGAAGTATGACCACTTTACTAATACTTGAAACTTAATGATTTGTTTACAAGCATGATTTCTCTAGATCTATAATTGCCTCTTAAGTTCTATGTGGCTTGTGAGTGTTTGTCAAGCAACCTTTGCAATAGGCTTGTTTGTTGTACCGATTAGAGGAATGGGTGTGGTGAAGAGGGTTACTCTTCATCATCGCCACGTCGGTCACATCAAGATAACAAATCTCTACAACTAACCACAACAAACATCCTCCTCATAACAAACCTCAACCTCTTCATTTGGGGCCCACCACTACCACTTTATTTTTTTATTCAAATTTTCAAATAAACTAAATTCATTTCATTAAAAAATAAAATACAATACAACATAAAAAAAACATACTGAAACGTGAAATAAAGATACGGTAAAAAAAAACATACGCAACTTAAGAAATACATCAAATTATAACGAAACTAATTATTTGGATTCTGTTGTTGAAATTGTTCCCGTTGAAGTTGTTGCCAAACATGGTCGATGAGACATAGTTGAAGCTTTGCGTGTTTGCGTTTATCATGTAGTTCTTAGGTTTTTTTCCTTTGCAATTCGCAACGTTCAATCCATGTCTGTTGTAAATTTGGTGTCGGAGAAATATACGTTTCAAAGAACGAGGATATCGCGAATTGTTGATCTTCGTAATCATGTTATGCAATATGATGCACTAGTACATGATTCTACGTAACTTGGCAATACTAAATGCAGCGCCGGTTGGGCAATGATATGCCGTCCTCTGGAGGACACCAAAGCTCTTTTGATATCTTTTAGTACTTTCTTGTTTCGCTTTGAATGCGGCATTTTTGGGTTACTTGCAACCGTAAATGACTTGACAAAGATGCCCACTCCGTAAATTCCGTCGACTAGATAATACCCTTGCTTAAATTTACACTGTATACTTCAAACACAACCTCGGGCGATGTCATCAAGGTGTCGTCGAATAACGGAGAATTTTTAAAGCCGACGCTCGTTATTCGCACCGGCTACCCCAAAAATGCATGCCAAATCCACAAATCGTATGTAAGCAACGGATTTAAGCATTATAGTTGGATATTTTTTATCACTCGTGAAATTGGCCTTGCCATTCTTTAGACGACGTTTTCCATTTCGAAAGCATACAATCGATGCTCCCCAACATTCCCTAAGCTTATGAACAATGTTATGTGCATGTTATAAGTTCGAATGTCATCCTCTTCTCGGTTTTCTTAAAAATCCTTAACATATAGATGGATTATACACATAGTAAAAAATCTAGGCAATCGCACAAGTGTTCACCTATTTGTAAATACTCATCTAATGCATTAGTTGCTACCCGTAAGCCAATTGGCGTAGGGCATGTGCATTTCATAATCACACTAAACTCATTACACCCCTAGCATCGGTCGACTCTAAAGAAATCAAAATGTTCGGAGAAGAGGATGATGAGTTTGATATATGTTTCAATACCTTGTACTATTTGTAAAAATATTCTACTACTCATACGAAGCGACGCCTAAAATTATCATCCAAGTATATTTTGGGTTGTCACAAAATAGTCGACAAGTAGACGTGCTTCAAAGAACTTCAAGATCACGGGACGATCGACGTTGGCTTGAAAGACCGGCTTCTTGTTCTTGCAATGATTTCTCCGCCTCAAACTCTTGAATAAACATTTCTAGGTCCGCTATCTCTTCAGTGTCACTTTTACCGTAAAAAGATGATTCACTCATGTTTATATACGTAGATTTTATAGTGTGTAAAAGTGTGTTTATTTTGATTGAAATGGTTTAGTATTTTGATTGAAGATGGAGGAAATGAAGATGATAAAAATGGTGGTTATGATATGTTATTTATAGGAGTGGTAAGGTTTTTTTTGTTATATATATATATATATATATATATATATATATATATATATATATATATATATATATATATCCGCTGTGTGTCGAAACTTGCCTCGTCGTCACCACGAAGAAGTCGACCACCATGAGCCACGAAATGGGGTGACGGTATGGGGACGAGCCACGGCGAGGCTCCACCTCGGCTCACGGAGAGCAACGATATACCCACACCGGGTGCTCTTATTACATATTCTAGTTCCACAGTTTTTTTGAACTAATTTAGTTCCACACTTGGCATGGCATTTGGTTGCCAAAAAATGCCCGTCGGTTCTAGAAAGAATACTTTGACTTAACTATTTTATCAAAACAACTTGTCAAGGTAGAAACATCAACAATTTATTGAAAGTGGGAGATAAAAATTATAGTCCATTGCCTGTTATATTCTAGTATAAATGTTCTAAGCTTCTAATACTTTTACCATATAGAAATTAAGTTGTGTAGGAGTTCTTTAAGTCAAGTTGTGTGCCATGTGAGAAGGCCCAATGGATAAGAACGTTTTTATTAGAAAAGAAGGTGACATGTGACACCATTGGTCAAGGTAGATTTTGGAAATTTTATATTCTTGAGAGTTTTGGTCACATTTGAAAATAAGTGTGGAGGCATCGAGTGTATATCCATCAAGTCGCTAAACTTTTCTGGACTAAAATATTGATGTTTTGGAATTTGGGTAATTGATAAGTTCATTAAATTTACTATTCTGTGAGTAGACTCTTAACAACCTTATCAGGCTGATGAATTCAATGAGTCATACTCTTCATAGAGTGGATTCTGAACGATTTCATCATGGAGTAAACTTAGTAAGATAGCTCATCAGTGAGTAAACACATTGGAACTGATTTCCTACTAACTTGTAACGGTTTTGACCTAATTAAGGGCAACTTTTATTGCAACTCAATGATCATGTTAGACATGTAACCACTATGCTATAATGAAGAAATGTTATGAGAATATTAAATAGCGGATTAATTCTCATAATTTCAAAACTTGAGTTTTCTATGGTTAGGTCGGGAATTGCACATCGCAATACACTTATTAAGAATAGGTCTAAGACAATACTACTAAGACAATTAGTAGACTAGTTAATATCTATATAAGAGATTCAAAATCTGCATGAAAGATATAACAAAATCTAAGCACTTAGAAGAAAAAGGGTTCTTTGAACAACGTGCTTGACTCCCAATTGTAAGGTTGAGATAATTCATCTTCTGTCCGGTCGGGAGACCTCCGGGACCATCTTTTCTAGTGTCGTACGCCGACGCTATCCTCACTTTTGGATATGTCACCATTCGTTTCTTTATAGACTGTTCTTCCCGGGTAACGATAGGTTCTTTCTATTTCCCTTAACAATAATTTCATTTTTTCCCCTTTGCCTGGAACTGGAACAAGTCACATAACTTCTTATGAGTTTCAGGGCCTCCCTTCTCTGGTGTTCTTGCCTTCTCGCTCCCAAGCGATAAAAGACACTTCATGACCGATAAAGACTAGAAGACGGGGATCTGGTTTGTTTTTCAAGTGAACTACCAGACTCATAACCTAGTCTAGAGAATACGCTCCTGGATTGTGACCTTGAGGCGTTCTCGACCTAGTTCTTCCTTTATTTTTCCTCTTAGACCTTTGAGGTCCAGGGCGGGATATTTCTTGGGTTTCTTGCCCGGTGCTTTCTCTGTAGCTCAACTAGTTTCTAACTTCCTTTAGCTTTTCTTTTAGAGAATTTTCCGCCATGAAGGGACGTAGTTGTTCATGGTGCATGTGGAAAAGTTGTGGACCAATTTTGGGTACGTGAATCCCGACGGAATGTCATGCTGAGCCGTTTATCCTTTCTTAGTGGTATTTTTCACACCTCCAAATTACCTGTTTTGCAGCGGAATAGAATACCTGGGGGATGACTGCCATAGCATCAAAGTTACAGTTATATCGAACGACCTAAAGTGTCATTTTGAAAATATCGTTTGATTAAGTAAAATAATCAGAGTTTACAAAACATAGGTCCCAAAAGATTTCCAATGTACTAAAATGAGTTTGTTACAATCAAACGATAGTTAAGTGCATAAAATATATGTAGACGCGTCGACACCGCGACTCTATGATAAGTCCACATGCATGCCATGAAGTGAATGCCTTAGATACCGAGATAAAACATGCTAAAAGTGTAAACACAATGGTTGAGTGAGTTCATAGAGTTTGTGTTGTCATGAAAACCTTTAAAGAACGTTCATGCAAAGAAAGGCAAAGTTTTTGGTCATTGAGAATAGTCCACAAAGCAAAGGCAAAGTTTTTGGTCATTGAGAATAGTCCACAAAGCAAAGGCGTTGTAAATCCACTCCGGCCCAAGTTTAGCCCATACAAAACTTGCAACTGTGTTCGTAATCCACCGCCAAAGTAGTATGTCTAGTAGTCAAGTATAAGTTGTCATAATAGTTCACAATATAGCACCACGTATATAATAATGTATGCCGAGGCAAAGCCCTTAGAATAAATAATATCGTCCGTAACATAGTGAGCGAGAGGTTGGCCGACCTCTAATAGCGCTATCCATACTACCTACTAATAGGAGACTAACAATGCGAATGTACGAGCAGACATCATACAACTATTATATACAATTAAGAACACTCGAATGTGGGAGAATTTGCACGCCCACCAATAAGGAGAGACTTTGTATTGCTCCGTTCACATAGGGAGACTTTGCACACTCCACCAATAAGGCGAGAATTGGTATTGCTCCGTTCACATAGGGAGACTTTGCACACTCTACCAATAAGGCGAGAATTGGTATTGCTCCGTTCACATAGGGAGACTTTTAGGTCATAGCACATACGGTTCAATAAGTTCCAAACAAGTCATAAGTTCATAACTAAGTTCAAGTGTTCCATTCAAAAGTTCGTAATTAAGTTCGAGAGTTTAAGTCGAGTTCAAAAGTTCAAAACAGTCAAAGAGCTCAAAACATGTCAAAAGGTTCAAATCAAGTCAAACAAGTTCAAAATATATCAAAAGGGTCCTTTACAAGTTAAAAAAGTTCAACTATATGTCAAAAGGTTCAAATCAAGTTCAAAGAGTTCAAATATATATGTCGAAGAGTTCAGAATCAAGGAAAGTGGTTCAAATAATAGTGTTCATAACATAGTAATCAATTTAGTTCGGGCATAATCTACTTACTAGCATAAGTAGTGAAACAAGAGTTATTTAAGTTCATATAAGTGTAAAGTAAAAGCAAGTAGTTGAGCATGTATATCGCCCAAAGAGTTTATAAAACAATTAAATGAGTAAAAGTGGGGCTACGAACTCACCTGATGCAATGATTATGATGACAAAAGTAGATACACTGAAAGGAGGTGTGATCTCTATCTGCAACGTAATATGAATGATATGTTCTAATGTAAGTCATGAAACAATGTCGTGCATGCAAATTCATATGATATCCATACCACTTGTGCATTTGAAAATAAAGTTTATCGTCGAAAAATAATATACTTTAACTCATGAAAATGACTAAGTAGCCTCGCAAAGCTAGTCGTAAAATAGTGAATATCAAGTGTTAGGAAACAAACTCAATGGTTTTAGAAAGCTTGTAACATTATCTAAAAGTCATAACACTGAAATTTTATCCATACGAGTTCCGATCATAAAGAAAAATAATGGTGAAGTGAGGTAGTCGAGCTAAAAATGTAGTTTATGGGTAGTTTTCGGGAAAGTTTGAGTGATCGTATTTTACTCGTTAGAACTCCGTTTGAGGAACGACTTGTCATTTTGGAAAATATGCTGGGTGAACTAACTTTTACTCAGAGATACTATTTTACCAAAACCAACTCGATCGTTGAGAAAAACGGCTCCAAACATGGGTACCCGAAAAGACAGTTTCAACACTTGGAAATATTTTAGTAAAAGCTGATATAAATAAGTTGTGAACGTCGGTTTTCAAATGCTTGTATCTCAGTCATTATAAGCTCGTTTTCTACGATCTATATATCCTTAGTTTTGTATTAATGTATACTAATATATTTTTTGATAAATCGACTCATTTAGGTAATGCTTAAAACTCATTTTTGCCCCTTAAAAATCCCTTGACACCTTACATTTTCGAAAATTAGTTTTCGTCGCTAAACTTGAAAATAGTGTAACTTCTTCGTTATAAATCCGTTTAACCCTGCTCAAGCGACCACGGTTTCGCTTTTTAAAGTATATTTTCTGAATATCTAGCCCAAAATAATCCATGACCTGTTGAAATTTCCAGATTTTACAAAAATGAACAGCCCTTAATTATAAGTTGTCGAAAATGATTTTTCTAGTGTAATACTTGTTTCAACCACCTCAAATCAACACCAAATCTATTCTATCTTACCATAAACCTTCTTAGGGTGTCATGGGTTCCTAAACTTCTCCAAAAATGATAGAGTTCATAGGAATAATTATAGGATGATTAAAACTTATAATATGTAATAAAAACAAGTAAAAGTGGTATGAATACATATAATACTTGCATGTTTTTGTACTAGCATAATAAAAATAGATCAAATATGATTATGAAAGAGTAGTAAAATAATATGTAAGCTTACTTGGATGATTTAATGAAAAAGATTAAAGAAACCTTAGTGAATCCTTGAGATTATTAACTAAAACCCTTTAGTAACACACAAGTGTACTTAGATGATCTTGATCTTGAAAAAAAATATATGATCTTGGTCTTGGATTTAATGTTGGCCGAACCCCCATGGATGAGCAAGAGAGTGTTCTTGCTTTTCACCTTAGAAACATAAGTTTGTATGTGTTTTATTTTCATGAAATCAAATGTATGTATTGTAAATATCTAGACAAAGGCTTTTTGGTCATTAAGTATTCAAAACCAATTTTGTAACTAATATGACAGGGGCGTGGCTTTATAGATAGGATGAAGACTTAGTTTGTATTTTGTAATAGAAATGTATTATAAGTTAAGTATATTGTATATTTTGTACATATAATTAGTTATTAAGTGTAGAGTTAGCTAGAAATCGATTTTAACGGAACAAAATAAAATATATTGAAGTCATAAAAATTATAAAAATACATTTCTCGCAAGAATTGAGTGAATAAATAATTATCGAGTTGAATTTACGAAAACCGTCGTAAATATATATATAACAATTTATATACAAAATAAATTCAAAATATCGGGTAAACTAATAATATAACTTTTATAGTCTTAAAATGAGTATAAGAATATATCAGGACAATTGTCGGAAGTTTTGGATCATGAAAACGCAACTAAACCCTTACGGTTACGCGAATTTGATACTCGTAAACCTAGTTTATGAAAAATGATGAATAAAAATCATGAATATAAATTTTTCTCCGGGAATGAATAGTGTTTTGTGAATAGTAAATTTTGAAATAATCTCTCAAAATATCAAATCACCTTCAAAAACGATGAATAGTAAAATGATGAATAGTAACCGATGAATAGTAAATTCCCGAGATGAATAGTAGAAATTTCAAAGTTTGTAAAATGACCTGAAATTGAGAATTGTGACAGTATTCCGTACGGAACTGTCAACATTGGTGCGGGTTTCTTCCCCTGCTAGGCTCATATTTTAAGACGCAGTTGTGTTTTGGTCCCAAGGATGGCGCCACTTGATAATACAGAATTTAGCCGTTCTACTTGCACTCCATAATCGACATTTACACGCCTCTTGTTTCTTGAGAAAGATTAGACACACACGGATGGTCCTGCTAAGAAAAGATACTATTAGTCTCAGCGTGGGTTGGATTCCCACTATCAACATTGGGCGTGAGAGTAAATATACGTTTTTGTGAGAGTTTAGAGTTCAATAGGAATAGCAATAGTGTTTTTATGTGTGTCAAAACCTGAGTTGCAAGTGGCTAAGCACTTAGTATTTATAGGGCAAGGGTTTTGTCCTTATTCCTGAACCATAAACGGCGGTACATGCTTTTTTCTGGTAGATAATAGCATGTTCGCTCCTTCAATAATAAGATATTCCACATCGTTATCCGAGCTATTTTCTCCGTACGTAAGACTTCCGCCTCTCTTTGTGATCTGTGTCATCACCTGCTCCCCTGTTTGTACCTTTCTTTGGAATGGATTTGGTCAACCCTTCTTTCCCAATTTACGCTCCTTACCCTTTCGAGAGGGTCACGAGATTTATGACTTGGAATGCACTTATCGTTATGGAAGCTTGATCAAGAAGCATCAATTTGTGATTTGCGTAACATTTGCGGATGTCGGTGGTTTGCTTTGATCCTCTTTTTAACCTGCGTCCCGGCTGGACGTTCATCCACTGGCCAGTCCCGATATAGTGTGGTGTTTAAGGCGGCTTCCACCTCTTGGGATCAAGTATGTTAATAGGGTTGATTCCGCCTATACTTCATCAAATACCATTGGTCCCAGAGGTTGACAATTAAGGTCAGTTAGATATTCATTTTGATCGACAATACGTTACAATATATCTTCTCATCCAATCAAAATAATAAACATAAAAAAAATCGCATCCAATTGATTATAATTGTACT
Source organism: Chrysanthemum lavandulifolium (assembly GCA_022545495.1). NCBI lineage: Eukaryota > Viridiplantae > Streptophyta > Magnoliopsida > Asterales > Asteraceae > Chrysanthemum > Chrysanthemum lavandulifolium. The sequence continues at coordinate 218,532,137 of CM040245.1, forward strand.
TGTTCGAATAATGAAGCTTTGGTAAGATTTGAACTTACAGTTGGAAAATCGATTAGTATATAGTTTAGCTCATAAACTAAACTTGATTAATGCAGTAATAATATATAAACTCTTGAAACTTTTAACAAGAACTTTCAGAGAGATATATCTCACTTATATGTATAAGTATTCTTGCACACACGACCGGATACAATTTTGATGCAGGTATTTGCATATGACATCTTCAAAATAAGGGATGCTATAAGTTGAATTTACTTATTAGTTTAGGTAGTTCGTCTTGCACTCTCGTAGTATCGTGTGGGTTGGTCTTCCGAGATGGTCTATCTTAAGGCCTTAATTAAGCAGTTCGTCTTGTGTTGTTTTAGTGTTCGTTTTTTCAGTGTTTTGCTAGGCCGGTATTGTCGATTGCGGCTTCTTTGTTTATTCTAGATTTCTAACTATAAGAAAAACAATTTATCTACGTAGAAACTACGCCAACTAATTAAAAAAATGAAGATCAAAGTCTAGTCCATTGAATATCTTAATTGTTTTAAAAGCTTCTAATAGTTTAATTTGAAAATAAATTTAGAAAGGTTTGGACTTTTCAATTGTTTACCTTCACGTTGTATGTGACATGTGAGAAGGACTATTGGAAAAAAAATGGACGTCGTTATCATAAATGAAGGCGACATGGGACAAATATTAAATCAATTTGAATACAAAAAGTAGTGGATAACATTTTAGAATGATAGTGTAATAATTTATTTATTTAATTATTTATTAGTTTTTTTATTTTTTTCGTTTTCCTTAAAAATAGACTTGCAAAAAATTAAAAATATTTATTCAAAACTAATGGTGTGATTATAATTCTCCAGATATATACATGTCTAAAAGTTTTTCTTACAACTTGTAAGTAGTTTAAGCCTTATAACAATAAATATTTGGAAAAGTTTTAACGTCCAGTGAAGTATGTTTTTTGGCTGGATATAATTGAAGTGAAAATTCAAGTGTTGTTTTTTGGCTGGATATAATTGAAGTGAAAATTCAAGTGTTGTGATACTTTTTTTATACACACGGCAAAAGTCTAATAACATGGGAAGACAATTAGACTAATGAGTTTCGCAGGTCGAGATTCCTAATTCCTGTAGTTATAAACACGTACCGACACCCATTGTTTGCTGACCCACTTTTCCATTGTTTCCTGTACATACTCGTTCGGATAACTCATTTCCATGTCATATCCACGTACTCAACTCCATTTTACATAAGCCTATATAAACCCCTCAAACAAAATCACTAATCACATTCATATTACATACATCAAACATCTCACATCAAACCATGGCTGCTATTTCAATTGCATCTGCATCTTCATTTTCTTTGTTCGCTTCCACTTTCAATACACACAACTCATCTCAAGCACTTCCAACTTCTCTTAAGTTTAAGAAAGCAAGTATCTCCGGTGCTTATGCCACAGCCGAAAGAACATCAACAGAGATGTCGTTCCGTACTGCTACTCCTTCATCATTGTACGATGTACTTGGTCTTCGAATGGGAGCTGATACGCGAGAAGTGAAAGCTGCTTATCGTAAATTAGCTAGAGTTTTGCATCCGGATGTTGGAAGTGGTGACTCATCGGCTGATGAGTTTATCAAAGTGCATTCGGCATATACCACGCTTTCAGATCCTGAAAAACGTGCGGATTATGATAGGACGCTGTTGCGAAGACGAGTAGCAAGAAGTTCATCTTCGATGAGATCAGCAAGTGGTTATAAGTCGCGGAAATGGGAGACTGATCAGTGTTGGTAGAAATATTAATTAGACATCTCTTTTTTTTTTAAGTGTAAATAAATATTGATTAGAGTAGCAATTGTGAGGATACTTGGCAAGATTTTTGAAGCCATCGTATTGAATTTTCTAGGTTAGATTGTTAAATGGTTATGTAGTATCGAATGTAACCGAGTTTAGTTTATTAATTAACATCCGACCTAGGGTATGTTTGGCGAAAATTGTAAGTTGTAACAGATGTCAGAAAACAGAACTCAGGTATTGTAAGTGTTAACTGCAAAATCATAACATGTTCATGTTCGTATCTTTTTTCAATAAAGTGTTTGTGAATTAACCGTTAAACGTAATTATAAGATGTAAAACGACGTAGAAGACATATACATAATTATAAACAAATGTTTAGAGGATATCAAGAATTTAAAGCTTTAACAACGAAAATGTTTAAAAGTTTCACGAATCGCCTTTTCATTTAGAACTATTTGTTTGAAATAAAAAACAAGCTTAACGATCCAAACGTATCCAAACAGTTTATTTATTTTAAAAGAAATTATTTTATAACAAAAAACTAACAGCTCCCAAATAAAGCTCTTGTTACCACAATAAATTTCGGTGTTTTCCGGTGCAAGTATATTTATTGGATTTTGGTAATGTTTTCGAGATGGAACAAAATACTGGAATTTATATACAAGTTTTTTTCAAGGCATTACCAGAGTGTTCATGACTGTTAAATTAATATTTTTCTTACAGTTTTACCGATACTTAAAACTTAATAGATTTTTTTATAAGCATATGCATCTTGGCAACCTGAGTTTTCTCGATCCATAATTAATTGCCTCCTAATTTCTATGTTGGCTGTGAGTGTTTGTCAAGCAATATATCTTTGCAATAGGCTTGTTTTTTGTACAGATTATTACATATTCTAGTTCCACACTTGGCATGGCATTTGGTCACCAAATTTCTGCCTGCCGGTTCAAGAAAGGATACTTGAACTTTCTACGATTTTATAAAAACAACTTGTCAAGGTAGAAACATCAACAAGTTATTGAAAGTGGGAGATAAAAGCTATAGTCCATTGACTATTACTCCGTATATTCTAGTATAAGTGTTCTAAACTTCTAATACTTTTACCATAGAGAAATTAAATTGTGGAGTTTTCTAAACTTATAATAGCTCGAGTTTTCTAAGTCAAGTTGTATGTGCTATGGTATTGTGAATCGCCACTTCGACTATGCTAAGATGATCTGGGTTGTTATAGTCGATCATGTAACGAACAAGAAGTCGTCGAAGAAGAAGAACGTGTGCATTCCATTTGTCAGATACATCAAGCTGATGATTGCTCAACTTATGAGCCAACATCCTAGTATCTCAAGAAGACTAGAGGATCCTACAGCAGATGAATCATACATGCATGGTACATTTGGTACGTCTATTGACAACAACAAATGCACCAATGCCAATACCACAAGACATGCGGGATCTAGTTGACAAAAATCGGATGCATACAAGGAGTATATAGAATTAGTTAACGCTTCTATGAAAAGCTCAAAACCAAGCGGACATACCCTAAAAGGGCATAAGGTTAAGGTCAAGTCTAGCGCCAATCTAGGACTAGTTAAGATGGGTAGGAAGAAGCGAAAAGCTATATAAGACACTAAGCAAGGTCGTAAACGAACAAAGAAAGAGATGCTTAGTAGCCAAAACGATTATGAGTCTGAAGAAGATGAGGATGGGATAAAATTATCGAGCCTAAAACTGATGAACCTAGGAAAACAAACGGATGCTAAGACGATGAGGGGATGGAAAAGGAGAAAAGTGAACCTTCAAGGAGAATAAGGATAGTTTGGAGGATAGACCTATTGATGATCGTCCGGATGACGATGATGGAGATGCTAAAGGGGACGAAGATGACACTCATAGAAAGGAGCCTAGAACGAAGATGAAGAATGACACTAGTAGGTCTAGGTCCACTGAGTTACACCAACTCACTCATCCAGTCTCCACCGAAGTCACTTCATCTATACCAACAACAACGACACCAAAAAACAACAACAACAACAACAACAACAACAACAACAATAACAACAACAACAACAACAACAATAGCAACGTTACAACCAACACCCACAACAACAATCATTGTCACAACTCATACTCGACAACAACCATAATCAACAACACCATTAAAGCAAATCTCAACAAAATCAACATCAATTCTCTCACAGAGAATCCGAGCTGAAACAGTTCCATATGCCACAACAGAACACTTCAAGTAAGTTATGGGAAATCTTAGAGCTAATATGAACGAAAGATTCTCAGCCCAACGACAACGTCAATCACAATCTGGATCTTCAAAATCATCAAAAACTCTATCATTGGACCGTCTCACTGAAATATTGTTGGTTAGGCTTTTGAATGATCCTGCTCTTCAAATAGCTCACCCCAACATATACAATGGACTACTAAAACCCTCTGCTGATCCACCGACTATGACCCGCATCGACAATCAATACAAAGACCTCGAACAATCACTGAAGAAGAATAACAACGAGGCAATTAAGCTACTCAAAAACTGTCGAATCGAGTGTCTGAGTTGGAAGCCCAATGTCGCCCACAATCTATGAAGCGCATATATGATGATCCCGATTAGGATGATTCAGGGGGATAAAAGGTCTCAGAGACAAAGAACACAGTCAACTACAACTTTCATCGTGCAACAACAACATTCACCTCAACAACAATCAAACAACAAACCGAAGATTATGAAGTCGTGAACATGGAAGATGAAGTGGTTGGGGCTGGAAATCAGAAAGAAAGTGTAGATACATATGACTTTTGGGATGATCTGAGGTATAATGAGGATATACCTCCAGGGCTTGGTGGATTTGGTGATTCAGACTTTGATGATGATGGTGAGTTAGACGATGTGTTAAAGGATCCAATGGTTGAACAACCAAAAGATAATACAGCAAGACTCGAGCAGTTATTCTCAAACATTCATGCTAGATTTGGGATAAACTTTAGAATTGAGGTTCCATTTGATGAAAGAGTCAAGAAATCTATGACTCGGTGATCTACAAGCTGAAAAGTGAAAGATATTTGGACATAAGATTCATCAATCATGAGATATCTTGAGCGTTCAATGCTCAAAACACTTGAGAATATCCACAACCAGAAGAGCAAGAACAAGTTATTCCAGAAGAAGTGGTTATTCCAGGAAGAAGATAACGCACTCCCTTATGGAAATGAATTCCTAGAGTCCCAAGATCAGATGCCTCACCTTTAGTTCCCTACATCAATGATGATCTTTTATACATGCTTCACGGTCCAAACAAATACCAACCATTAACAAAAAAAGTTGCAACGTTTGAAGAGATTCCAGATAGATTTCTTGAAGAAGGTAGAATTGCTAACATCTTTGTGGAGAATGAAATTGATCCTGAAAGGTATGACAGAGATGCGTATCTAGGTTTAATTAATGTTAATGAAATATCGATGGGTTTCTACAAATTAAGGTTGCTCAGACGAAAGCCTCGTGAAGAAGTCTACTCGAAGCACAAAATTCTGAGATGCGTCGAAGTCAAATCTGATTATCACTTCTCCCGTGGATCAGTTGAGTATCATGTCACATGGACTGATAATCAACATTATTACTTCACTGAAGCATATTACATCAACCTTTACCCACACTATCTGGAAGAGATTCTTAATAGAAGAAGAGACTGCTATAATAAGAAAGGTATATACCAAGACGTCATAGACTCAGTAATGACGTTCATGAGATCTTATGTAGCATCAGCTCATATCAAAGACTTCCAGATGAGAATGAAAGTCATCAGAGGAAGATCAACTTGACTCCTCCAATGTTGGCTTGTCTTGGTATTCACAAAATCAAGAGTTGGACTTGTTTCTTAAAATCCAATCTTAGACCATGTCTTGTGTCTTGACTTTTTAGTGTCAATTTCCTCCGATTATGCTCTTATTTTATGTCATTTTTATGGATTTATGCTTGTATTCTTTTATATTTCACTTCCAGGTAAAATATGAGCATTGGAGCTTAGAGACGCGGATTTGAAGATTTTCCTAACGGTTTTATCTTAGTATGCTATTTATAAAGAAGCTACGGCGTAACTCATGTTCTCAATTACGCCGTAGCTAGGATTGTTTTCACAGAAGACCAACTCAAATGTAGTTACGGCGTAACTCTCAACTAAAGTCACGCCGTAATCATCTTGGTTATGAAATTTTTGCACATCCATCAACTACGCCGTAACATTCTCACTAGCATTACGATGTAACAACCTTATGTTAAAAGGACGTATTAGTTACGGCGTAAATCTCATCAACACTACGGCGGAGCTGCAATTACGGCGTAACTATTCTTTATGTTACGCGTTGTGACAATCCGTCAATTTCGGTTATTATTTACATCGAATATGCAAGTTATTTATTTTCGATCATTATAACTCAAAACGAGAAGTTATCTTGTGTTTTCTAAAGTCCTGCACCACACGTCTGATCGACACCATAATAAAATTGACGAAAATTTACTTTCAAATTTAACTTGATAATAATAATACCATAATATTTCGTCACAAACGTCTCCGAAAATATAAAATTTATAAAATACGGATACCCGAATAATATTCTACATAATTTAACGTTATCCTGTACGGAACAAATTATACTGTACGAGGTACACTAAATAATAATAATAACAAAAATACACCTCTTTGCCTTTCTCTTCCACACACGACAAAAGACCCAAACCCAAAAGCATAGATATGAAGATATCATATCTTCTTCTTCCTCATCTAGCCCTACAAATCTTTCCTAGGTCGAATCTCCCTAAAAGGGGATAACCCAACATATTCATCCATCATATCCTCCTCTTTCATACCAAATCCATGAAAGTTTTTGCTTCACAATCCTCTCTTTGATACTCTTGCTACATCACGCATTTAATCCAATGAGAACCAAGATAAAATTTCACAAGAGAATCATATCTTCAACTCAATCCATCTTGAGCAAGTCCAAGATTCGCTTAAGGTTTTGGAGGCTAGCCAAATTCGGCTTCAAACCAAGACCAAGAAGGAAGATAACCAAGCTCCTCCCAATATACTTCTATATCTCTAGTCAGTTACAAAAGCTCCAAACTCGCTTTCTCATCATCACTTTCACAAAATTAGGGTTTGGTAAATCAAAGGGCTTTTGAAATTGATTGAGGGTTTGGTTAAGGAAGTATAAGGAAGGTTTTGCAAGTGTTTAATTGTACCAAATCGCTTTGGTCACCTCCAATTGAAGTTGTTGTGTTCGGTTCATCATTCCACTCGACCCATTCTTGAATTGTTGTAAGATAATACTTTGATTTTTTTTTTAATTAAGTTGTTAATAAATTTTGTACATTTCAGATTTATTCTTTATGTTGAAATAAAATTTTTGATTTATAATTTGCTATGATGTTGTCGTTGTTGTGGTACTGCCGAAACACAAGAGAAAAAGAAAAAGATTTTTTTTCTTATTTGGTTAGACTTGGCATGAATATTTCTTGATTTTTATTTTTGTTGGTGTGGCAAAATAATAATATCACAACTAAAACTAGAGTTTGGCTTAAAAATTGGAAGTGCTTATTTTCTTTGTTTGGTGCCTCGTCTTGATTTTTTGTTGTGTTAAACTTTCTTATTGAGATGTTGCTTTTTACTCCTCTTGGCGGCTCCTTCTTTGCGACACACCACTCCGAAAGGTCTTGGGTTCGAGCCTCAACGTGGCCTAATTCACCCTTTAATATTTTGTTTTGAAGTTATATAGTGTGCCAGGCAAGACGAAATTTTTTTCTCTTTTGCTGTATGCGACATAAGCAGCTAAGTGTAACCTTTTTCTTGTGTTGGTAAAACTGAATGTTCATTGGTCTTGCAAGTTTGGGCCTTTGTGTGTGCCATGGCCAGCCCATGGTGAGTGTACTGGACCGAAACCCATTTTTCAGCAATGGTTCATTTGGCAAATGACTAATCTGCCTCAAGGGCGCATGTAGTTGTGCGTTGTCTCGGGTCCTCCTCGACTAGATTTTGTTCACTCGACTCACTTGAGTTATTTCTTCCCGACATATATATCATGATTCACTAAACATATATCTTAAATGGATTATAAACTAAAACAAAAAAAGGCAAAACTTAAGTTTTAACTCATTAGTCTACATCTCATATAATACTAAACGAAACCTATTTTTATAACAACGGGGTTATTAATCATTGTGACATTTAAAACATATACGCGAATCATGCCTGATTGTTACTACCTTTATAACTTATAAGAGTATTTTTAATATAAACCCTTTTAATAATTTTATATACTAACTAATATTCGATCATATATAAATACACATACTTTTAACGACGGTTTATAAACTCTTTAATAAAACCATCACTTAGAATATGATTTTAATATACTTTTATCATTAACTAGTATTAATCATATATAAATATACTATTAATGACTTTTGACTATAATCCATTAACGTCTAATATTATATGTAATTATTTTCCGTACGTTGTCTTTCGGTTGCCATCGAACCGAAGATTCTTTCGTCATTGATATTTTCTTATTATGTACTTATGCACTTCCAAGAGCCAAAATCTACAAAAATTACATTAAATATTAATCATTGCCACCCAAGCAACAACAAAACCTTTATTAAATTTTGTCGAGTCATAATCATGAATAAAGACTAAATTTGCCATACTAATCTAGGTCGCGTGTCGGTGCCATCCAATAATTCTATTTGACTGCTACTTTAGACTGCTAATTGCCAAGGTGAGTATTCACAGTCCCCTTTTTACTGTTTTACTTATTTGGGGTGAAATGCATGATTATAAACTTAAATCGTTTTCTTTGAACTATTTGATATATTTTGAACCCTTAGACTAAATTTTAAATTTATGACTTATTTGAGCCTAATGGACCGTACGTCCTTGACCTAAAGTCTCCACGTTCGAGCAATGCCGAGTCTCCCATGTTCGGAGGTCATTAATTGATAGTATATAATAGTTGTTATGATGTACCTTTCGACATTCGCATTGTTAGTCCCTATTGGTTTGCGTTCGCACTCAATTATACGCGTTGCTCAGACGGCCTCCTTGCGTGGCAAGTAGATAGTATGAGTAAGCGCTTATTAGAGGTCGGCCAACCTCTCGTTCCCCGTCTCACGGAACGCATATTATTTATTTTAGGGCTTTGCTGCATACTTTATTATATACTGGCGTTATTGTGCATTGTTTATTAGACTTAAATTATGGAAGTGTAGGTGAATTCATATGTTACAAGTCTTGTATGGGCGGATTTGTAACATAGTGAGTTAACAGGACATTTACCAAATGTACTATCAAATTGATATTTTATTTTACATAAAACACGTACTCACCAACTATTTTCATAGTTGACCCGTTTCTCATGCATTTCGTGATCGTTGTTTAGCTTATATTATGAAGATTTTAAATAAAGGAGTCGCCAAGTTATCCGGGTCGTCATGTAGTATAATGTTATCCTTTGGAAGTCAAACTTTATGTTTCAATTGCCAAGGTCGGATAGAACCTTGTTGTAATGTTACAATGTTTCTTTAAATTTAAATTATGGTATTGTACTATATCTCTTTGCGATGTATATTAATTATGTTACACCTCGCGTTTCCGCCTCCGGCGGGGTGTGACACGCGTAGTCACCTTAATGAGGCTTCTGTTTTGAAGATATTTAAGTTACGGCGTAACTTGCAACTTAAGTTACGCCGTAACTGTGATCGGGCCTATAAATACAAGCCCTAAAATCTGCATTTTATATCATTCACTCACAACTCAAAGGCAGAGAATGTAAAGAGGGTTCCAAGGGCAGATCACACGGAGCATACAGAGCCATATCCAAGGGAGGAATCACACCATATCGATAAGCATTAGCGATCACTACTATCTTTTACTTTGATTCATGTCTTTAATTATGTTAAATATTGAATTTATTGTATCTTTTAATATGATCGACTAAGCACCCTTGGTGCTAGCCTAGTTATGATTCCTTGATGTATTGTTTGTGTTTTCATGCTTCCATAAATTGTTTCTAGTGTATGCATGCATTGTTGGATGGTAGTTATTGAAGTGCGGTCGTATCTAGTTACTTAGGAGAATTGACCAACTGACCCTAACTAAGTAGGTAGAGAAGGGGCTGGTAAGAATTGACCAACTGACTACCTTTCCCTCTTGTGCGAATTGACCAAAGGATTACCGTTCGGATGGATAAACTTAAGAAGTTAGGAATGAGTGTCTAAGATGCTAGCACCCGGGCACTCTTTATTTCGAATCTTGCATGTAGGGTACTTAATGACTTGGCTTAGGTTGCTTAAGACCCTCGACTCCCCAAAGGGTAGGCCTTTGACGTCGGGTAGGAACCTTTGTTGATAGGTTAGGACGAATTGACCAAATGCTGTCCTAGCGACTTAAACCCCCACTTGAATCAATTGGAAGTAATTTAGAAGACATAGACATCACATGATAGGATGATTAATTAGGTTGGCACACTTTCTCACCATTTTTCACAACCTTTATTTACTTTTCGCTAATTTATTTCTTGTCTTTAGTTAATCATTTCAACCTTTAAACCAGTTAAAACAAGTGACACTTAGACTTAATAGGATCCTCATCTACATAGCTCTTGGGAACGACCTCGGCTTTACCACCTTCTATACTACGCACGATCGGGTACACTGCTCGTTAGTGCATTAGGTAAACCTTATGTAGACGAGAATTATAAATATTAAATCCTGGTTGGAATACCTGCATCAGCAATTGATAATGAATCTGTCAGCTATTATGATGAATTGTTTCATGATGCCAAAGCAATTATTAGTTAGGAAGTCGAGGTTAAAACAAGCATTTTAGCACTTGCTTGTGTTGATTCTCAAGTAGTTGTTAACAGTTCTGACAACACTCATGAATCTGTTGATTCTGATCATTCTCAAATGCTTTAAAAGCATGCCTTGATTCAATCACAAATTGGGATATTGAGGGATTTTTTGAACTAGTATTAACCTAAAATGCAAGAAAAGTAAATTTAGTGTGAACATATATGATGGGAAAAGAGTATTTTCTATGGTGCACTACTCTTTAGAGGTGATCTAATTAATCTTATTGAATTGTCACGTCTTGTTTAATGTAATTGGGATATTCCTAATTACCAATTGTGTCTTGATCAGTCACACGTCTATGTAGTAGCCTAAATGAATGGCCCCTAAGAATGCCTAAGCATCACCAAATAACCAGAACACACTTTAATATCAAATCCAATTAAACACCTAATTCTAAGTAATTAATTAGTCGTTTCTAGTCAGCGTTCAAGCAACTTCGGAATCCTAACCGGTTTTTGACTTCTAACGAACACATTTATCAACAAGAGACAATAAGAGTAATCATTACACCAATCAATTTCATACTATTCTAAATAAACACTAAGTTATCTAGCTAGCTTAGAATATAAAGAAAAAAAATATCAACAGAATCAAGCAAATAATGATAAATATAATAGAATGTTTAATTAAATAATTTATTTCAATAATACATATAAGTTCATGAGGTAAAAATGAGTATGCATAATTGATGTAGCAACGACTAAATAAAGTTCCAATTGTACCATCCATTCAATAGAACAAAATTAATTAGGGTGCATTTGGTTAGTAGACGGGATTAGATTTGGATTTGGATTTGTTTTAGGATTTGGATTTAAATTTGGTTTTGAGGTAATAGAAAAAATATATTTAATTAAATTTAAAATTAAAATTATTATTTAAAAATTAAATGTGTGTATGTGTGTGAGAGAGATAGAGAGATTAAAGTGTGAGTGTGTTTAATATGGTATAATTAACTAAAAACATTCAAATCCTATCTCTCATGACTCCTATGAGTTTTCGTGGGCCCCATGTGACACACGGTAAATTTTCACTAAAATTTAACTGATAATTAGTAATTTATTATTACTAAGCCTAAGTCATTAAGCATACACAAGCTTTGCCTGATTATTTGAGTAGTTAACTCGCATACAGTAGGTAACTACATCACTTTTGCATTCATATCATTTTATGAATATTATCATTTTGTCTTATAATTTAAATTGTAAGACGAGAGGTTATCTCGTCTCCCCCCAGTGACTGACACTGCACGCGTACCGACATTATGATAAGGACTCGCTAAAACAATTAACCAATGTCAGCGACTTGGAATATTACAAGGATAAAATATTTCAGACACGTAACAAAAAAAAATACCACGGATAAAAGTTGTCAAACAATGATACCTTGGTCACAATATGACTTCGCGGGACACAAAATACTTAAACACATTATCACTTAAACAATGACTTTATAAGACTCAAGTGCAAACATACATAACTATAATGTAAATGCATACATTTTATACAATAATTATCCCACATACAAATACTTACACAAAAATAAATCATAAGTATACATTACACATACCTTACTTACTTTACCATTTTAGACCTTTATTATTATTACACTTATAATACATTAACAAGAAAAGAATTTATAAAAATTAGATATACCCTCCTTGTTTTTTTCTCTTCCACTCACGACAAAAGAGGTACAAAATCAGAGAAGAGATATCTTCATCTCTTTCATCCAGAAAACCTGCTTCTCCATCTTTACACGCCTCATAGGCGAATCTCACCCAAACATAGTAAACCGACACCCCTCATCTTAATATTCCTCATCTTCCATACCATATTCATGTAAGAATCTCTTCCCCAACTCTATCTTGATGCGCCGCTACCTCCAAAGAAAATCCATGAAGATCAAGATAAATCACAAACAAATCTTTACACTAATCCAAGAAATCCTTTGGTTTTGGAAGTAAACCATTTTCGGCTTCAAACAAAGAGGCAAGATGTAAAGACTTGGTCAAAGACTTCCTTTTTACTTTCTTTTTTATGCTACTCGAAAGACTAAGGGCTCACACAAAGCAAATCTCAATCCACCACACAAGAAAAGTGCTCTAAAGGGTATTGTGAAACTATTGGGTTTGTTGCTCGGATTTGGATTGGAGGTTTGGTTTAATGGAGCTCTCGAGTTAGCCTTCATCCTTGTCATTTTCGCCTCACTTACATAAGGTTCATCCTTGTTTCTTTCCTTGTAAATTGTGGTGCTATAATCGTGGTTAATGTAATGTAAATGGTGAAACCTTGTTTTGATTTTCGATGTCTAAATAAAGTGTTTGGCGTTACCTAAATGTCACTTTGATATGATATATGTCACTTGAGTTTTGAGTTAGTCATTGATTTGGATGAAAAGTTTTACGTCGAGGTAAGCGAGTCAAGAAAATGAGAGTTAAGTCTTATAGAAACTTGGTAATTTGACTAGGTAACTAAGTACTCGATGTGATAATACTGTGTGTTGATAAACAAACTATGTAAACTTAAGCTTAAGTGGTCATTTCATAAAAAGGGTCCATTTGGTTTACTGTCGAGGTAGGAACCGGGTTGAGTAGTACTCAACCATGGTATAGCCTTGCCATTTCCTTGCTCTATCGCGTTAAGTTGGTCTCGACCCCATCACCATCATACTCGGCTTATGAGCCTTTGTCTTAACTTCACCTTGTAAAATTTATGCCATGTATAATCAAGTTTGTCAATGATATAGTGAAGGTTTGGATGTCTTGTTTGAAAACTGTTTCACGGTAGTCGAACCAAAGAGTTTGAAAATTTCTCATTTGTAAAGTCTACTAGTAAACATGGTCTTAAAAGCTGAAATTTGATTTGAAAGTGGCACTTGACTTAGTAAGTCAAGCACCTTGTAACAAGTTTATCTTGTGACACTTGGTCATATACTTATCGTTATCCTTGTTGTTAAGTTGTTCGGCTCGAAAGTGAACCCATTTCGAGACCCATGACACCATCAGTCAAGCATGTAACTAGAAACTTTAGTTTCACAAAAATTTTGATATCTTGGTTTAGTTAGGTGTTCATCTTGTTGAGAAACTAGCTTTATGTCCTTCTTTTGTTGGCCAAATACTCATTCGTGATGTTATAGTCAAGACGGGTAGCCAAGATGTGTTCGAGCACATTAGTCGTGACCCGATTGTAACTTCGAGATGATGGCAGTTTGACTCAAACTCTCTACTTCTCAATTATACCTTGACTACATTTTCTTTTTTTCCTCTTCCTGCGTTAATCATCCCACAAGTCAAATGCAAGTGTACTCTTTGACTAGTTTGGTAGCAAAAGCTGCTAACAAAAACTGATGGGCCACAGCCCATTTTACCTCAAAGTTACTTGAACTCCTATTGGGCCAAGCCCCATTCGTGTACCCATGTCACTGGGCCACAGCCCACTCGTATGACATATATGCTCAAATGACAAATTGATGAAACAGAAGCAAAATTTGAAATGTAATACGGAAAATCAAATATAAGACTAAATTTATTCCTGAATAATCAACATCTCTACCTTGGTTATGTACACTTATATTGACAAGTAAAACAAGAGTAGAGGCATACAGACGATGAATCAAGTGTCTAAAAATGTGAGTCATATAATAAGGTTTACGTAACGGATTTAACGACAATGTGTAAACAAATGTATGTCAAGTGAACGTCCCATCGAAACTATATATATATATGGAACAAGTTTATTAAATAAATAAGATACCACTATACTATTTTCTAGTCCATTAAAAATTGATGACTTTAAATTTCACTCGAGCATTTCTTAGATACAATTAGGAAACAAACTATAATTTTGACAACATAAATAAGTATATACATTTATATACTTACTAATGGAACATTTTATTATTTGTTTTAAATCGAACTTTGGATTTTAGAACCATACTAATGTCAAAATGAAAGGAGTATATATAAACAATCATATACTTACTAGTAAACCTCTTAAGTTATTTTTGCAAACTAAAGGTTGATTTTAAAACCATTATATAAGAATAATATTAATTGCACCATTTTAAGTATGTAATACTTAAAAACGATGAACTAAAACATTGCCCTCCTTATCTAGGTCGTGTGTCGGTGCCGCTCCACAACCATCACTAATCCCACATTTGGATTTGCACATTTGCTAAGGTGATTTTCATAGCCCCACTTTTACTTGATAAATTGTTTTATACATTTTGGGGTGAGAAATATGCAAAACATTTTATGGATCAAAACTATTACATGATTACTATTACGTGGTTTAGCCTAAGCCCTTATGTCCCTAGAGTGCCCTTTTCATGAACCGTCAATTCCCTATTGGGAAACGCGAATGTTATAAATAGATCTATTGAGGGTGACTCCTCCGTTCGGTTGGCCATGCTTAGGCCAAGGCTAAACGTATACCATGTCGAATCAAGTGTTGAGGACAAAACACTTGCTATGGGCCCCTATATTGTATGACATCTTTTAGCATATAGAAGCGTCGTAGTATCGGTTGCATGAACTTAGAGCTAACGTAATAGACATTCATACATATATCATTATATTCGTTGTAATGATTATATGCCTTGCTTATGATCCAAGCTTACTATTTTAAATTAAACCTATGAACTCACCAAATTTTTAATGACCTTTTAGCATATTTTCTCGGTGTTTAAGATTTGTTCATGAAGGCAAGGCAAGAAGCGGATGTATGGTCGTAGTAGTATTAAAGAAGTGTTTTACACAAAAATGATGTTTTTACATTGGGACCACTAAATCTAATGGGATGCACCCATTTATTTAAATTATGTTGTAAGGCGTTGTTTTAAAACTATTTTATGAAATCAAGCGGAGTATTTATTCCGTTCTTTATTACTTGTGTTATGATTCACCAATTAAAGTAACGCCCCGAATAACACGTATGCTTCCGCTAAACAAATTTGGGGTGTTACAGATTGGCATCGAGCCTAAGTTATAGAGAACTAGTACATATAAACCCTAAACTATAATTACTTTTCACCAAAAACATCATACTACGACCGCCGATTGCTTGCCTTACTTGCCATTTTACTTAAAATTTATTTAATAGGATTACATGTTTTATTTCCTATTTACTTATGCACTATTTCATATCCATCATGAGCACATTTTTTTTCCACATACTTACACATATGCACCGTCTTGTCACGAGACTATGCCTTCCTGACCTTTCCTCACGATGTTCGGGGAGGACATCCTACTAGACACTCACCGACCATCCTTGACTTGCACACTCACCACCGATCCATACGACAGCCACACTAGCAGGTCCGGCCACTATTGCACCTACTCCACCTATACCTACCCTCACCACCACTCCATCCCGTACGCTGACGTGGCCAAAACCCCGTATGATTGTGAGTACCGGATATCGAGGCGGTATTCATATGTGCTGCACTAGCTTCTCGGATGACCCAGCGCCTACATGGGTCCTTCTACTACTTGAGTCATCGACACCATCACCACCGAGTCACCGCCTCATCGAGACTCGGGAGATCTCGATTCCTACTCGGAGGAAGACCCGGAAGAAGATGGGAAGAGGATCCCGAGGAGGAATTACGAGCCTATCTGATCGAGAGTGTCCTGGATATGTTAGCATAGCAGCAGATGTGAGTACAGGTCCGGAGATTGTCGAGTATCTGAGGAGTTAGACGAGCTCAGGATGGCTCGTAGATCGGGCGATGACATGGATATTGATGCACCATTTGGATTAGGGCGAGAGCCGCTTTTCTCCACAGTCGGGAAGAGAGTAGTGAGATTGATTGGAGAGATATTGATTGCTTGATCGGTTCGGTACCACTTATCACTAGTCCGAGCTATAGTCCGTCATCACCTTCGTTTGTACCATCTGCGGCGAGACATGGGCGCCTGAGCGCACCACTAGACAACTTGAGACCATTGAGGAAGCGCACGGTTGAGGCACGCACCGAGCCGCACTGTCGGGATCTCCGAAGGTGATCGACCTCGGCTGAGAGGATATTCATTCGTTGGACTCTCATGAGACATTGCTAGGAGTCCATTTCGATCGGCTAGAGGATCGATCCAACACGCTTGCAAGCTTGCGAGCTGACGTGTTGAGGGTTTGAACCGAGTTCTTGATGTCTTTGTTTGAGAGCATGGGGCTCGAGAGACACGAGAGGATGCTTCGGGATTTAGGGTTGAGACTCGGGTTGAGGGCGTCGGAGAGTTGGACAACGATAGTGCGAGCCTTGGGTAGAGTCGACTCGATACACGGATGACTAGAGGAGCTAGAGAGCGTCCGGTGGATTGCGAGAGATCTTGTCGAGAGAGGATGGCGGAGGACTCTTGGTTTAGAGTCTATGTTAGCGTCGCAGATGAGGCGTGTCATGAGTTTGGAGGATACTCGGCGAGAGTTAGTTGCTTGCCATCGGCGACTACGTCGCAAGCGTGGACACCCTTAGATTCCATTGCATGATTGTATTACACTAAACTGAGCTATAACAGTTAGTGTTAGTTATTATTCTCGTATTTCCATTGTATTTCCGTTGTATTCCGTTGTATTTCGGTTGTACTCCAGCTAGTATCTCATCATCTACCGTAGGAACCTTGTAACCGAAATTCTATATATGACAAACTTATTTTCCTACCCAATTGTCTTTACTTTTATAGATTGCACATATGATCTATCTACGATAACCACACTATTACGTGGCACTTACCTTGTCTAAAGGTCATATATCTCATCACCTTTCTTCTGCGAAATGCCGCAAAACAAAGATCCAAGCGTACCAACCACGGTGGAGCCTCCAATGCTCCAATCCCACGAGAGTCACTGCAACCAAGCCGCAAATCTCGCTATTCCAAACAGTCACACACGATCGGGGCTATGAAGCCACTACTCCGCTAGGGCTACTCCAATCCAACCTATCATGAATCAAGCCATGATCGATCAACTAGTCAATGAGCGGTAAGCGCCGCTTTAGGCTATGACAAACCACTGCGTCTACTAATCTTTGGAACTTCAAGACCACCCACTCACAACCGCACTTGTACTTATCAAGACTTTCAGTAAAACCATGACGGAAGCTTTAGTGGAACCGGAAGGGTAGCCGGTCGACTAGATGGATCGAAAAGCTCGAGGCGTGTTCGAATCATAATTGCAAGAAGATTCTGGGTTAAGTATGCATCATTCACCTTCACGGATGTTGCTTGACTGGTGGAACAATTTTAAAATCCGCTAGTATCGATGTTGCCTATGCCATGCCATGGGAGAACTTCAAGGAAATGGTACTTGAATCTTGTCCTCGTAATGAGATCAAGAAGCTCGAACATGAGTTTGGAACCTCAAGGTTCAAGGCACCAATATGGTCGCTTATAATCGCCGATTTCAAGAGCTAGCCTTATTGTGTCTGAAATGGTTCCCCCGAGACCCGATTGTTGGAGAGATACGCTTGAGGATTGCCTCAACCTATCAAGGCAATGTAACCACTTCTAAGGTCATTGATCTTCATGAAACCATCAAGTAGCCAACAAACTCATGGACCAAGTAATTGAGGACTCCATGGACAAAGTGGTTGACAATAAGAGGAAATGGAAGACCATTCTCAAGGTTACAACAACTATGAATACCGTGGTAACAACAATAGGAACAACCGCAACAATCAAAACAAGAGGCAAAATGTTGCTAGAGCTTATGCGATGAATGTCGGAGAAAAAACCGTACTCGTGGACCTGCACCATCGCGTGTAATCGATGCACACCGCATCACAACAGGCGATGTACCGTCAAGTGCCGTAATTGTCGGAAAATCGGACACTTAACGAGAACTGAGGTCCAAATCATTGGCGACAGTTCAAACGACTCCACTCGGGACCCAAAGCTAATATAACTTGCTTTGGTTGTGGTGAAAAAGGGCATTATAAGAATGAATGCTTGAAAGACCGTAAACCAAGGCCGTGAAGGAAATCAAGGGAACCGAGGAAATCCGTGAA
Source organism: Chrysanthemum lavandulifolium (assembly GCA_022545495.1). Lineage (NCBI taxonomy): Eukaryota > Viridiplantae > Streptophyta > Magnoliopsida > Asterales > Asteraceae > Chrysanthemum > Chrysanthemum lavandulifolium. The sequence continues at coordinate 218,550,849 of CM040245.1, forward strand.
GCCATGGGAATGGCGGATTTGAAATGTTGGACAAAGCAGTAATCGGGAAATGGAGAAGGAACTCGTGGGAGAGTCTATCTTTGTAACAAAGTGGAAGCTTCGAAAGACCGAATGTTGTGACAGATGCGTTCATATAAATAACCGTTATGCATCCATATTGTTTGATACGGGAGCCGATGGGAGTTTTGTTTCTAATACATTTAGTCCACTACTCGATATTGCCCCAACCGCATTAGGAAATGCATTGCATAACGTGGAACTAGCTAACGGTAACATAGAAAGGGTGATACCATCATAAGAGGTTGCACCTTAACCATTAAACCACCCATTCAATATCGATTTGATACCGTGAGCATTGGGTAGTTTCGATGTTATTGTCGGAATGGATTGGTTAGCAAAATATCATCTTTGCCATCATTTGCGACGAGAAACTGTTCGAATACCCTACGGAGATGAAGTCTTAACAATAGAAGGAGCAGTGACAGAGGAAGCGCTTCAAGGCGCATGTCATTTCTGTACCAAGGTGTTAAGTGTATCGAGGAAGGATGTCATATCTTCCTAGCACAAGTCACCGGAAAGGATGAAAAGAAGGGAAGAAAAACGTCGGAGGACGTGCTAATATTAAAGAATTCAAGTCTTTCCCGAAGACTTGCGGGACTTCCGACCCGACCAGCAAAGTTGAATTTCGATCGATTTAGTACACAGTGCCGCACTGCTGGCAAGAGCACCTTATCGATTAGCTCCAGCGGAACTTCGGGAGTTATCAAACCGGTTGTCGGAACTTGCGAAAAAGGATTCATCGGACCAAGCTCATCACCACAGGGAGCACCGGTCTGATCGTCAAAAAGAAAGACGGAACCTTCGGGATGTGCATCGACTATCGTGAGTTGAATAAACTAACCATTAAGAACCGTTACCCACTCTGAGAATCGATGACTTATTCGATCAGCGCAAGGTTCAGTGTTTATTCAAAGATCGACTTAAGGTGCGGATACCATCAACTAAGAGTTCGGAAGAAGACATTCCCAAAACCGCCTTGAACTCGTTATGGACATTCTGAGTTCAAGTCATGCCTTTTGGGTTAACCAGCGACGGTGTGTTCATGGACCTCATGAACCGAGTGTGTAAACCCTACTTGGATAAATTTGTGATCGTATTCATTGACGATATCCTAATTTATTCAAAGTGTGAAAAGAACATGAAGAGCATCTTAGATTGATCTTGGAATTTTTGAAGAAGGAAGAAATGTATGCGAAGTTCTCAAAGTGCGAGTTTTGGATACCCACTGTGCAATTCTTAGGTCATGTAATCGACAGTCAGGGCATACATGTAGATCCCGCTAAGATCGAGTCAATAAAGGTTGGGCGACACCCACAACTCCTACTAAAATCGCCAATTCTTAGGACTCATTGGATACTCTGAAGATTTATTGAGGGTTTCTCAAAGATTGCCAAATCTTTAACCAAGCTAACCGAAAAACGCCAAGTTTGTGGGGAAAAAGAAGAAGCTTTTCAACTCCTTAAAGAAGCGTTGTGTAGTGCACTGCTACGGCCTTACGAAGGTAGTGAAGACTTTGTTGTTTATTGCGACGCTTCACATAAGGGGCTCGGAGGAGATTAATGCAAAGGAGAAGGTGATAGCATACGCCTCTCGCCAATTGAAGACTCATGAGAAGAACTACACGACACACGATTTGGAGTTAGGAGCGGTTGTGTTCGTGACTCGAATTTGGAGACACTACTTGTATGGCACAAAGTGTGTCGATATACACCGATCACAAAAGTCTACAACACATTTGGATCGGTAAAGAACCGAACATGAGGCAGTAGCCGATGGTTGGAATTACTCGGCGATTATGATTGAGATTCGTTACCATCCGGGAAGCGAATGTAGTGGTGATGCTCTCGATGGGGAAAGAGCGACCAAAACCTCTTAGAGTCGAGATCCTTGGGTATGACAATTAGTTCACCTCTTCCAACCAAAATTCTTGAGGCTCAATTGGAAGCACTCAAGAGGAAAATCGTCAAATGAGAACCTTTACGGAATGCGGAGGTGAAAATGGATTCGTGAAAAGGTCGGATGGAACTTTGTGTTTCAAAGAGCGGTTGGATACCATTCTCGGAGGAATTCGCGACATCATTATGCATGAATCCCACAAGTCTAAATACTCCATCCACCCGTAATCCGACAAAATGTACCTTGATTTGAAGAAATTGTCTTGGTGGCCTAACATGAAAGCCGACATTGCAACATATATCGGTGGGTGTCTAACTTGTTCAAAGGTTAAGGTCGAACATCGAGACCCTCGGGTCTACTAGTACAACCCGAAATCCCGAGTGGAAATGGGGCGATATAACAATGGACTTTATCACCAAGTTACCTAAAACCTCTAAAGACTACGACACTATTTGGGTAATAGTTGACCGTCTCACTAAGTCAAGACATTTCCTACCGATGAAGGAAAGCGATGGAATGGACAAACTTGCACAATTATACCGAAGAAATCATCACACGCCATGGTGTACCAATTTCCATCATTTCGCATGAGATAGCCGTTTCACCTCAAACTTCGAAATCACTTCAAGATGCTTTGGGTCTAACCTCGACATGAACACCGCCACCATCCTCGGTCGATGGACAAAGCGAGAGAACAATCAAACATCGGAGGATATGCTAAGAGCATGTGTGATAGACTTTAGAAATGGCTGGGATAAACACTTGCCATTAGCCGAGTTTTCTTACAATAACAGCTATCACACAAGTATCAAAGCCGCACCATATGAAGCACTCTATGGTCGGAAATGTAGATCCCCTATGTGCTAGGCCGAAGTTGGACAAAGTCAACTTACTGGTCCGGAGTTAATCCAAGAAACTACCGAGAAGACTGTACAAATCAAAAGTCGACTACAAAGTGTTGGGAATTATGTGAAAGTCCGGATTATGCCGATATTAATGCCAAGTGTTTCTACCAAGTGGAAGTGGATCTCGAAAACCAAGACTTATTCTATCAAGTATAATAGTGATTAGTTTGTTTCACGGAAGTGTTTATTCCGTATTTAGTTTATTTAGTGTGGATATACATGAGCTTTATTAGGAAGTGATTGTGTATATCTTATTTAGTTTTATGATTATACGCTTTTGGAAAACGGTTTAGCGATATTGTTTAGGTTCCTTATCTATAAAAGGAACACATTAGAAAGGTTTATGTACCGATTGGAAAAACTCGCTTTAGTTAATATAAAGATCCATAGAGGATCAAGAAGTTCTTAGTTATTTGTTACTTGTGTTTATATTCACCGATAAACATTAGTAGTAGAGATTGTCTTTATTGTGCTTGTGATTACATAGGCATACATAACGATCCACGAGCTCAAGATCTATCAAGGTCTTTGTCTGTTTCAACAGTGGTATCGAGCCTCGTGAGAGTCTCTACGATACTAAGGACAAGCTTTTTCTAAACACCCATACAACCATAACAAAACATCATGCCCGGTTCAGATGTCGACATCGAACTCACCAACAACCAAAACTCCACCCATCCGCAAAGAACTAAGTCTATCTAATAGCAATGCTAAGTTTCCTTACCTTAAAAGGGAGGAATATGATCTTTGGGCTATGAAGATGCAAAACTGGATCTCCAACATTGATTGGAATCTATGGGTGTAATTTTGAAGGGGAACAATAAGAGGACTACCACGGATGTCAGCCGGTAATATGATGAATGTTCCTCCCAAAACCGTCAAGAGTTGCCGCGCTCGTAGAGAAACAAAGGTCGAACTATTCTTCCGCAAGCTATTCCCGAGGATCACTTGAGTGATTTTCACTTCATGCAAGATGCCAAAGATATCCGTTAGCGATTAAGGCAAAGTTCGTGGGAATGAGGAGTCCAAGATCAAGAAGTCGATGCTAAGACAACAGCCAGACTTTCGATCTCTCAAGAGGAAGGAATTCACAAGGGCTATGATAAGTTTCACAAGATCTTAAGTCGCTTGAATCACCATGTGCTGCCGGATAATGATGATCAGAACTCTAAGTTTCGAGGTCATTACCTCCTTCCCGGCTACATGTAAGCATAGCTTTAAAAGCTAAAGGTGGTTTGGACATGATGACCTTTGATGAGTCAGATAACAAACTTAAAGCTCTTGAACATGATGTAGAAGCCCTTTCGATCATCTTCATCGCTAGTCATATCGCATTTGTTGGAGCCTCTACTCCAAAGTCAAGCTATGGTCCAAGCCCATATCCATCATCATCTAATGTCGCTCCTTCATCAAGCTCTCTTCCTAGATCCAAAGTGGAATTATGGAAGATGTTCTGGATCTTTCTTTGTCGATTATGATCCTCGCAGAACCGGCTTATGAGGATTTTGATCAAGTGGACCCACTTGAGTTTGAAGAGATGAAGCGAGGTGGCAAGTGGCCATGCTTTCCATGGATATCAAGACCTTTGAGCGCAAAGTCGCGCAGACGGTTTGGATTCAAAGGACGCGATCCAAAGAAGGTTTGATAAAAGGAAGGTTAAATGCTTCACATGCCAACAGATAGGTCACTTTTCTAGAGAATGCAAAGACAGAAAGTCGGTGATGAAGTACGATACTCTACTTATCGCCAGATCGTAAGGATGCAGAACTTCAAAGGGATCAATCGCGTTGGTCACTCTTGATAGCAATGTGGACCTGAAGCTACATGAGGAGTCCGATAATGATGGTTCGATAATGTTGGGTTGATTGCAGGATGTACTTTGAGGATAGGCATGATCGATTGCCTTGATGGGCATCTCTCGTGTACAAAACTGCTTGTTTGGTTGTAGTGAGCGTTATAATGAACTCAAACAAGCTTATGATATTATGGAACCAAAATATAATGAATGCTATGTGGAAGTAGAAGCTTATAAATGTGCTTTAAAAACACTAGAAAGACAAAAGGTTTGGTTACAAAAGAATGAAATAGCTTATGGTGAGAAAATAGGTGTTTTAGAAAGAGATCTCGAATGTGCTTCAAATGAATTAAAATGGTCCGAGAAGTTAAGAGTGTATGTAGAGTCGAAAATCTAGAGCTTAAGGAGAAACTTAAGGAGGAAATTGCTAGGAATAATGAGTGGATGATGAATGGTAATAAGTTGGCTAGTCTCATTTATAGCGCCAAGCTCCCAATTCTACAAAGGGCTTTAGGTTTTAAGAAATATGTAGGCCTAGAAGCTAGGGATGACACACGAGATCTACACCAAAGCAGCCTAGCTAATTTTGTGAAAGAAGGTGACCTACATGTCGCTCGTGGACCAATTAGAGGTGAGCACATGCCCATTGACCTTTCCACTATTAATGACTTTGATGGATCACACCATCCGTATGGCAAAAGTCAAAAGACTTGCTGACCCTAATACTTCTACTAATGACTTTGTCTCTTGTGTTAACAAAGGACAAGTCCTCCAAGCAAGGGTCTACAGAGTGTGATTCAAATGACAAGTCCGACCTTCCCAAGTCCGACCTTCCCAAGTCTTCACCCCCGCCGCACCCAAGACTACCAATAAGCATGACAGAGTTGTCGCCAAGGAATGCCCTTCCAAGACAGCTTGCCTCTCAAGACTTGCTTTTAATTCTTTGCATAATAATACCGTTAAAAACAATTCTTTTCATGGTTTTGGTTTGAATATCGCTTGTAAGAATACTTCTTTGGTTTGAATAAATCTTCTTCAAGAAATGTTTTGTGTGGAAGTAAATCTCATTTAATTAAGGATTGTGATTATCATGAGCAAAGAATGAGTAGGTGTGGTGATTCTAGGAAATCTAGACCAATGTGGACCAATGTTAATGATATACCACCTTATGTTCCACAAGTCGCTAATTATAATACTTCTTTTCCTTGGAGAAGATCATTTGAAAACCATATGTTCAACCAACAAGTGAATATTTTAAAATGGTTTTGGCCTAGATATGTAAACCCTATGACCGATGGGAGAGGGTATCGATATCATTGTCAAGACCTCAAGAAGTTGTTCTTGGAATAAACAGAGACCTAAGTTTCATTGGAAACCCAAGAACAATAGTGGATCTTATACTTCTACATGGCACAACTCATATGATCCATAAGGTGTTCAAGTCAAGAATGACTGAGCTCCATAGTGTACTAATTCTTTGTATATTTTGTTGTTGTAGGATCATCCCTTAAGCATAAAGATGTTGGAATTGTTGATGTGGTTGTTCTAGAAGTATGTCGAAACAGGACATGATGCATAACTTTATACCTATTGAAGGTGGAGGCAATGTAACCTTTGGAGGAAGTGATGGACTAATTACGTGAAAAGGGACCATCAAAACACCTCACCGGACTTTGAGAATGTTTACTATGTCAAGGAACTTCAACACTTCAATTTGTTTTCGCCTCACAAAACTGTGACACTAAGAACAAAGTACTCTTCACAGAGGATGAATGTCTAGTGTCGCCTAAAGACTTCAAACTCCCGTAAGATACTTCAATTCATCAAGGTTCCTCAAGTCATAATCTTTATACATTCAACTTAACTAATGTTCAACCAAGCAGTGACTTAACATGTTTGGTGGCTAAAGCATCCGTGGATGAGTCCACCAAATGGCATGTAGGATGGCCCATGTCAATTTCAAGACCATCAACCGCCTCTAAGTCGGGCCTTGTTCAAGGTCTTCCGCCAAAGTGTTCACCAATGATCATAACGTGTTGCATGCAACAAAGGAAAGCAAAGACAGAGCCTCATATAAAGGAGTTCTCACATAAAGATTAACCATTATTTCGAACCTCTTCACCGCTTCATATGGATCTGCTTGGTCCAACTAAAGTGAGAAGCATTGATCATAAATATTTTTGTCTCGGTGATCACCGATGGTTTTAGCAAATTTTGTTGGGTATTCTTTCTAAGGACCAAAGATGAAACTTCAAATATTGAAAGACTTCATTACCCTTATTGAGAATCGCTTGAACAAAAAGGTGAAAGGAATTAGTGTGATAATGGTACGTAGTTCAAAAATGCCATTCTAATAGAACTCGCAGTTAAAGGGAATAAAAAGGACTATAGCACTCCAAGAACCCTCAACAAAATGGGGTGGCGTAAAGAAAAATAGAACCTTAATAGAAGTCGCAAGATCAATGCTAGCGCACTCTAAACTTCCTACCATGTTTTGACCGAAGTCGTTGGTACAATTTTGTTATGTACTCAATAGAGTGTCCATTACTAGACCACATCTTAAAACACCATATGAACTTTCTTTGAAAAGTTCTCGTTATTCATTACCTTAAACCGCTTGGTCGTCGTGTAACAATCTTGAATACCGTGATCCTTGGGCAAATTTGATGAGAAAGTCGATGATGGTTACATTGTGGGGTATTCGCTCATAGTAAGGCATACAGAGTTTATAATGTATCCGCAAAGAAGATTGAGGAGACATTGAACTGAGGTATCTTGAAGACAAGCCTAATGTTCAAGGACAGTGGTCATGTTTGGTCATTTGATCTTGACTACTTGACCGACATTGGGTTATGCTAGACATAAGGTCGATCAAAATGCGATCTCAAGCATCTCCAACTCCTAATACGTACACTTTGATGCTCATTCGACAGCTGGTCCGATGATGAACAACCCATTGTAGTGCCTTCCTTCTCTCCTAACAATTTTGTAGGTGACACTTCTAAAGATTATACCGATGTGGGTGAAGATGAATTTATTATGCCGAGGACCTTGCTGATCAAGAAACAAGAGTATGCACCAATTTAGATGCCGAGAGGAATGTTGAAGAAGGATCAAATGAAGCAATCCAGAAACTTCAATTCTTCAAGGTAGTTCTGCTTTCTCCTCACCTCTCCAATTCGGCCGAAAGACATGGTGACACTACTCCTAGTTCTACTAAAGTGTCAACAGATCTTGGTGAACCTTATACAAGGTTTCCAAAACCTTCGATCTTGGTCATCATCAACCCAAAAGTGCATCTTCAACACACCTTCCTATGATAATCGACTTTGAACCTACTGTGACTAATCTTGATTCTTCCTTTGATGTCAACACCACTACTACTACAAGGATCAACAATGTTCATCCACGCACTAATATTATTGGTGATCCTAATGCACCTGTTAGAACAAGAGGTACCGTGGCGCTCTAAATATGGACAGTGGCTTTTGTCTCTTATGTCTCAAATCAGAGAGACAATCACACGCACTATCAACATTGTCTGCTTGCTTGTTTTCTCTCAAGTGGAACCAACCAAGGTTACTCGTGCTCTTGAAGATTCAAGTTGGCTTGAAGCAATGCAGATGAGATGCAACAATTTCAAAATCAGCAGTTTGGATATTGGTACCACTACCGATGGTAAGTATGCTATTGGGACAAAATGGATTAAGAAGAATAAAGAGATGCTAGGGTGTTGTCATAAAGAACAAAGCCGATTAGTTGCACAAGGTTATAGACAAGAGGAGGGATCGATTATGATGAAGTATTTGCACCAAAGGCAAGAGTTGAGGCTATACGGATTTTCTTAGCTTATGCATCCTATATGGGCTTTATGGTCTATCAAATGGATGTTAAAGGAGCCTTCTTGTATGGTGAAATTGAAGAGGAGGTGTATGTCACTCAACCTAAAGGATTTGAAGATCCGATCATCCGAATCATGTTTATAAGGTGGTCAAAGCTCTATGGACTACATCAGCACCCGAGCCCGGTATGCTAGGCTTTCTACATTTCTCAAGCATGGTTACGTAAGAGGTGCAATTGATAAGACTCTTTTCCTAAAGAAGAATTCCACCGACATTATTCTTGTGCAAGTCTATGTGGATGACATTATCTTGGATCCACAAAGGAAGCTTGGTGTGTGGAGTTTGAGGAGCTTATGAAGGAGAGTTTCGATGAGTGCAATGGAGAGATGACTTTCTTTTGGGTCTTCAAGTTCAGCAGAAACCGATGGTATCTTTATCACCAGACAAATATGTGAGGGACATCTTGAAGAAGTTTGGTATGGAGGGTGTAAGGATCACATTACACCTTATGAAGCTCCAAAGTCAAAGACCAACAATGAAGCCGATCCACCGTGAATGTTCATTTTACATGTGTCTATGATTGGGTCTTTGATGTATTTAACAGCCTTCCGTGCCCGATATTACTTTTGTTGTGAGTGTTTGTTCATGACATCAAGTTACTCCACCGACTTCCCATCTCAATGTCATAAGAAGATCTTTAAGTACCTTAAAGGCCAACCTTTTCTAGGTCTTTGGTACCCAAAAGAGTCTCCTTTAAGTTGGAAGCTTATAGTGATAGTGACTATGCCGGTGCTAACTGGATAGAGGTCCACCACCGAGGTTGCCAATTCCTTGAAAGAGATTGATTTCTTGGCAATGCAAGAAACAAACTATTGTGGCTACCTCATCTATCAAGGTAGTACGTGGTCACGCTAATTGTCGTGATGTGTTCTTTGGATTCAAAATCGCTTGTTGGATTATGGGTATAATTTCATGAACACAACAATTTTTATTGATAATCAAAGTACCATATGCATTGTTAAAAATCCAGCTTTTCACAATGAACAAAACATATTGAAATCGTGCACCACTTTATAAGAGATGCATATGATAAAAATTTGATAAATGTGGTCAAAATTCATACCGATGATAATGTGGCGATCTCATAACAAAGGTTTTCAAGGACCAAGGTTTCAACACCTTGTGGTCCATATTGGCATGCTTAACCCTTAACCCAAAGTTTAAGGGAGGCATAGGCCTGTGGGAGGCATATGCCTGTGGGAGGATTGTGTATAACTTTGCATTTTGCTATGTAATTTTGTATATTTGGTTGATTTTAACTAACTCTAACCTCGCTAATGTAATTTTAGTGTGTTTCTTTGTTGGTTTGTGTATGTTTCGTGTTTGTTTTGCGTAATGGTTGTCCCCGATTTGTTGAGATATGGTTAAGAAAGCTTAAGTCGGTTTCCACCGAATTCATTGTGTCAAGTGTGTTATTTGTTTCTCCAAGTTGAAGTATCAAGTTATATGATTCAATCAAAAGAAGTACATGTACAAATAGATCATTCATTCATTCAAGAAACAACATACCTACATTACAGATAGTAGTCGGCAACATCAAAAGCATCTACATGATCTAATAGTCCTAATCTATTACATATCATCTATTCCAACATCTAAAGATGAGCACGATGAGTATGATCGCCACATCTTTCACACTAATAGTCGTTGGATATGCACGATCGTCACATCTTTTGGCACTAAATGTCGGCTATGCCTTTGTGAAAGCATAACCAACTCTAACAGATGCTAAGGATCAAAATGGAGAGGATGGATTGATGAAAACGAAGAAGTCAAGTCGATTGTGCGTAGAGATGAGATCGAAAGATTTTCATTCATGCATCATCTACTCTTTCAATCATACATCAACTTACATCATTTTCCTTTTTCCATTCCTCGACACGATATGTGATGATGCACCAAAACATGATGCAAAGAGACCAAGCACCACCTTTCTTCCCATAGGAAGTGGTGGATTTTTGCCCGTGGCCTTCGCTGAGGCCTAGGTGCCGAGGGTTGGGAGTAAGATGTTCCTCATTATAGGATTCATCGTAATCTTCAGCAGATACACTTGGTTTCTCAACACTTTCATCTTCCGATGAGGAGAGAAAAGGTGACTTCTTTGGTAGTGGATATGGTTTTGGAAAATAGTGAAACCATGAATTGGTATCTTCACTAGATGATGAGGATGATGATGAGGATGTTGTTGTGAGATCTATGATCTCGTGTTTGGTACTCATGTTGATGATGGTTAATTTTGAAGGATTGAAGGAATTAGGGTTTGAAATATTATTTGGGGATTTTGATGAAAAGTCTATGTGCATTGGGATTGTTTTATAGCGGGTTCAAGTGGTAAGAGAATTAATGCGTGTGGGTGAAACAAAGAAAAGATATTTATCAAGCTTCGTGAGTAAGTCATCCGTTTCATCGAGTATTCTACTTCAGCAGTAATGGTTTCCGCTTTCACCGGGTTATAAGTGAATCCGAGTAAAAGTAGAAGTCCACGTCATCCTTGGTCAACTTTGACCAAAGTTGGGAAATTTCTATTTATTCGTTACGACATATTTTCGCCCACATTAAGTGATTCGCTTATTATTATCATTAAAAACACTTCCTTTTGTGCAAAATCCTAACCCTAATCTTCAAAATCTCTCATGGCGCTCAATTTAAACATGATCATAATAAGGTTGCTTTTCTTGGATCCGCCGAGGAGATGAACTTTATAGGCCGATGATTTCTTTCTTACTAAGATCAAAGATTGTATATGCATTGACGCATTCTCCAAATGCTATATATGAAACTTTGATTACTCAATTTTGGGCGCCGCAGTAAAAGAGAGGTGATATCGAGATAGTTGCAAGTGTTGATGGACAAGTGTATGTGGTGACAGAGGAACCGATCAAGACAACTTCGCTTGGATGATGAGAATGGTGTTTATCATTCGATTCTACGATGGTACTTGAAGGACTTAGAGCAATTGGATATCAAAGTTCGAGGACGATATGTGGTTGAAAACAAGCTTTGTCCTATGTGGAGGTTCTTGGTTCATACATTGCTACAAGTTGTTTGAGCAATAAGTCCGAGGATGGGATCTGCCAACACAAATGGGATGTGGTATTGTTTGCTTATCTAAGGGTTTGACTTATAATTTCTCTAAGTATATCTTTGATAATATGGTAGAAAACATAACTAGGAAAAAGGGTAAGTTTTGATGTACCCTAGGTTCTTACAGATGATATTGAATGTTTCTACACAAACCCGTGCTTTTCATCCCATAAGTGTTCGACTCCTAAGTTATTTGCTACAATGAGGACTAAATTTGAAGGGACACATTTTCCTTTGTTAGTCGCCATGTTACCTCGTGAGAATGAGACCGATAATGAGCTTAATGTAGTTTTACCTTCTTCCAATCCCACCGATGGAAATCTTTCAAGAGATGGTGATGAGGGTCCTTCGTTGTTGTCAAGCATCTATACCTTCACCAAGACCATGTTCTAGTCCAAAGATTTATCCAAGTTCCTATTGAAGAAGTTCGTGATCAAATTGATGAAGTTCAAAGTTGATATCGACAGATTGACTACACCAAGTCCCGTTAGGACTCCATTTGGTGAAGGATGTTCTAATGTTGATCGTGTTGATGTTGCTCCCTAATGCCTAATGAAGTTCCATTTTGATCGAGCAATCACATTCGAGGATCCTATTTCACTTACCTCATTATATGATCCGTGAACAAGCTTACGTGTGAGGTGACCGGTCTTAAGAAAGAACTTACGTAAACCAAGTCTCGTTCTTGGTCAAGATTGTGGAATTGGAGACTAAAGTTGAGCACTTGGAGGAATTGCCGAGTCGGAAGGGTAAAAAGAGATGTTTGGTTTCTTCGAGGAGGAGGTCAAGAGAATCTTAATGAATCTCTTGATATATTGGCTGATGTGGCACTTACATCTAATGTTTCTTCTTCTATTGCTAAATCTTCACGAAGAAAGGAGTCTAGCAAGGAGCCTATTCTATATACTAGCAAAAGACGAAGACATTCTTTGGATAAGGTATCACGACACATCAAAGGAGCTAAATATGGAGAATGCATCTATCGATGGTTTAGTGAAAGAGGTTACTACCGATGGTCAAATTTCATCTATACCGTAATATTCAAATGTTTCACCTTCAAGAGATGATGAAGAGGTTTTTCTTGCCGGGAGAATGTATAAGTTGAATGCTTCTCCCAAGTTTTCTACACCGCTGAGGAATTGTCTCAACCTATTTCCTCCGATGTGGGTTTGATTGCTTCAAGCTCACATTGGTTCTCACGAAATTGGTTCTCACGAGACATCTTCCGAGACAGACAGACCCCGTGATTGATGATCCGTCAAGTCGTAAAGTGACTAAAGAACAATATCAAGCTCAGTCGGATTGTTTGTCGATTATGAGAATATCCGTAAGAGTCGTGTTGTGGCTAAATTTCTTCAAGATCAAGATGCTTCGATTTGTCTCCGAAAGGAAATTAGAGCTTGATGCATTCTTTCCTATGATTACCGATGATCAATGGATGGTTATATTTCTCAAGGTGCTTCGATCCCGATCTAGCAAAACTTATCTTAGGAGAATCTTTTAATGATGATGATTTTGTGGATAAAATGGTGGCACTTGGTAATCAAAGGAAGAAGGAATCACGCACGAGAAGAGCTCTTATTGATCGTAGAAATAAAGCCAAAAGAGAAAACCTATGATCGCTGTTCGTAAGAGGAATTATATGAGGAGAGTTGTGAAGAATGTCGCTATGTATAATTCGTATGACAATGAAGCAAATCATGACTTTATCCGATGATGCTTTGATTAGACAAGATCATATGGTTATGAAATTTCTTCTTCCGGTTCTACTTCTTCTTCTAAATTGGCAAATAGTGCTTCAATGTCCGATGTTCCTACACCAAGAGACAGAGAACAGCTTGAAATTGTGGATAATTTTGATGATGTTTTGCCTTCGTGGTAACTCCGCTTGTTCCTTCCGATACAACTTCGATGATACTCCTTCTTCGATATGGGTGTTTCACGAATCTTCTTTGGTTTCTTCCAAATGTTGTCAAGTGTGGAGTTAAGTGATTCTCTCGATTCGTGAAACCGATCTACAACTTGATGTCGATAACATTGCCGATATGGGAAAGCGAGTTTGGTTACAAGAAGTTCGGATAGATTGGCTAAGAAACATGCTTCAAGGAATACTACTTTAGATCTTAAGGTCGATGAATCTACATTTATTGAGGTTGGATCTGTTGAAGCTTTTCCCAAGGTACTCATGTGGTTTTGGTTAATTGACACCGGAAAGCTTAACATCGCTTATAGTCGGATAATACCGTTTTGAGTTTAACTTGAAGGATATTCTTCATTTGGTGAATAGACATGATTTGAAGATGTCAGATGAACATGTCATTCAAGATTATAAGTCTCATCAAGCAACCGGTTTCGCTTATATCTGTTGGGAGATCTTCGTGTTATGTTTGATTCTCGATTCTCCACATGGTAAAGGGTATTCTATTTGGAAGAATTCTCATAAATGGGAGATTGAGAGTTGGAGATTTTATCCTCTCGCCTTGTGTTCGTGTAGTTCGACTACATGTGGGATGATTTTGTGTATGCTATCGATAGGCTTTATCCTTTATCCGATACTTTTATGGAAAGATTACTTTTATGGAAAGAGACACAAGTTGGAAGTGCCTCCTAATCCGGTTGGCAATGATGACCTTCATGCTACTCAATGTGTTGGTTTGATTAAGAATCAACTTCTATCACATAAAGGTTCATCTTGATTGTAATACTTTGTAATATTTGTTTTCTTTTACTTAGTTAAAAAAAAAAAAAAAAAAAAAAAAAAATGCTTTTGGTTTTATCTAACTTTTCTTGCGTGTTTGTTGTATATTTTTGGTTATTGACTCACCCGATATACTTTGGGTATGTCAAAGAGTTAGCTAGTCCAAAGGGTACAACTTTGGTAAAGACACATCAAATGTTGATAGTCAGAATGATTTGCTAAAATCATAGGGTATGCAACCACCTATGCTTTATTGCCGAGTGTTGTATGGTTTTCAATTCACCATGGTTTATTCCTGCTTGGAATCCAAGAATTGGCTAGCCCACTTGTATATGGCTTGTGGTAAAGGCAAGTGGCATTCCATATTTGGTTCTCAATTCACCAATTCTAAGAATTGACTAGTCCCGAGCAAACGGCCTGTGTAAAGACATTTCAAACCGCTTATATGGTTGCCGGTTTGCCCATAAATCGATGGTTATCAATGTACCATAGTTTACGAACCGAAACATATGGCTACTCCAAGAGTGATGGCTATTAGAAGAGACATCAAATCCATTTATTTTCAATGATTCACCTCTCACAGTGAGTTAACACACCGGATGTGATGAGAATAGTATGAAACTAACTGCTTTGATGTACCTTTTGTCATTTGTTGTCGCAAAGATATGGAGTTTCGTAGTTTCTTCATCATAGAGATGTTCTTTGGATTCTTTGTCGTTGTCGTTGTTCGTGTACAATCCTCCGTGTCAGAAGATCTATCAAGAAACCGAACTTAACAAGTCAAATTCCAGTTTAGGGAGGATTGTTGGGAATTATGTGAAAGTCCGGATTATGCCGATATTAATGCCAAGTGTTTCTATCAAGTGAAGTGGATTTCGCCAAGACTTATTCTATCAAGTATAATAGTGATTAGTTTGTTTCACGGAAGTGTTTATTCCAGTATTTAGTTTATTTAGTGTGGATATACATGAGCTTTATTAGGAAGTGATTGTGTATATCTTATTTAGTTTTATGATTATACGCTTTTGGAAAACGGTTTAGCGATATTGTTTAGGGTTCCTTATCTATAAAAGGAACACATTAGAAAGGTTTATGTACCGATTGGAAAAACTCGCTTTAGTTAATATAAAGATCCATAGAGGATCAAGAAGTTCTTAGTTATTTGTTACTTGTGTTTATATTCACGATAAACATTAGTAGTAGAGATTGTCTTTTATTGTGCTTGTGATTACATAGGCATATAACGATCCACGAGCTCAAGATCTATCAAGGTCTTTGTCTGTTTCAACAACACAAAGCAAATCTCAATCCACCACACAAGAAAAGTGCTCTAAAGGGTATTGTGAAACTATTGGGTTTGTTGCTCGGATTTGGATTTGGAGGTTTGGTTTGTGTGGAGCTCTCGAGTTAGCCTTCATCCTTGTCATTTTCTCCTCACTTACATAAGGTTCATCCTTGTTTCTTTTCCTTGTAAATTGTGGTGCTATAATCGTGGTTAATGTAATGTAAATGGTGAAACCTTGTTTTGATTTTCGATGTCTAAATAAAGTGTTTGGCGTTACCTAAATGTCACTTTGATATGATATATGTCACTTGAGTTTTGAGTTAGTCATTGATTTGGATGAAAAAGTTTTCTGTCGAGGTAAACGAGTCAAGAAAATGAGAGTTAAGTCTTATAGAAACTTGGTAATTTGACTAGGTAACTAAGTACTCTCGATGTGATAATACTTGTGTGTTGATAAACAAACTATGTAAACTAAAGCTTAAGTGGTCATTTGCGAAAAAGGGTCCATTTGGTTTACTGTCGAGGTAGGAACCGGGTTGAGTAGTACTCAACCATGGTATAGCCTTGCCATTTCCTTGCTCTATCGCGTTAAGTTGGTCTCGACCCCATCACCATCATACTCGGCTTATGAGCCTTTGTCTTAACTTCACCTTGTAAAATTTATGCCATGTATAATCAAGTTTGTCAATGCTATAGTGAAGGTTTGGATGTCTTGTTTGGCTGCTTTACGTAGAAGCCGGAACCAAAGAGTTTGAAAATTTCTCATTTGTAAAGTCTACTAGTAAACATGGTCTTAAAAACTGGAAATTTGATCTTGAAAGTGGCACTTGACTTAGTAAGTCAAGCACCTTGTAACAAGTTTATCTTGTGACACTTGGTCATATACTTGTCGTTATCCTTGTTGTTAAGTTGTTCGGCTCGAAAGTGAACCCATTTCGAGACCCATGACACCATCAGTCAAGCATGTAACTAGAAACTTTAGTTTCACAAAAATTTTGATATCTTGGTTTAGTTAGGTGTTCATCTTGTTGAGAAACTAGCTTTATGTCCTTCTTTTGTTGGCCAAATACTCATTCGTGATGTTATAGTCAAGACGGGTAGCCAAGATGTGTTCGAGCACATTAGTCGTGACCCGATTGTAACTCCGAGATGATGGCAGTTTGACTCAAACTCTCTACTTCTCAATTATACCTTGACTACACTTTCTTTTTTTTCCTCTTCCTGCGTTAATCATCCCACAAGTCAAATGCAAGTGTACTCTTTGACTAGTTTGGTAGCAAAAGCGCTAACAAAAGCGATGGGCCTGACCCATTTTACCTCAAAGTTACTTGAACTCCTATTGGCCAAGCCCCATTCGTGTACCCATGTCCTTTGGGCACGACCCACTCGTATGACATATATGCTCAAATGACAAATTGATGAAAGCGAAGCAAAATTTGAAATGTAGTACGGAAAATCAAATATAAGACTAAATTTATTCCTGAATAATCAACATCTCTACCTTGGTTATGCACACTTATATTGACAAGTAAAACAAGAGTAGAGGCATACAAACAATGAATCAAGTGTCTAAAAATGTGAGTCATATAATAAGGTTTACGTAACGGATTTAACGACAATGTGTAAACAAATGTATGTCAAGTGAACGTCCCATCGAAACTATATATATATATGGAACAAGTTTGTTAAATAAATAAGATACCACTATACTATTTTCTAGTCCATTAAAAATTGATGACTTTAAATTTCACTCGAGCATTTCTTAGATACAATTAGGAAACAAACTATAATTTTGACAACACCATTTTGTGTCAACATAAATAAGTATATACATTTATATACTTACTAATGGAACATTTTAATTATTTGTTTTAAATCGGACTTTGGATTTTAGAACCATACTAATGTCAAAATGAAAGGAGTATATATAAACAATCATATACTTACTAGTAAACCTCTTAAGTTATTTTTGCAAACTAAAGGTTGATTTTAAAACCATTATATAAGAATAATATTAATTGCACCATTTTAAGTATGTAATACTTAAAATGATGAACTAAAACATTGCCCTCCTTATCTAGGTGGGTGTGTGGTCTGCCGCCCACAACCATCACTAATCCCACATTTGGATTTGCACATTTGCTAAGGTGAGTTTCATAGCCCACTTTTACTTGATAAATTGTTTTATACATTTGGGGTGAGAAATATGCAAAACATTTTATGGATCAAAACTATTACATGATTACTATTACGTGGTTTAGCCTAAGCCCTTATGTCCCTAGAGAGTGCCCTTTTTCATGAATCAATTCCCTATGGGAAGCGAATGTTATAAATAGATCTATTGAGGTGACTTCTCAGTTCGGTTGGCCATGCTTGGCCAAGGCGAAACGTATACTATGTCGGAATCAAGTGTTGAGGACAAAACACTTGCTATGGGCCCCTATATTGTATGACATCTTTTAGCGTATAAAGCGTCGTAGTATCGGTTGCGTGAACTTGAGCTAACGTAATGACATTCATACATATATCATTATAATCGTTGTAATGATTATATGCCTTTGCTTATGATCCAAGCTTACTATTTTAAATTAAACCTATGAACTCACCATTTTAAATGACCTTTTAGCATATTTTCCGGTGTTTAAGATTTGTTCATGAAGGCAAGGCAAGAAGCGGATGTATGGTCGTAGTAGTATTAAAAAGTGTTTTTACACAAAATGATGTTTTACATTGGGACCACTAAATCTAATGGGATGCACCCATTTATTTAAATTATGTTGTAAGGCGGTGTTTTAAAACTATTTTATGAAATCAAGCGGAGTATGTATTAGTTCTTTATTACTTGTGTTATAATTCACCAATTCCGTAACGCTCCCGAATAACACGTATCTTCCATTAAACAAATTTGGGGTGTTACACCCCATGTCACTCTTTTAATCTAAAGTCTCAACCAAACAATCAAATTTTGGATAGAAATCAAACCCTCTTAAATCACTCCAACCAAACGGGCCTTTAGTTGTATATGTTTAATGAGGTTGGGTAATCTTATTTATATAAAGTTAAACTACAGGTTTTTTTTTTTTTTTTTTTTTTTCATATAGTGTAATCTTTTAGTTTGTTATTTTCGTTTCTCAAACACATATAGAATGAAAATTTGTATTTATGTATGGATGTATGCCATTGTGTATGTATGTATTAGTTGTAACTGTTTTAGTTAGGAAATCATTTAATGAACTATTTGTTGTCATGTGTTAACTTAGAAAACTATTCAATTCATAGAATATTCTTATGTTTAATACTGTAATTTTAATATAAAAGATAGTTTAATAATTTTAATGTATTGAATTATATGACAGTTTAACACGTAGTTTTTGTTTTTTTATGTAATATAGATATAACGGCCGTAGTTTTATTGCGAGACTCTAGAACCATGGGCTTTTCAAAGGTTCTGGTAGTTTCACTAATCGAAAGAGAGATTATATTTAGTAGTGTTCCACTTTTCTTAGTCACGTTAAATGTGACATGTGAGCATGTCCAGTGGATAAGATAGATATCGGTATTAAAAATTGAAGGAGACATATCAATGACACCATTGGTCCAGCGTAAATTGTTTTTGAAACTGAATATTCAAATTTCATACTAAAACGCATCTTCTCAGCCACTAGAAACACAGTCATACGCAAAACAGTAAAACATTAGCATGTGCATACTAAAACGACTCTTTACATGTTTAATGTTCATATCAGATAAGATTTGAAATATATATATAGTCCAAGTATTTGCAACTTATAATATACCGTTAATTTTAAGAAACAAATTTTGGAATATATTATTAGGGTCTGATCAGACGATAGATTAGTCGGTCTAATTTCGTTTGTTAGCGTAACTGTAAAAATTTTGTAAATAATTAGTTTTAGGGTCTTTCTTGTATTTATCTAAGTTATGGTGTGCATTGTACCTTAAGCGTTGTTTGTGTAAGTTTAGATGCTTGTGACAATGTATAGTCACGAAGCTATTTGTATGATTACGAGACTATGTGTAAGCCCTATAACAACTTTGTACTTGGGTATACATCCCTCTTCCCTCCCCGACCCCAGGCCACCCTCACCTCATTCATTGTGAGGTCACTAGTTAAATATTTCGAGATTCACGTTACTCTCTTTTTTCTCTAAGTTTTTCATATGTGCACCTATTCTTTCTTTAGATTAATATCCATATTAGGCTTTATTATGAGATAACAATTGATATCAAGAGTTAGGATATGATAAAGGAAAATGATAAATTTGGCGTCAAAGTTGTCGCGTTTTTTTTACAGGCGTTGAACTTTTTTTTTCTGTAGACTAAACTTGCTTAATTTTCCTTTACGGGCGTGAGTTTGATTTTGTGTCGCGAAAAGGAAAATTAAGCGAGTTCAATCTTCTGATAGGAAAAAAAAGTTTGACGCTTGAAAAGGAAAAAGTTCGATGCCCGAGAAAAAAAAAAGTTCGGCCGTTAATTTTTATTGCACCGTTAGTCCTTTTAAATCTGCTTTTAACGACCGTTATTATATTATTGCAGATTAGTCCTTTTCGCCGTTCTTCTGCGTTTTCGTCCGATTCTTACACGGTTTCGTCCGCTTTTTACGTTTTCATCCGTTTTTCACGTTTCGTCTGTTTACGCGTTTTCGTCCAGTTTTTGCGTTTTGTCGCTTTTGCCTGATTTAAATCTGTTTTTGCGTTTCGTCAGCTTTTTGCGTTTAAATCATTTTGCAGTTTCATCCGTTTTACATATTCTTGGTTTTGGCGTTTCATCCGTTTTGCACGTTTAGTCCTTTTTGCGTTTTCGTCCGCTTTTGCACGTTTTAGTCGCTTTTGCGTTTTTGCACGTTTTGCGAACGCAAAACGCAAAACGACGAAAACCGGCAAAACGGAAGAAATGTAAAACGACGGACTCTGCAAAAAACATACGAAAACGTGGGCGCGACAAAACGGACGAAACGCAAAAAAGGACGAAATTATCAAAGCGGACGAAAACGTAAAAAACGAAGAAAATGTAAAACGGAGCAAACGGCAAAACAGGCAAAACGCAAAACCGGACGAACGTCAAAACGGAATAAAGGACTAACGGTGCAATAAAAAATTAACGGTCGAACTTTTTTCTAGGCATCGAACTTTTTTCCTTTTCGGGCATCGAACTTTTTTTGAGGAAATTTTTAAATGAACACTTTCGATAGTAATTTACGCATATAAACCACGCATATAATTTTCTAAAATGAACATTTCAATATTAGGCGTTAGATTGGTATCGTAATCGCTTTAAAGCGTCTGCGTGTACACCGATTCTCGGGCGTGGCTCGGGCGTGGGAGGCACAGGCGTGATGCGTGTTCTTGGGCGTGGGAGGCTGGCGTGGCACAGGCGTGATGGTGTTGTTGGGCGTGGCACAGGCGTGGGGAGGGCACAGGCGTGTTCTTCTTCTTGAATGCTTGAAGATGGTAGCGAGGAAGATGGTGAGAAGCTTGAAGATGGTCTCCTGCCAAGAGTCTGCGATGTTCTACGGAAATCATTTATATCATTGAGTTCTACGGAAAGGTGACTCCATGAGTCCCGCAGAATGCATGCAAGAGTTGCTTGAGCAAGTCAGGCATCATAAAGTTAACGTTGATGGCAATGTATGCACTGTAATTCTCCAGGAATTATTATATTTGATTCATATGGAGTTCTACTGGATACAAAATATTTGGAACTCATTACACTTGAAGAACCCAAGCTCAAAAAGATCCTTCAATACTTCCCGGTTCCATTTATGATTGTGACATCTCATATGTGGGGTAATGGAAAGGACACATTTGGTCATTCAGTAACCATAAAAAAAGTGTTCGGTTTAGTAATATGAGTATGTATACGGTTCACTTTTGTAATTTGCTTTTTTTCCTATTATGAGCTGAGCTTGCTTAATTTTTTTTCTACAGGCGTGAAGTTTGATTTTGTGTCGCAAAAGAAAAATTAATTGAGTTGATCTTCTGATAGACAGAAAAAAAGTTCGATCTTGAGAAAAGGAAAGCGTAAGAACTTTGATCACTAAATTTATCATTTTCCTACGATAAATTAATGGATTATAGTGTTAGTTTATTGCTTAATCATCTTTGTTTA
This sequence comes from Chrysanthemum lavandulifolium, assembly GCA_022545495.1. NCBI lineage: Eukaryota > Viridiplantae > Streptophyta > Magnoliopsida > Asterales > Asteraceae > Chrysanthemum > Chrysanthemum lavandulifolium. The sequence goes on from CM040245.1 coordinate 218,572,603, forward strand.
ACAATTCTATATATTGTGACCTAAATATATTAGATAACCTACGGAGTATTTCTCATTCAACAGCTCAAATACTAGCTCAAATACTTTCTCAGCTTGAAATCAGATGTATCCAAAATATACTGCAAGCAAAAAACCAAATGCATACTATTTATAACCTATGACTTTGAAATACACGTTGGCATGAGTAAAAAACGTGGGAAGACCAGACTGACAATATAGCAGATCGACCTAGATCCGTATGGAAATAAACACCCGTATCGTGGGTGCTGACTCAGTCACTCTCTTGAGTCTTTTCTTTTGATAATTACTCCAACCAATTGTTCCAATTGGATAAAACCTAGACATGTCACCTCCACGTATTCACCACATACTCGTTACCCCTATTTATATCATACCCACAAAGCACAAACTCATTAATCTCATTCATATCCAAGAACACATACACACAAGTATTTCATTCTAAAACAAACAATCAATGGCTACTATTTCATCTTCTATGTTTACTTCCACTAAATTCTCTACTTATAATCTACACAAATCAATTCCATCTTCTATTAAGTATAAAAGAACCTCAATCTCAGCTGCTTACGCAACAGCCGAAAGAACATCATCAACAGAGACATTGTTACGTAGTTCTAGTTCTTCGTCCTTGTACGATGTACTTGGAGTTCGAGTTGGAGCTGATGCGCGAGAAGTGAAAGCTGCTTATCGTAAACTAGCTAGAGTTTTGCATCCTGATGTAGGAACTGGTGACTCCTCGGCTGATGAGTTTATGAAAGTGCATGCAGCTTATACTACGCTTTCTGACCCCGAAAAACGAGCGGATTATGATCGGACTTTGTTTCAAAGACGAGTAGTGAGAAGCTCGTCTCCTTTGAGATCTACGAGTGGTTACAAAACCCGAAGATGGGAGACCGATCAGTGTTGGTAGAAATATTTTAGATTATATATCTTTCTTAGAGAGTAAATGTAAATAGTTGGCTAATTTTTGAAGCCATAGTATATTGTAATTTCTAGATTGGATCCTTAATTGGTTCTCTAGATATAGAATGTAATCTAGTAAATCTAGTTTAATCTATTACAGCATCATATCCAACCGAAACCACTATATATCAACTTCGGTCTTATATTCTTCTCATTCTTTGACTTTAATTATTCTTGGTTGCACTTGTATATATACTGCTCATGTTAGTTGGATTCATATATATTGGTTGTGTGAAGCAGAATACTAATTCATAAACATCTATTTATGTTGGATTAATATGTAAATGTTTTGAACTTTTGATAAACCCCTACAGAATATGTATATATTAAGTAGCGTGGTCCACATGATTTAAGTAATCGTGAGCACTTCACAATCGAAATAAAGAGATTATATAATTACTTTGGAGTGGTATCTATAGAAATGGAATTTCTTAACCCAAATTAGTGATCTTAAACCCTAAAATTTTGTATAAAACTGAACACATGACTCTAGTTTCCGGCTACTCAAGGTGTTGCACTCTTGGACTCGTACTTTTGTGGCGGCAACGACAAGGTCTATCCTGTAACCATTAGTTCCACGAATCGAGATTGGTGCAGTAACATTTGTGATAGTCAAGTTTAGCTAGGTTGTTGCTTCTGTTAGTTTGGATATTCGTTTTTGTTGTGGCATGACTTTTTTGTTTAGAACATTCGGGCCCATTCTAGAAAAAAAGAATTAATTTATGAAAGATAACATTTTGTCCATTGATTTTTAAAATAGCCATTTTTTCTTTGTTGCCTTTTCAAAGCTTCTAGTAGTTTTACTATCAAGTTTAGGATAGTTGGACCTTTCTAAGTCAAGTTGTGCGTGAAGCCGTGACATTTAAGGAGGTCCAATGGATAAGCAGGACGTCGTTGTTAAAAAATGAACGTGTCATGGGACATTATTGGTCCTACGTTGGATTTACTTTAAATCAAATTGATTATTCATATTGCTTTACTAGCTTGATCACATATTCTCAGCCACTAAAAAAACAGTGAATATGCTGTGAAGCATTAGCACATGCATACAAAAACGTCCCTTACATGTTTGATGACTAGATCAAATTGGATAAGATCTGAAAATTATAATCATAGAAAAGTGACTTAAAACTCTACCATAAATTTGATATTTAGTTTTTAGGATATTACTTAATTTGAGTCGGATTTAAAATTTAGTAATTAGATTTGTCTTTATTAATAATAATCAATAACATTAGTGTTTTATGTACATTAAAATTAGAATTTTATATTTGATATCTTTGAATTTGTCTTTATATTTGTTTGGTATTTGAATAAAGTCGTTTTCACTTCGTTTGTCGATTTTGCTTACTTATTTTTCCTTTTCATTACCAACAAATGGTATATGCGTTATGTTCATTTAGCAATGAAGAAAAAGAAAATAAAAAGTTTTTTTAGGTTACTTTTGGATTTGAAGTTGATTATGTTGTTTTTGGTTATCATTGGATGGTTAAATTTAACTCTGAATAATCGATCGTTGTCTTTGGAATAAAATGAGGATTATACAAATTGTTGCTCTTGGTATAGTTTGAGAAATTTGTTCCGTTTTGGGAATTATTTCATTATTTCGGCCTTTTGTGTTAGAATTTAGGTTGTTTGGTAATTCGAATTTTTAGATTAGTTATGGTAATCATGCTCATTCGCTTGAAGATGGTTTGAAATAGATTCTGTATTGATAGTTTTGTTTGGGTTTTTCGAGTAACTGTTTGTTTGAGAGTAACTTATGATTATATTATTTAATATTTTATTTTAAGTTTGGGATGTAATTCTTATTACATAAATGGGTTATTTGAATTATCCGTATCAATTGACTCATTAGAATTAAGAACTTGAACTGTTTGATACTTGGGTAATAAGTTTAAATTTGAATCGTAATACTTATCAAATAAGTGGGTTATTATAACTTAAGTTTGGTATTTGAAATTTGTAGATAGATTTAGTGTTTGAAGACTCGATTATTAACATGTCGTTCGGATTTTGTTCGATCGCTGAGAATTGTTAGTTTAGAAACTTTGAATTTTCTTTTGTCGGGCTTTTGAAATTTGTTGTAATCAAGAACAACATGAAATCAAATTATCTTGTAATCAAGAAGATCCAAATTATCTTGTAATCAAGATCAACATGAAAACAAATAAATTTAAAACATATAGATTGCAGATGATATGTTAAAAACTTATTCTACAATTTATTAATTTATAAGTTTTATATAATTATAATATCAAGAATATTTATATTAGTAAGTAGGGGTGTCAAATGGGTTGACCCGACCCGACCCGAACCCGATAAAGCATTATAGGGTCGGGTTCATTCGGGTTTAACTCGGCTTATCGGGTTTATCGGGTCAACCCGACCAACCCAATAACCTTATAGGGTCGGGTTAGGGTTATATTTTTTATACTTTATCGGGTTCGGGTTCAACCCGCTAAATGTATAAACCTTCCTTGTTTTTTTTTCATTTAAACCCCTACTTGATGTATCATCACTTATTCACTGTTAGCCCAATAAGTATGTTAGCCCAATAAGTATATGAGATGTATACTAGTTAAAAAATGAGGCTACGTAATTCAACTCAAAACGTATCACACTATCACTCACTGATCAAATCCTACTGCAAGTCCGCAATTTAATGACAATATTTTGTTTCTAAGCCTATTGTTCTCTACTTTAATTTAATGGCAATATTTTGTTTCTAAACCTACTGTTCTCTACTTTGATTTAATGGCAATATGTTAATGTTTTGTTTTTCTAATTAAACCTACTGCTCATGTACATAAGTGACCAACTGTTACTAACGTGGGTTATTCTACAGAAAAAGCAAGATTGATTAGTTTTAAAGATGGTATATTAAAGTAAATCTTGTGATATTAATTTCACCAATCCAAGATTGTGTTTTGTGAATTAGTAAGATAGTTAACACGTCACAACCCGATAACAACCCGACAACCCAACCCGATTCAACCTGACCCGTTTTGACCCGAAACCCGATTTCTTATAGGGTCGGGTTAGGGTCAATATTTGGAACACCCAAACCCGAAACAACCCGACCTGACCAACCCGACAACCCGACCCGACAACACCCCTATTAGTAAGGGTGCGAATTATAAGTTAAAATCTTTTAAAATTTATTATATCTTCTATATGGTTTTACATAAATAATAACGTTTTGAGTATGTAAAAATTATATATTTATATTTGTATTAATCATGATGAAAAAACAAACATAATTAATATAATTTTGCATACTAAAAATACGAATTAGTGTGCGTTTTTAAGTGTTTTACGTCGATTGGTATTTATATTTTAAATATAAATATCTTTAAAAGTTCATAGCAAAAGGGCGTAAAATAAAAATTTATGGAATATTTTAGAAAGGTAAATTAAAAGTTCATATTTTAGATATCTATTAATTCTACATTTTACACCTTGGATTATCACATCACATATTTTTGTCACGTCACATACATCGTCGCTATCCTAGTCGCATTTGGCAACACATTTTGTTATGTAGGTATAGATATATATGTCTTTCTAGATAGATATAGATCAAAGCATGGAATGTTCTAAGGCCATTCACAATGAGATGAGCTGTCATCGTCCAATGAAACTGCTTACATGCTAACTCATTACTCAATCCCATTGTAAGGATCGTAGGTCTAAAATTAGTTCCTCTCTGTTTACATCATGTTTAACCTCTAATTGTGGGCCCTTTATAATATTCATTGATTTTTTTTATAAAAAAGCCTTTCCCATTTCTCTCTCTATGAAACATAAATGAAGACTATAGTAGGTTTAATGGGTTGTGAAGCATTGATGTAAACTTATAATGTGTATATGTAAAATTGTATTATACTCAAAATGATTAGATGTATTGAAGATGTCCTAAGCATTGTGTCTAATGATCTATGTGGCGATATGTAGGATAACGTAAATGTAGTTCTTAGCTTTGCTATTAAACAAAAAGAGTCACTTCAAGGCAGATGAATTTGGTGATCATCGAGTGCCGCAAACATTTTGTGGTCTCAAAATTATGTGAGAAGAACATAAAATTTATATATACATTACTCGAAATAAACAGATTTTATTTAACTATCACTACGCATCATTTTCCATACACCCTGCTCTAGCATAAATTGGTAACGTTATTGTTTGAAGTCCTCATTTCTCGCAAAAGTGTTTATAGAATTAAGCATTTGTATCATATAATGCTAAAAGAATGAAATTGTTTATTTTCAAGAAAGAAACTCAAACACACAACTACGAGAGATACATTCTCACACAATCACAACAATCTCACTTTCGTCTCTTGTGAGCTAATACTCACTGGGGCCTTGTTTTCATGTTTCACAACCTTCAAAAACTCGAGAACAACCGTTCCACTCCAGGATAGGATACGAGCTAAGTAATTCAGATGATCATCGAAACCCTAGAGGTTGTTTGCTATATTGATGGGTTGTCTCAAGTTGCATCATTACTAAACACACAGGACATGTAACACAATTGATATCTATTCCAGGAGCATCCAAGTTACATCGGGTAGTCAAAAACCGAGCTACGCTATGCATAACTCAAACATGTAATTAATATAATTAAATACAATGTGTAAAGGAGATTGAACTAGACAATTTCAAAAAGTATTGCAATTATTGCATGTTCTTCATTTAAGGAGAAATTTTTATACACGCTGTTAACACGTTGGCATGAAGTCGAATAACACCGGGAAGATTCTATAGTAACAAAAACACGTACTGACACCCTTATATTGTTTGCTGACTCACTATTTCACTGATTTTCATATAACATCCAAATGGATACGCAAGTTGTTCGATTTGGATAACTCATATCCAAGTCACTTCTACGTATTCATTCCCTATATATAACCTTCCACAAAATCACAAATTTCTACCATATCTAAAAGAGACTAAAACTAAACACACATTTCAAATTCAAGACAACAATCAATGGCTGCTATTTCAAGTGCATCTTCATCATCCTTGTTTACTTCCACTAAATTTTCCACTTTCCATCCAAGCAAATTAACTCCAACTTCTATAAACTTTAAAAGAGCTACGATCTCAGCTGCTTACGCCACAGCCGAAAGAACATCTACAGAGACATCGTTCCGTAGTGCTACTCCTTCATCGTTGTACGATGTACTTGGTCTTCGAATGGGAGCTGACACACGAGAAGTGAAAGCTGCTTATCGTAAACTAGCTAGAGTTTTGCATCCGGATGTACGAAGTGGAGACTCATCGGGTGATGAGTTTATGAAAGTCCATTCAGCTTATACTACGCTTTCAGACCCCGAAAAACGAGCTGACTATGATCGGAATTTGTTTCAAAGAAGAGTAGCAAGAAGTTCGTCTCCAGTGAGATCAGCAAGTGGTTATACGAGCCGGAGATGGGAGACTGATCAATGTTGGTAGAAGTTATAGTTAAATGAATATGTTTTTAGAGTGTAAATATAGTAGTTAGGTTCGAATTGAACATTAGTTTTAGAATGTTAGTTGGAATTATCTATATATTGGTATGAATTAATGACTAAATGAAATGAGGTGTTTTATTACGCTAAAATGTCATGACCAAATTACTTTCACTCACTTGCACCTATGCGCATATCCGTCGGTTTTGAACCGAATGAAAATATAGGACCAGACACAGACCAGATCGTGAGCTTTTGGGAGATTACAGTTTTCAATCGGATCCTAAAGAGAACTTAAATCCATTTTATGTCTAGAATTTTGGTCTTAATATTTTTAGTTGAATTCAAGTAGAAAACTCCGGTAAATATTTTACTCCAACAAAATATTAAAGTACATAGGACCATGGTGTATCTTACATCTGAGCTCATTACAGGCAACACAAACGCATATATTGTGCTTCAAACAAACACTATCATAAGAGAGACAAACATATCTTATGAATCTATCAAAATAAAATGTGACAAAACTAAAACTACTTCCTAGCTCTATTGCGGATACGAATATCCCATGCGTCACACCGTCAGTTTATACCAAACTTCGCATACCCTAGTCGTATGTATATATGATTGTTGCGAACCAGGATTTGTGAAACTCCAAACTTTATTTTCAGGACGCTATTTGGGGAAACTCTTTCTTTCTTTAATTATATATGCTACGAATTTTCATTGAAATAATATTTTTCTTTTCATTGAAGGTTATTATTTTCAAAATAAAGGATTGAACTTCTATTCACTATGTCTCCAACATACTATAACTTATATTTTACTCATTTTATGTTTATGACTGTAAAACTTCTTAGGGTCCTTTTTAGCAATGGTTAAACAATGAACAAAGTCGAAAAGCCATTGGATCATCTGTTAGTACACTACCTTCTAATTGGCTTTTACGTAGCAGATGATATAGATATGAAGATACACGCTAAAACTCCTCGGGCCAGAGGTGACACCATGGATAGTGATATTGGGCCCAACATATCAATGTCTGGTAACAAGTGGTGTTTGCTAGCCTTTGGAAATCGTCAAAAGTTTAGTTTACTGTAGACGTTGTAGTCATGGCTAATCGATTTAATAAAAAAATGGACGGGGTCACTTTTTGAGTGTCTTGGATTTTTTGTCATTCTAAAAAATTATTCGGTATGTGCTTAGCTCCAACTTTTTTGCTTTGTATAATCTAAAACACTACACCATTCAGCGCTTTTAGCAACAACCGAAATGTCATCGCTAAAAACGTAAAAAGTTGTCTAAACTTATTGTGACAACATGTGTCGCTGAAAGCGACGTCGCTATAACACCGTCGCTATAAGTTATTGCGACAACATGTTTGATCAAGACTTTGACTTTTTGACTCTTCTGCTTTTTATGATGAAACTTTTAGTGACGACATGATGTCACTAAAAGTTTTAACTTTCATTGACTCCTGGAGTAGTAACGTAGCGTTTACTTTGTGGTTAGTGCTTCCTGAGGGTGTTTCGGCCATAAAGTTAGCTAGGACTTGTCCTTTGACAAAGTTACGTCCTCGAAATTCGATGTCATGTTCTCCCAACTCTATTGCCCATTTAGCCACCCTTCCCGATTTCTTGATTTTGCAAGTACTTTCTTGATAGGCTTATCAATTAAAACCTGAATTGGGTGGGCTTAAAAATACCTCTGAGTCTTCTCACAGCGTATATGAGAGCTAAGATTAGTTTTTCGAGCCCTGGGTAGTTAAATTCCGTTCTTTGCAAGATTCGGTGACAAGTAGATTGGGACTTGTCTTTTATTCCCTTTAGCAAGTAACATTGCACTTATGCTTTCTTCGGAGGTCGCAAGGTACATTACCAGCGTTTCTGAAAGGCCTCCTCTGACTCATCGCTCCATTGTTAAGTCTTTTTTCCCGTACAACTTTTAAGAGCTTTGAAGAAGGGTAAATACTTGTCTGCGCCTTTCGAGAGGAAATGGCCCAAAGCTGCCAGCTTCTCATTCAAGCTTTGAATCTCCTTCAATGTTTTCGGAGGCTTCAAGTCCGTGATAGCCTTTACCTTTAAAGGGTTTGCCTTTATGCCTTGCTTTGTAATTAGATTTCCGAGGAATTGCCCTTCCTCTACTCCGAAAGAGCATTTCTTTGGGTTGAGCTTTATATTGATTGATCGGAGCTTGTCGAGGTCTCCTAGATGTCCCGTAACATGTCCTATTCGAAAAAACTTTTAATATGTATTCCACGTATGCTTTCAAGTGCCTTCCAATCTGATCATTGAAGACCTTATCAACGAGTCGATGGTAAGTGGCTCTTGCGTTTTTTAGGCCAAAAGGTATCTTTTTGTAACAGAAGACCCCCTTTTCAGTGAAGAATATCGTCTTGTCTTCATCTTTTTCAACCATTTGTATATGATGGTAGCCTTTGTATGCGTCTAGGTAGCATTTAAGACGAAACCCAGAAAGGGATTCCACCTTCCAATCGATCTCTGGTATGGGGTAGCAATCTTTAGGACATGTTGTGTTGATGTCTGTGAAGTCCACACTCATCCTCCGTCCTCCGTTGCTCTTCTTCACCATGAGTGGGTTTGCTACCCACATCTGATATCTAACCTCTCGGAGGATGCCCGCTTTTGTTAACTTGTCAACTTCTTTACAGGCGGCTTCGTTTCTTTCTGGATCCAAGCTTCGTGGGAGTAGATCCCAGCGAGCTCGGAGGGGTAGCCTCCGAGCCGATTCGGAAGGTACGTCATCAATAGTCATGAGGTATTTTTTATTTTTAATATTTCTATTAACAATATCTAAGTTACCGTGACTTTAATTGTATCAATAATAACTGTTTAAATTAAAATCTAACTAATTTGATATTTTTTCACAAATTTTGGTTCAATCTTGTAATTCTATAAATAATCCTCGATCTATTGAATTTTCTAAGATTTTGAAGAGATTCAACACATGGATGAGCTTATAAAGGTAAAAAACCTTTTTTTTTTTTTTTTTTTTTTTTTTTTTTTTTTTTTGAAATAAGATGCACCATACAAACAATATTCTAAAACAACTAAATTCATGGATGACCCATACGTGTGCCGAAATAAGAGTGTGTGCGCGGTTCTCCGATTTTTAGTCACAAAATGCAAAAAAAATTCAAAATTGCCACTTTTGTAGTATGTGCAACTTTCGAAAAAATTTCTTTCTTTCGTTTAACTGATGTAGCTTTGTTAGACATGACTTTTTTTTGTGCAACACCATCTCAAAAGTCCTGGGTCCGTCCCTGACTAGATTAACCATTTGAGAAATTTATAATTACATTACATTAAAATGCTTGAAGTTTTCCAAATGTAATTTTTATATGTAAATTACAAATCATGGATGTAACTGAAGCACTTAATGATTTAAGTAATTCTTCAGTAAGTATTTATTATATGAAGAATTTATTTTCGATCTTAAAACTAACTATTTATCACTGTAACTTTGCATTATTGGTTTTCATTACAGGCTTTAATTCAGTGTCATATTCTAATAAGTTTTATTCCGACGACTATATCAACTGATGAGGAAGATACTGAAAAAGAAGATAGAGACGAAGACAGTGTTTCTTATCAAAATGATAGAGACAATGATAGTGTTTCTTATGAAGAAAACGAAGAGGTTCGCGCACGCGCGCACACACATATATATAACTGAAACTTGGAATATTTTTATATAAACTCTGATTAAATAAATTTATTTAAAATTCCAGATGATGAATGGAGTTGAAGCTCCTCAAGATTTAAGCAAAGATGTAAGTAAAGAAATTGTCCTTTACGAAAATAATTCTTCTACACCTGTTTTAGTAAGTATAATTTGGGATGGGATCTATTGAGAAGAAAAACAAAAATGAGAAAAAAAAAATAGATACACATTTTAAATAAGGGTAATAATTTTAAGGGGAGATACATCCATTTTTGTAAGTGTATCTAAAATGTGTGGTTGTGGTTTCTTTTGATCCTTCTTATTTTAGTTTTTCTTATCATTTGATCCTAACTCAGTATAATTTATATGGAAATCTTATTCAAGTAAGTAAATTAATTTTTTTTTTCTTTTATATAAATATGGGAAATGGTTTTTGTTTTTCTATTTTTTTAAGTAGATGATTCTAAACAAGTAAAGAAGATGTTACAGATAATAAGGTAAATAGAAAAGTACGATTGGAACAAGCAGAACTGTTTCAGAAAGAACAAGCAAAAAAGTTACTCCCTTTGTTCCATACTGACTGTCAACTTTGATTTTTAGGTCTTTTATTTTAACTTTGACTTTATATATTTTTAATTGTGTTATATAATATTTGATGCAAAATATATGAATAGATTGAGTTTTAAATGTATTTTTATTGTATAGTTTTACTAAAGTTTTACAAACACAAGCTTAAAAATCAAAAGAAAGAGATATAGGCGATTGTACAAGAATATTATGTGAAGAATCCATCGAACTTTTTCCTCGATAATAAAGATGGGCGGTTTGGGCATGTGATAGTCACTGTAAACAATATGAAAGAAATAACGATTGAACAATCACACACCCTCGATAATAAAAGACGGTTTACGTAGATGTGAGTGAAAGAAATATTTATAGGAGGGTTTACATGGGGTAGCTAGGGCAGGCAACACTCCTCAGTTTCCATCCTTACCTTATTGGACATGGGCCTAAGCTCATGGGCCTTCTACATAAGCTTAAGGCTAATAACAAACATAAAGGCCATAATTAAGCTAACTATTACATATGAATTACTAACACTTGATTAATGTTTAGGAGTGATTCCAACAATCTCCCCCTAAGTGTTAGTGATGAAAACGGTGAAGGCGTTGATGTAATAGTAGCTTTGACGTCTTCTGACATTCTTCTTTCTTGTGAGAAGAGTTTCCTTGATTCGAACAATCTCCTCAGTGTAGAGAAATTGTCTTCTTCGAATAGTTATGCTTTGACGTCATCTTTAACTTTGTTCTTTGATCGTTGTTCTTTGTGATGAAAGTGATAGTATGTTGTTATGCGCATCAAATCGCATCAGTGCCTTGTTGCTCCGGTGTCTCCACGTCATTCTTCAACATGCTCACACGCTCTTTGTCGTTGGATTTCGATCTTGATGAAGTTCTTTAAGTCTTTAACTTTGTAGATTCTTTGGTTTGACGAAGAATCATTAAATTGTTGTGTTGCTTTGAGATAGAACTTCCATTAGTGATGATGTTGGTATGAACATGTGAAGAGTCTGCACGATCATTCCGCTCGGTGCTTCCATAAAGTAAACATAAAAGCGGTTAGTAATAAGCGGTTCCGGCACTTACAAGTTTGAACTTGAGAGAGTTAACGACATAGTGTGAAAACTCAACTCTAATTCTTACAAAGGCCATTCTGAACCGAGTCCCACAAGTGAGATAACACGATGTGCGAAGTACACCTACGGTTCGGATGAGTCGGCGAGTGCGTGAAGCATCACCTCAAGCTGTAGACCGTTTGAGACACACTAAGCGTAATCACGGGGAGTTACCAGTGACTGCTTTGTCGGTTGTTTGATGTTGACCACTGGCGGGAGTTTCCATTCAATCAGCGAGGATCACGGATGTGAACCTCTCATAAATGTTCTCGACAGTTGCTAAGATGCGTGAAGGACTCGATATGAATCAGCGATGATCTTATTTGGTGATCATCAAGTGATGAAATGTCAAGTGTACCTAAGAGATCTTTTGATGAATCTCGTGGCTCTAGACTCAATTGTGCGTTTTGGTTTTCTGACGGAGACTAGGAGAGGGTCTCCTTCTTCAATATCAACAATCTCTAAGAAAGCCGATAGATTATGTAGGGTTCCTGTGAGAATGAAACAAGCTTACATTGAGAGAAACTTGAGTGGCTAAGAAGGTTTAGTGCATGCGTCCTTTGGGTCCATGACGACTTTTAATCTTCAATACCGGTGTCATCAAGTGACAACCGGTAGCATATGAATTGAACCGATTATGCGCCTAAGTTGAATAATGCGGAGGCTATTTCTTTTCACCCTTTACTTTACATTTCTTTTTGATTCTTCAACTCCTTCTTTCTCCGATTCTCATTTTCTCCTTTTTACAATCATACCTAAGGACTTCTAACTTCTAACTATTTGTGGTGTCCTTGGGTAGATCCATCCGGCTCTGGCGGATCATAGGACGGTTATTCCTAACCTTAGTCACCTTATAACTCCATGACTAACCTATGTTGCCATAAAACCATTTACATGAAAGATCTCACACAGTGATTGTGAAAGAAAACGTTTTGTATCACTGTTGAGATGGATTTTGCATAAATACTCCCCCTCTACATGTGCTTAAGAGTTTTAACGGTAATTTGCACAGTGAGGAAAGAGCTCGCACATTTTGAATTGATCAACTCAAGATAGACACTCCCCCGCGAGACACGGTTGCGTTGCATAGTTAAAGAGTTGCATTGTCAGCTTTTAGGTGACAATTAGCTTTAATAACTATCTTGAAGGTGTAGACAATCCTCGAAGGTTGTCAAACCCGTCAAAGTTCATGTCTACCAAGAGTTTCTCGAATGGTACATTCTACTCGGACAAGTCCTTTGCGAGACACGTTTACATCACTAGCGAACTAGCTTGAAATTATTACCCGTCCCGGACAAGTCTTTTCGAGTTACTAACAGTTGAGTATTTCGTCAATTCGTTGGTTAAGTCTATTCACACGAGAAATCAACAAACATATTTCTTATCACATATTTTCTCCCCCTCAAAAATGGCATATAAAATGTTATTTTTGAAACGTTTGAGAATAAATATGACCATTTCGAGTGTTGCGGGAAGAGTGACACAAAGAACATTTTGTTGAACAAAGTTTTAAGTCAAATACTCCCCCTCAACAAGTGATATAAACGGTTGAGGTTTTGAAAAATCGTAAGGGGAAGTACTTGTTCTTTTGAGCAAAACCTTGAAAAGTGAAAGGTTTGATAGGTTTTACTCAAAAGCAAAAGCTTTCGCTCCTTTTATAAGGATTGTGCAATGAAGCGTACCACGGGGTCCTTTCTTTACAATTACGGGTTGTACTTTGTTATGTGTGCACAAGCCATTGACATATATAATCATGCATCCAAATTTATATTGAGAGAAAATAGTTCAAGGGTACCGGGAAGTCGATGATGTTTCGAGTGCGAGGCGGGCGTTGATAGCGGTGATATTCATCTGGGTCGACCACCAACAAAGCTTTCCAATCTTACAGGCGATCCGTCGAAACAACCTTTCATCAATCATCTCGATGATCCTTCTCACGTCCTTCTTTCACGAGAATTCCACCGTTTAGGAGACCCAATCTTTTGACGTATGTCCTTTGACTGTCACGCCAATCCGTCCCTAACCATCTTCAAAGTGTGATCTCCGAATTTGTGAAGTTCACTACACGCCATTAAGCGGTTTCTTTGTAGTTCACTGAGGGCGATGCGAAAGGTTTCTTGATAAGTGTGTATTGTGAGAGCTGGTTGATATCGGGAAGATCTAAGGCGAGGTGGAGTGAAGTTGACACGCGTCTCGATATGATTCAAATGCGGTGAAGATCTTCTACACGTTCCTTGATGACTATCGTCGATGAAGATGAGCAATGACTTGATGAATTCGCGTTGTACTTGGTTGAGAATTGTCTCATGCGACCACATACTTTGGCAAGGTACATGTCTTCAATGTCGTTGATAGACAAATTCTCAAAGTCGACTTGAGAGAAAGCATAATCTCTTTCATCTTGTCGTTTGACCACGATATTCTTTAGGAAGGTGTAGTCCCACAGGCGAAAGATCAACGTGTTTGATGGCAGCGATATCTTTGGTACTAAACTTTGCATGTTGAGACTTACGAACTGGCGACCGGTAGTAGATTCTTGGCGTTCGGCCAATGATGAATCCGTACAATGCATCTCGGTCGTATGCTTCCACTTTGTTGGAGAACAAGTGATTGTACGTTCCTCGATAGCTATGCGATTCGAGTATATAGTGCTTTGGGAATGGAAGTGTCAAAGATGTAGCGTATTTTCTTGAACCATCGCCACCATGTATAAGAAATTCCGGTCTTTGTTGAAGAAATATCTGAATGGAATCCTCGGTTCATCGGTTGGCCAATTGTTGGTAGAGGTTTTGACCGATCGGTGTAGTATGGAGGGTTGTCCTTTTGGTGAAGTCGATGTTTCCTTACAGGTTGAGCCAATCCATGTTGTTAGACATGGCTCGAGCAATGTTCTCAAGGTGATATTCGACCTCGATGGCACTTTCGAGGAGTCTTTTAGAAGTTGAAATGCTTCATTCTTGATTCGCTTCAACTCGGTTCGTCATCTTCTTCACATGGAACTTTTCTTGCAAAATTTTAGCATGCTCAATGTGTTACCGTCTACAAATCTTGACCTTCTTGAGGTAGGGAGTAGAGTTGACAAGTGTGAGAACCATTCAAATTCCACGTATCATCGTCATCTAGCCATGATCGACTTGATCTCGAGTCGTCTTCTTCTTCTTTTTGAAGGCCTAGATGATGATTACGGTTTCGTACTTGTTTGGGAGAGGTGGGTTGTTGTAGGGGCTCACGGACTTCCTCATCGTCACCACCCGTATACTCGAAATGATCACGGTTTTACGAGTCGGGGTGGTAACTCGGAATCTGAGGTTTATCGATAGAAGAGCTGGGAGGAGACCTTTGTTGAGTAGGAGTCCTTTGGGGAGGAGGTGGCATGGACGATGATTCACGGAATTTTTACGGCGTTTAGCTCCATCATGCTTATCCCGATCCTTGTCTTCATCGTCTCTAGGGCGTTTAGACCTTCGACTTGAATCTACATGCTTCTTGGGTTGGTAGTCCGGCAATGCTTGAAACAATTTTGCTTCCTCGAGTAAACATCGCGGATCGTCTGAGACATTTGTGTGACAAGCTTGGCCAATTCATTATTCGAGAAAACTACCGGATCAGTTGGATTGATTGTGACGGTTAAGGGTGTTGATCGAATAGTTTGTTTGGCAATCTGCATAAGATTCGGATATAGTTGTCTGGTAAACATCTCCTTAGTGACTTTAGGAACGATATCCAGAAGGTACTTATGAGTGTAGCCTTCGATCACTCTGTTCATTCTCCCTTGTAGGTCATCCTGCTTGAGCTTTTGTATGTATTCCCTTTCTTTTTGCATCTTTTCCGTCTCATCGTGAAGGTAAGTTATCGATCGACAATGAAGTTCGACTTTCGATATAGCATATCTTTCTTTCGACCCTTTTGTGACTTTGGTAATTCGGTTTTAGCTTGAGACATCCAAGATGGAGTTCGCTTCTTCTTGATTTGGATGATGATTTGGTTGATTTACGTGATGGTGGTGGTGAAGAGTGAGAAGATGAATCGATGAGGATGAGACATGAGGAGACTCGGGTCCTTTGGTGGTTGAAGTTGTCATTCGTGAGCGTGTAGGACTATCCGAAGAAACTTATCATAATCGTCATCATCTTAGACTTTTCTTTCTCTTGGACTTTTCGTTTCGGTTCCTCAAAATTTTCAAATTCATAGTATCCTCTCCACGTAGCTTTTGTTCTTGTACAAAAGTGGTGGCACCGGCTCCCTTATCGGGTTGATTAACGCATCGGGAGTTGGTGTGGAGTGAGTTGCACCACTTGACCCTCGGGCCACCCATTTGGTCTTTTGCAAATTCTTCAGCTTTGTGTTGATGTCTGAGGAGTTTAATCTTCTTAATGAATGTTGTTTCCAGTAGCTCTTCATCACTTTCTGAGCTTTCATCATATGGTACAAGTGCTGGAGTCTTCCCTTTGCCTTTATCTGTTAGTGGACTTGGAGGTTTTGCTCTTGATGGAGGTGGTTCGTTTCTTGATTGAGTAGTGGACCTCCTCGTCGATTCGGTACCTTGAGCTTTCGTCCACAAGCTTTCTTTGTGGTTCGAGACTTGGGGATCGGGATGGGAGTAGCTTCCTTAGAGGAACAATCCTTTTTCTTGAAGGGTTTCTCTTGGGAACTTTCTTTGACTCTCTGTGCTTCTGCACTTCGGCACTTCCTCTTACGGTCCTCCGGTAGGTGTTCGAAGCCTTTTCATCGAGATGGCCAACTTTTCCTTCTCTTACGGCTATCCGATACCTTTTGTACGTTTCAAGCTTTTTGATTTCATTTGTAAGAAGGTGATCGGGTAACACTGACACCTTGTTTCTTTGTTGTCGATTCCTTGATTACGATGGAAAGTATAGGTTCGGACAACAAGTCGTGATTATCGGGTCATTGAGCCTCTTGGGAATATCGGGATTAAGCCCAAGTGCTCTACGGATCAAAAGCTTGGTGTATCGACATAGGGAATCTTTGAGCCAAGCTTCTTGTGAAATGCCATCATGTCATCCCATATCGGAGCTTGATTTCAATGTCCTTCTTATTGATCAATGACGAAGACTTGCGGTTCCATGAGCTTGGGATGCTCATAGCCCTTTATCGCGACCGAGCGAGACTTAGTGATGATGATGTAGAGAGTTCTCCACGGTTGAGGAATATTCTTGACTCCACATGAGAATGCTTAGTAATAATTCTGAAGCTTCATCATAGCCAATGTCAATGAGAAATTGCGGATTGTTTCTTGATAGGTGTAGCAAAGAAGTCGGTTGGCAGCGATGTGCGGAATGATGAGAACGCCCGTAAGTCTGCGGAGTGATGGTAACTTGTTTGTGATTAAGTGTCACCGTCCTTTGCACTTTGACTGTGATCCTCTGCATAGAATTCGAATTCTTGAATGTAGAGTTCGATCTTGTGGTGCGAGTGTGAGAGCATGTTACGGTAGGGATGATTCCTTAGAATATCACGACAATGAGACAAGAAGATTACGAGCATGTGAGGGTTTCAAAGTCAACCCTAAGGTTGTTCTTTCCAATCTTTCTCGGATAACCATTTGGGAAGATGTCGACAATTGTGAGAACTTACGGTGCATCCACATTCATTTGTGCGACCATGTCGTGATGCGAAATAACATTAGCCAAAAGAACCAACATATCGAAAGACATAATGTTAGTCAACGAAGGTTTTATTGTCTAATTATTGAATGTACGGTGTTAATGATTATTCTGAGTCCTAAGTCACTTGTTTGTCCAATTGTCCAATGGCGTCGTGAAACGTTTCGTGAGTTAGTTAACTTTAAGTTTTAAAGTTTATGTTATCACTTATATTTCACAACATATCAAGCGTTTAAGTTTATTAGTGACATTATTGGTTTCGTGACGATATGATTAGTTTATTTACAAGTTTGTACGCGTAACAATTCAAAGCGAAGGTCAATCAAGGCTTAGGCGTAGGAATAGTAGCTTATGCGTAAGCAGGATAAGTGGTATCTGGCGTGGCGCAAGCTTATCGTGGGATCCTAACTTCTGCGTAAGAAATGTTACAGCGTGGGAAAAGGGGACCTTATGCGTGGAGCTTACGGCGTGGCGTATAAAACCTTACGCGTAAGGCTTACTCGTGAGAGTAGACCTTATGCGTGAGGTCATTGTTTACGCATATCCTTCACGGGATCGCGTGGTCCCATTGTAGAACCTTACGGCGTAATGATTACGCGTAAAATTTCTCTTCGCATAACTTTCTCGCGTAAGGTGATCCTTATCGTGAGTAACAAACACCTTGATTTTGAGTTTTATGCGTAGCAAGCACGAAATAAAGTCATCATATCATCAATCATAACACATATGTTCATTTTACAACGGATCATAGCATGAGAGCTTGTTAAACATTTTGGCGTAAAAGACCTTATGCGTGAGCTAAACCTAATAGTTCAAAACTACGCATAAGATTTTTAACCGTAGGAATTGCACCAATTAAATTTACGGTAGGTCTTGGATGTTATGAGAGTCTAATAACGGAGTTATAACATCTAAATCGTGGTGAATCAAAAATGCCCAAACTTAAGAACTTTAAACCCTAACATCCAATTTTTAATCAATTAGAGTTTACGGGTGGTTATAGAGCACGAAATCATTAATTCAACATGATATGAGCATCACACAACAATCTTTTGACCAAGAACCTTCACATTTGAAAATACCCAAAACCACGCATAAACCTAATTTTGAAAATCATTCAATTCGTGATTACGGGCGAGTTTTGATGATTAAAAGCGGTATCATTGATGTATTAGAAACGTTTGACACTATCCTTTTAACCATAAACACACAATCTTGATCATGTGTTCATACACATATCGTAGACCACAAAAACAAGATTATACTAACGTTTTGACCGTTGGATTTTGAAAATTCAAAACCATTGCTTAAAAACATGTTGTAAACACGAAATCACTTACAAAATGATGATCAAAAACACGGATTTGTCAATTGATTGTTAGGCGTAGGATCTTGATGGTGTGAGTAATAAATGTGATGGAATAGTTAGGTGGAAAGTGGTTTTATTAAAAATAACTTTAACATTTTGACAGTTTTGGTCCCTCCACCTCTTCCTTTTACATACAAAGCCATTTAACTTCCATTATGGTTACCGAACAAAGATTTTTAAGAAAGAAACTTGACGACACTCCCCCTCGACTTAAGAAAATAATGAAAGGTTAACAGTTTTAGTCCGAGGACTGTCATTGAACCAGAAAAATTACCACCATTGATAAAAGAAACAACAGGGATATGATAACATGCAAGTACGAGATGTTTTGAAGCAGTTAAGTGATTATTTTCTCCCCTCAACACTTGATCGGAAAAATCTTGAATTTTGAAAGATTAAAGTGTTGTGGAAAAAATGTACTTGCCATGTTGAAAGAAAAATAGATTAGAAGAATATTTTTGTTGTTTTATCGGGTTTTATATTTTTGTATTTTGTTTTGAAAAATTATTTACAAAAGAGATTTTGGTGTTTGACGGGTTTTAAGACTATTTTAGGAGGTCATCCAATTCCTCTTGAGTCAAACACCTCATACCAATCCGGTGGACCAACTCATTAAACCTAGCGGGAGGCAAGGCTTTGGTGGCGGATCGCAATTGGTATTCGGTACCAGAAGTATAATTCAATTGTACCACATTCCACGTGGTCCTTGATGAAATGATAGCGAAGATCGATGTGCTTTGATTTGAGTCTTTGAGCGGGTTGCGAGATCGCAATGGCACTCCGATTGTCGCGATACATCGGGATTACATCAAATACGTAACCATAGTCTTTGAGTTGTGTTCGCATCGGATGACTTGAGCACAACACGCCGACATGGCTACATATTACGCTTGGTTGATGGCGGCGATGTACAATCCTGCTTCTTTGATTGCCAAGACACGGTTTATCACCAAGAAATTGTAGTGCTCTGAAGTACTTTTCGTGAATCTAAACATCTGCGTGATCGACATAAAAAGCGATTAGTTCAAAACGAGAATCCCGGATACGGATCCCAAGTTAATGGTTCCCTTGATGTATCGGAGGATTCTTTTAGCCTCGAGAGGTGGGTTTGATTGGTCTTGACGATAGCGGGAGCATAGATAAGCAGCAAAGACAATATCAGTCGCTGGTTGTTAGGTACATTAGAGACCCAATAATACTACGGTATTTTGTAGGGTCCACTAATTTCCCATTTAAATCAGCGTCTAGCTTCTTGGTATGAGTCATTGGTGTGGCATAAGTATCACAGGTTTTCATTCCAAATTTGTTAAGCAATTCAAGGGCATATTTGGACTGACTCAAGAAAATACCACGGGGTGATTGATGAACTTGTAGTCCTAGAAAGAACGTAAGTTCACCCATCATGGACATTTCAAAATTTTTCTTCATTAGTTTTGCAAAAGCGATTGAGTACTTTTTATGTGTAGACCCAAAAATGATGTCATCCACGTAAATTTGAACAATTAAGATATGTGCCCGTGATATTGTATAAAAGAGTAGGGTCGACCGAACCTTTGGTGAAATTATTGGCAATGAGGAAAGATGATAGCTTATCGTACCATGCGAGGAGCTTGTTTGAGACCGTATAGAGCTTTGTTCGGTTTGTAGACATGGT
The DNA here is from genome assembly GCA_022545495.1 of Chrysanthemum lavandulifolium. Taxonomy (NCBI): domain Eukaryota; kingdom Viridiplantae; phylum Streptophyta; class Magnoliopsida; order Asterales; family Asteraceae; genus Chrysanthemum; species Chrysanthemum lavandulifolium. Next base: position 218,593,051 of record CM040245.1, read on the forward strand.
TTGGGAACTCGGGATCAACGAATCCATCGGTTGGTGACATAAACCGTTTCTTTAAGTTGTCCATTGAGAAGCGGTTTTGACATCCATCGATAGACCGTCATATTCATATGAGCCGCGAACGAGAAATATCGAGCGACCTCAAGCGAGCAGCTGGAGCAAAAGATTCTTCAAAGTCTATGCCCTCTTCACGGCGATAACCCTTAGCAACGAGTCGTGACTTGTTTGGATAACATTCCTTGACATCAATTTGTTCTTCCAAATCCATTTTAGACCGATGACATAAACCCTGTTGGTCTTTCAACAAGTTCCCATACTTCAAGTCGTTTGAATTGGTTGAGTTCTTCTTGCATGGATTCAATCCGGTGTCTTTTGTCATTGCGTCTTTGATGTTTTGGGCTCAGTTAGCGGAGCGGTGAGTGCATAAATGCAATGTTCACCATCGAGTGAAGACGTTGTCTTGTAACGACCGGTTGATTCGGGTTGCCAATAATATTTTCTAGAGGATGATCTTTTGTCCATCTATGTGTAGAGGTTGATGTTGGTATACATTGTGCGATTTTGAGGATTCAAATGGTTTGTTGAAGATTCGCGACATCAGTGCGGCGATCTCATTAGCAAGCGGGTTAAAAAGCATTTGGATCAAAATCGGCGGTGGGGTACTTCATTTAGAACATCATCATTGGTTCATCATTGTTGGAGCGGTTTGTTCAAGCTGTTGTGTTGGAGTCAATGGTGGTGCTTCTTCAACAATAGTAGTTGTCGCGGTGTATCGGTATAGGAATATTATCGGGTTGTGCGGTGAAATAGCGGATACACACGAGCACGATCATCAATATCGTCAGCGAGCAGTGGAGCAAATAACCTTTCCATTTGTTGTGAGTGGTGGGGCTTTGTTCGGTGATGATGGGGTTTGGGGAAAGTTTAAGCGGTTGCGACCGGGTTCTAAGTGTTATACTCGGAAGCCATTTCGTGAGTTCATCAAAATGAGCATGAATCGTTTCCATAACCTCCTTTGTTCGGCGATTCGGATCGGAAACCTTTAGAATTATCACAATATCAATAAAGACTCAATATCGACTTTGGCTTTGAGCTTTCCAAAGTCATCACGATCATTATTCGGATAGCAAAGAGATCCAAATACATGAAAGTGTTTTAAATTCGGTTTTACGTTATGGACAAGCTCGAAGGTGTTTTGTTGTGGCGTTTGTAATCATAGAGCGGTTTTGAGTATAGCATGCGATGAATCGACACGCCCACAAGTGTCTGGGAGTTTGGCATTGATTAACATTGTTCTTGCGGCTTCCACCAGCGTTCGGTTTCGTCTTTCAACAACACCGTTTTGTTCGGTGTACGAGCAATAGATGTCGATGTTGTATTCCCACTTTCTCATAAAATTCACGAAGGGTTTGGTTAACAAATTCGGTTCCTCATGCATTACGATTTGTCGGACGGTGTTTTGGGTGAACACTGTATTTTCGTGAGAAGGTGATAATCATCTGTGGAGCTTGGTCTTTGCTTGAAGAAAGTAGACCCAAGTCCGGCGTGAATAGTCATCAACGATTACTAAGATGTAGCGTTTGCCATTGATCGTTTGCACGCGCATCGGGCCACACAAATCCATGTGAAGAAGATGAAGCACATCTTTGAGGCGTGTTCCACCTTTGAAGGAAAATGAGCACAGTGCTTTTCCTTGTTCACATCTTGAGCAAAGGTGATCTTTTGAATACCGAAATCGTGGTAGTCCTTCAACTAGTTTGTGTCGAGCAAGGTTGGTGATGGTGCGAAAGTTTAGATGTGAGAGCAGCGGTTGCCATAGCCGAGGATTTTGTTGATGTTGCCTTTGAAAGTAGCGGATGGGAGAAGAAGCAACCATGTCTTGCATAGAGATAGTGTAAAGACTAGAAATGCTTGAGCGGACATGAGGTCGTTTCCTTGTAGATCACGAATGAAACAAGTTTTCTCCACAAAGCAACCTCCAAATCTCCATCACAAAATTGACCTCTTGAAAGCAGATTGTGGCCGGGGCCTTCCACATAGTAAACCACCTTATTTCGATGTTCCCATTGATATAGTCTCCGTAGCCCATGATAGGCTGAAGTGATCATTCCGAACTGGCGGTGCCAATGAACTTTGCAATAAAGTTTGTTAATAGTTTAAGGTTGCTGTCATGTGTCGGGAACATCCGCTATCAACAATCGAGAGAATGATCATGTATCACTGCATTACACACAGGCGACACGGATGGAATAGAAGTAGATGTGGAACCCGAAATGTTAGAGGGTTCGGGCGAGTTGTAAGAGACATACACACATCAATAACTTTAGGCATCCATTTAAATCCTAGTGTGTTATATATCCATTTACGCCATCTATAACTACTATTTGCTTTAGTCTTAGTGAATGCACTAGGTGGTACTACATTCATTGGAGGTGGCCGGAGCTACGAGGGGACAACAACGCGTTTCTTAGAATCTAAAGAAGGCGGTCTACCAAGCACGAGACTTAGGCGATTAGTGGGCCTAGAGGTATTCCGAGTCTTAGGATTCCGTAAGCGAGAGATGATAGCTTTAGCAACACATTTGTCATGACAATCGAATTCATACTTTTCGACAAATATCACAAGGTGCATCGGATGAATATCAAAAGTACTTAACGGTTTAGCATTCGTTACATCACTATTTCTATTACATTTGCGGGCCTTAATATCTATAGTGGAAGCAACATGAGTCTTATTCATAGTCCTAGGGTGTTCTTCTACTTTAGCATTCCTTATTGATCTTTTCTTAGGTGCAACTTCCTATTCTTGATTGAGTGCTCTAGGTTTGTGAAGTGCGGACGTTTGGAAAAGATGCAACTATTCATGTTTCGATAGAAGGAAGCACGTTAGCAACTTGTGATTTGGCGGTAGGGATTCTAGGTTCACGATTACTAAGTGTGGTGGTGCTATCTTCTTAATGACGGTTGGGGAAGGTGTTCATACTTTCCTAACATTTCTCTTAGCTTAAAGATAGTGTGCACCAACTCTTGATTTTGAGCGAAGATTTCCGAAAAATTCATGACTTCCTTAGTGTGTTTGAGAAAATGATCAAGCTCGTTTGATGCTTCATCACGAGTCTTTTTAAGTAAATCAAATATGACACCATATTCATGTTTAACTTTTACAAGTTCTTGTTCATATTTAGAGATTTGACCTTTCAAAGACACGTTTTGATCATCCAGTTGCTCAAATTTTGGACTAAACGATTTAGATTGCAACTGGGTGATTTTGTTTTGCAAAGCAAGTTCACGATTTTGACAATCTTTTGACACCATTGAAGGCGGCGTTTTGCGTTTGAAAGCTCGTTATTCAATCGTTCATTTCGACTTTTAAAGATTTGAGCGATGCACAATATCGAATTATCAATGGTAACAACATTATCAACGATATCGGAAGAGATATAATCGGATGCATATGGCAAAGCATGAAGTAACACAACATTATGGATATCGGCACGGATAACATCTTCCAAGAGTCGATCAACATCTTTTCTCAACAGCTACCTTTTTTTTTTCGTTTAGTATTAGAAATAGATGTTTCATTTTCTCGAAAGCGACCTTCATCACTCAAGTTCCTTATGAAATTCCTTTTCCCAAGACAATGCACAATTTTTCAAAATTTTAACATTAGGTAAAAGATTTTTCGAAAAATGTCTCTTTGTTCTCGCGCGAGGCGATTGAAAATGTTGAACTTTGATTTCGAATGATATTCTATCTCATGTTCCAAAGTTTTGAGGTCGGCCATGAAAATGTCAAAATATCTAAAATTTTGCGATTTTCGGGTTTTGAATTACTTCAACGATGGAAGGTAAAGGACCATAAATTTGTGCATAATCTGGTTTGGGATTAACATTAGAAGACTCGGTGTTTTAATGATAACCCTTGGTGTGTTAGAAGAATCCTTTTGACGGGACGAAAGTGACCGCTTGTGAATAAGTAAAGGTTTGTTATAAACAACTTTTCTAATTTTGATCGACTCTCGTCTTGACATCTAATTCCTCTTGTGATGATATTCAACAACGATCATATGAGAATCATCAATTTTATATTACGCCTTTGAAACTTCGGTTTGGTTTGAATGTTTTGGGAGAAAGCTTAGGTTTGTAATCGGCAAGATTGAGTCCATATCCTTTTGGATTTGGTTTTAAAGTAAACTTTTCAATAGGCATTCTTGACTCACCATGTTTATAAACAACGGTTTTAAACTCTTTAAGCTTGTTTTGCAAATCAACAATTTCTTCGAGATAGTCATCTATTCGATTCGTTGAATGCTTTTTGTATCGAGACGTTTTTGACAAGTTAACAACTTCGACCTTAGCTTTTGATTTTCCAAGGTGAGGCGTTAATTTGCTTTTTATGTTCATGTTTGATTGTTCTATTTGAGACAACAAAGCATTTTTGAGCGGCTAGATCACGCATCTGTCTCTCTAAATATTTTTCGTTTTGATGAGATTTAGCAAAAGCGCTTCAAAACCTTTTCACGTTTTCTTGAGCTTTGAAAAAATTGAGTTGCATATTTAAACATTCAAAATCCTTGGTTAATGAGTGCATTTTTTCTTTTAAGTCCTCATTAATGGCACGACATTCTTCCACAATGGTTTGTTGGTCTTGTATTAAGCGAGCAAAATTCGGATGAGGCAAAAGTTCGGTTTGTTCAGCGTGAGTCTCAACATGATCATTATTTAGATCCTCAGTATAACCACGAGTCAATTTGATTATCAAGGAAACCATAAGGTCATCTTGATCGTCAAATGTAACTCTGAGGTCTATTTAAAATCGTCGGAATGAGATGTGGAAGACTCATTTTGAACATTCGAGCCTTTCGGATTCGGATATTGGCGGAGATATTAGATCGAGATAAACATGGTTTGTTCGGTACACGAGACAAGCCATCGGTGTCATCTTGGGCTGTTTCACTCATGTGTAGCTCTTGCATATTAGCCATCAACATAGCTGCTTTGAGTTGGTGCAAGTCCTCCATATCATCATCGAGTGTGCATACGCCATAAAGCTCTGTTCTTTGTGCGTGAGAGTTCCACCGACTTCATCCTTAAGAGCCAAAGAAGAGCCTCTTTGTGATAAGCGCGCCCTAGTCCTCGGCTTTGGGCATGCATTAGCAGTGTCCTTCTCATTGCGGTTGTAGCATCGAAGACCATTTAACCCATTACGAGCATTTCCTGTTCCACCACTTGAGCTCTGTTGTTATTCCTACCCACATTAAACCCTTGACCACCGCTCATCGGCGACCATAAACACGATTACGAACTTCAACTCGTCCATTGTTCACAACAACTTGATTCCTTGTGTTTGATGAGGAGCGAATGCGATTGTTGGATTTGTTGGTATAACGACCAAAAGCATTAGCAATCATAACAAATCCTTGTTGCAATGCTTGAGCGGATCGATGTCCTCATTAGCTTCACGACAAGTGCTTGAGCATTGTTGTTGTTGTATGGAACCAATTGATTTTGTTGAGATTGTTCTTTGTGAAGGATCATGTGGTGGGTTTGAAGCGATTGGTTGAGTTCTTTGGTTGAGGAGGATAATTTTGTTGAGCATATAAGGCAAGTTGTTGATTTTCGGATGTGTTGGTGGAGCAATTTGAGCACGGAGAATCCTTTCGATCAACTTCCTTTTCATGAGGCTTCAAGTAATCGTACAACAATCCGTAGGTAGGCGATGCATGTTCTTCGCAGCGGAGAAAAATGACATACTTCTCCCATTCGGGACCAAGACTACTCGGGAACTTAGTATTCACGCAATTCTTGGCATGATGATGTTGTGTTTATCCAAATCATTGATGATGTCGAAAAACGATGATGATAAGACTCTAGTGTCTCTCGGGTTCAATCATGAAGTGTTCATAAGCCAAGTAAATTTTGGATTCCAAATCCTCACGATTGAGTCTGAGATCCTTCCATAAGAAGGCGAATATGTGCCCGCATCTTACATGCGATCTTTTGAGCATCAACACTACGAAGAATTGGGTTTGGTAATCCTAAGAGGATATATTCCATTGCAAGCTCATCGCTTCATAGTGTAGAAGTTCTTGAGGATTCAAGTGCGCAATGATAGCAATGTTCGTTTGTTCATCTCTTGGTGGATTAGCATTAGGATCTCGGGTACAATGACATTAGGCATACGAAATGGACCTTCAAGATAACCTTCTTTAAGAACTTTCCATGTGGCTTCTTGGATCACAAAACCTAAAGAACCTTATCACCCATTGATCGTAGTTTCTGGAGTGAGCATTGGAGGTCTATCAAGTGATCCGACCTCATGAATTGATTGTTGGCTACTTAAAGCTTCACACATCTTTGCAAACCAAGTGGGTTCCTTCATAGTGTTCCTTGATGGATGTTGATTGAAATCATTTGTGTAAGGTTGAACTTGAAGACTTTTTGGTGGTTGAACCATTTGAGATTGTGGAATTGCAGCAAGTTGTGGAGTATGTTGTTGATTAAATTGTTGTTGATAAATAGCTTGTTGTTGATTCCATTGTTGATGTTGGGGACTTAATTGTTGTTGTTGTTGGCGTTGAGGATAAGTGTAAGGAAATAGTTAGAGTATGGTGGTTGAGACATGTTGAAAACTTGTGTTGGTAAAATGGATCTTTGTAGTCGAATGAACCTTTGTTGATGAAGTGTCCTTAGGCGTAGAAATCACAATAGCCAAGTAGCACTTATGCGTAAAAACACCAAAGTTACTGGCGTAACAATAAGGAGTTCTGGCGTAGATTTAGCTTCTGGCGTAAGTATGGAAAAGACTCTAAAGTTATCGTAGACAAAAGTTAGGCGTGAAAGTTAGGCGTGGGATTATCTTATCGTAAGACTGAGCTTAGGCGTAAGATGAATCTTATCGTGGGATTTCTGGCGTAAGCTTTATGCTTATGCGTAATTTTAGGGTTTTGCCCAAATGATCTTTTACACTATCACGGTGCAAAAGATATCCAAAGTCGACGTATTTTCGGACTTATCCAAGTAAGAAAACACGGGTAAACCATAAAAGAAGATCAAACCAAGGATAACCTTACAGCGTAGTTTTAGGGTTTTGCTACGCGTAGGATTACTCGTAAAATTGATAATGCCCAAAGATGTTTCTAAACCGGTTTTTGTGTGATGAAATAGCTTCAATAACACCAAAAGACACAAAAGTGTGAAACTTGATGATCAAAGCTCTTAAAAGCGATTCTGCGTGGGATGATACACACGTTCAAAAACTAGATGAAAACAATGATCAACACATAAAGTTTGAAACTTTTGCCAAAAGCGATAAGTTTAACACCTTATAACGTTGAAAGGACAAGAATCTTGGATTAAAAAGTGTAAAAATCGTTTTGATCAAGCCAAAGTTTCGGATCATAAGTTAAGCGTGAGACCAAAACTCACTTCAAACAATACGTTCACTCGACTATTAGGCGATTGATACCAGCGATAGGTCACTAGTTTTACAAACACAAGCAATATAGAAAGAGATAAGGCGATTGAACAATATCACACACACACACACGATAATAATAAAGACGGTTTAGGCGTAGATGTGAGTGAAAGAAATGCATTGAACAACCAACCCTCAGTGAGGGTTTACAAAGGTATTTATAGGAGGAAAGCTAGGGCAACACTCCTAGTTTTCATCCTTACCTTATTGGACATGGGCCTAAGCTCATGGGCCTTCTACATAAGCTTAAGGCTAATAACAAACATAAAGGCCATAATTAAACTAACTATTACATATTAATTACTAACACTTGATTAATGTTTAGGAGTGATTCCAACAACAATCATATTTTGACGTTTTCATCTGGTTTTTTACGTTTTCATCCGTTTTCTTACGTTTTCGTCCATTTTTTATGTTTTCGTCGGTTTTTTTCGTCCCTTTTTTACATTTTCATCCGTTTCCTTACGTTTTCGCCATTTTTTTTATTTTTCGTCATTTTTTACGTCTTCATCCGTTTTTACGTTTTCGTCCATTTTCTTACGTTTTCTACCCTTTTTTTACGTTTTCATCCATTTTTACGCTTTCGTCCGTTTTTTACGTTTTCGCCCTTTTTTATATTTTCATTTGCTTATTTTATGTTTTCATCCATCTTCAAATTATTTTATAAGTTTTTTGTACGTTATTTTATCATACCTAACAAAGCGTAAGATAATGTAATAAAGCGGAGAAAACGGATGAAAACGAAAGAAAAAGACGAAACGTAAAAACAGATGAAAAGTAAAAACGATCAAAACGCGAAAAAAGAGAAAACGAAAAAGAAGAAAACGTAAAAACGGTCGAAAACTTAAAACCCAAATAAAACGTAAAAGCGAGATGAAATGGACGAAACGTGAAAGCAGTTAAACGTAAAAAGGAAGAAAACGTAAAATATACGAAAACGTAAAAAAACAAACGAAAACGTAATAAAAATGATGAAAACGTAAAAAAAAACAGACGAAAACATTAAAAACGGGACAAAAATGCAAGAAAATGGACTAGAATGTAAAAAAACAGAAGAAAATAATAAAAAAAACGGACGAAAAAATAGGAAATGGAGGAAAACGAAAAATGCATTTAAGCGGGAAAAAAGTAAAAAGCAGAGCGAAAGTGTAAAAAAACGGTGGAAAACGTTAAAAACATGAAAGTGTAAAAAAACAGACAAAAACGTTAAAAAAAAAAGATGAAAACGTAAAAAAATTAAAAAAAAAAATAGCGTTAACGTAAAAAAACAGACGAAAATGTAAAAAAAATACCAAAACGTAAGAAAACCAATGATTCATTTGACCAATGTGACAAAAGAATTTATAGCACAAAAAGGTCGATATTGATATATTCTGAACCATTATATATTGTCTTTAACACTTCGTATTTTAAGCGATTCATTGTTTGCGTTTAATAGGACAAAAATTAGTGAAAAGAAAAAGAAAAAAAATGTTACTTGATAGCAAAAAAATAGGCGAATTATCCGAAGGCGTCGAGCTCGCCACTTTTTCCTTTTCGGGCGTCGAACTTTTTTTTTTTCTTTAGCATAAACTTGCCTAATTTTCCTATCAGAAGATCGAACTTGCCTAATCACACTTAAAGTGTAATTAACCTTCTTAAACCCGCTTTTAAGTGTGATTTTGTGTCGCGAAAGGAAAATTAAGCAACTTTAGTCTACTATAGAAAATAAGCAAGTTTAGTCTTCCCGTTTTAAGTTTGATTCGACCGTTAATTTTTTATTGCACCGCTAGTCCTTTTAAATGCTTTTAACGACCGCTATTATATTATTGCACCGTTAGTCCTTTTCGCCCGTTTTACACGCCAGACGTTTTGTTTGTTTTACGGTTTTGTCCGTTTTACAGTTTCATCCATTTTACACGCCGTCCGTTTTGCGGTTTCGTCCGTTTCAGCGTTTCGTTCGTTTTACACGATTTTTTAGTTTTCCAAGGTTTCGTCCGTTTTACGCTTGCGGTTGTTGCGTTTTTGTCCGTTTTACGTTTCGTCCGTTTTGCGTTTTGTTTGTTTTGCAAGTTTTCGCGACGTTTTGTCGTTTTGCACAATTTAATGCGTTTTTGCGTTTTCGTCCGTTTTGCCAGTTTAGTCCGTTTTGCACATGTTAAAGCGAATGAAACGTAGAAACGAACAAACGGTAGAAAGCGATTTAAAGCGTAAAACGAATGAAAACGTAAAATGTGCAAAACAAACGAAAACGTAAAAGCGACCAAAAACGCAAAAGCGGATGAAAACGCAAAACGGATCAAACCGTAAAAGCGGACTAAACCAGGTAAAACGGATGAAAACGGACGAAACTGCAAAACGAACGATAACATGTAAAACGGACGGCGTAAAACGGACAAAAGCGTGCGAAACGAACGAAAACGTAAAACGGACGAAAACGTAAAACGGATGAAACGTGCAAAACGAACGAAAACATGTGAAAACGGACGAAATCGTGCAAAAGCGGACAAAAGCGTGAAACGAAGCTAAAACGTAAAACGGACGAAAACGTAAAACGGACAAAACGTGTAACAACCGTGGCGAAACGTAAAAACGGACCAAACCATGCAAAACTAAAAATCGTAAAACGTTGCAAAACGAACGAAAACGTAAAAGCGGATCTAAACCGCAAAACGCGGAAAACGATGTAAAAGCGGGCGAAAAGGACTAACGATGCAATAATATAATAACGGTCGTTAAAAGCAGCATTTAAAAGGACTAGCGGTGCAATAAAAAATTAACGGTCGAAATCACACTTAAAGCGGGAAGACTAAAACTGCTTAATTTTCCTATAAGAAGCTAAAGTTGCTTAATTTTACTTTTGTGACAATATCACACTTAAAACGGGTTTAAGAAGATTAATTACACTTTAAGTGTGATTAGGCAAGTCGATCTACTGAATAAAAATTAAGCAAGTTCGGTGATCTGATAGGAAGAAAAAAAAGTTCGATGCCCGGAAAATGAAAAAGTGTGAGTTCGACGCTTTTCGAGATAATTACAAAAAAACTAGTAAAAAAAAAAAAAAAAAAAAAAAAAAAAAAAAGAAAAAAAAGAAAACGAAAAACGAAAGAAGATCTTAATAAGATAAAACCAAACGGTCTTCTTCATAGATGAAGAAATTAAACGACTCTTCTTTTGAAGGCGTGGTTTTGCAGATGAAAGGTAAAAGCTACGAAAAACAAACGGCACTCAATAAAACGAAACGTCTGTGCTAGTTAATGAAAAAGAAGATCAACAGTAAAATTGCGTAATTTTTTGTTCCTCTAATAATTTTTTTCTTCTTGTTGTTGTATATTTATTTTTAATATAATTTTCACTTATATATCTTTTTCTTTAATATGTAGTGAGCATTTCGCATATCCTAGTCGCATGTATGTATGATTGTTGTGAATCAGTATTTGTGAAACTCCAAAATTTATTTTCAGGACGCTATTTGGGGAAACTCTTGCTTTCATTAATTATATATGGTACAAATTTTCATTTAAATAATATTTTTTTTCATTAAAGGTTATTATTTTCAAAGAGTAAAGTTCAAAATACATCTACGTGGTTTTGCATTGAGCGGTTTATATTCCTAAACTTTTTTTGGCGACAAAATCATCCCTCCGTTAGTAAAGTTGGACAAATACATCCCTCCGTTAGAAAATCGGTTAACGAGGACTAACGTGCAAATATATCTCCGTTATATTCGTAAATCGTCCTTGTGGCAAGGAACAAATTGCAACCAAAGTCCTTAGATTTATTTAGAAATTAGCCCCGTGGTCAACGTTGGTCAACGCCACGCGTCACCACACGCGGCGGCCACGGTCGGGTCGATGGCGGGTCGGGTTGCGGCGTGGGCCGATGAGGTACGCTGCGTGGCGATCGATGAAATATATCACCAACTATGGCTCCCCACGGTTTCAACTTCGGGACCTTTTGGTTGGGAAGCAATCTGCCACCACCGCAAATGGCGTAAACAGTATATTCAATAAACATCATGCTTCTACGAAAGTTAAAGGTCATTTATTAAAGGTTAAATTTAGGTTTTGGCTATAAATTTATGAGGTTATATGGACCGTCAAAAATTAACAAATACACCGTCGGACTCGTTTTTCGTGCTCTTTCAATGGTATGCTCGGGAATTTTTCGACTTAGTTTGAACGTCGAAAAATGCGAAAATCATCGTTTTTCTTTGTTTTTACATTTTCGAGGTCCAAACTAAGTTGAAAAATTCCCGAGCATACCGTCGGACTCGTTTTTCGTGCTCTTTCAATGGTATGCTTGAAATTTTTCAACTTAGTTTGGACCTCGAAAATGCAAAACAAAGAAAAACGATGATTTTCGCATTTTTCGAGGTTCAAACTAAGTCGAAAAATTCTTGAGCATACCATTGGAAAGAGCACGAAAAACGAGTCCGACGGTGTATTTATTAATTTTTTGACAGTCCATATAACCTCATAAATTGATAAGAAAACCTAAATCAACATTTTGTTATTATGAATCGCTTTTAACTTTTGGAAGGGTTATGATTAAATTTAAGGATATATACTTGAAGCTATGCTAGCCCAGTTAAGCAAAGCTTTGCTTCCCACCCAAACGACCAAGGTTCGAATCAGGGGGTGACAAATGGTGATTTATTTTACCAACGCCACGAAGACCACCTCATCGGCCCACGCGCAACCCGACCTGCTCATCGATCCGACCGATGACACGTGGCGGATAACGGAGAAAAATTTGCACCGTTAGTCCTTATTAACCGAATTTGCTAACGGAGGGATGATTTGTGCTTAACTTTACTAATCGGATGGATGATTTGTGCCAAAAAGTTTAGTGACGAAAACAACACCACGCAAAAACCACACGTGGATGTATTTTGACTTTACTCTTTTCTAAATAAAGGATTGAACTCTATTCACCATGTCTCCAACATACTATAACATAATAAAGATAAGTATCAAGTAAGAAAGAAATGACGAGACTTCAGCATGTAAGTTTTTTTCGCATCACGATCTTTAAGCAGGTGTCTGATGAGTTAAGATTTGACTGCCACCCGCTTGATAGTTCGAAAATAGTAGATCAGATTGAATTTTCAGAAAGATATCAATACAAATATGATATTCATACTTATACTCGTTTGAACTTTCAGATAAATTAAATGTTTTGATAAAAACTATAACTATAAATTCAGATTATTGTAAAACAGAATATTCATTTTAATACAAAATTTAATGTGTCGTTAATTAGACATTATAATGCAATTATTATAGTATAAAATTTAATTATATGAATTACTAATTTTAGTAAGATGTTTAGGCTTAAAAAATTAAGATTTCCTTCTTCAGAAATTCCTAAATACATTATAAGGTAGTATCGATATTTACTCATTTTATTTTTATATGACTGTATAAAACTTCTTAGGGTCTTTTTTGCAATGGTTAAACAATGAACAAAGTCGAAAAGCCATTCAATCATCTGTTAGCACACTACCTTCTAATTGGCTTTTACCTTGCAGATATAGATATGAAGATACACGCTAAAATTCCTCGAGACAGAGGTGACACCATGGATAGTGATATTGGGCCCAACATGTCAATGTCTCGTATCAAGTGGTGTTTGTTTAGCCTTTGGAAACCTCAAAAGTTTAGTTTCCTCTTTCAGTTGTCATGGTTAATCGATTAAATAAATATGGGACGGGGTCACTTTTTAAGTGTCTTGGATTTATATAAAAAAAAAAAAAAAAAAAAAAAAAAAAAAAAAAAAAAACTATGTGCTTAGCCCCAACTTTTTGCTTTGTATAATCGAAAACAAAATGAGTTGCAGTATGATTTTAGCTGCATGCAAGCTTGGCAAGTATTAGCAGTGGCGAATCTCAATCATGTCCGATTTGGTAGAGGTGACAAATTAATGGATGGGTTCCAGTTTAGATTTAAAAAAAAAAAAAAAAAAAAAAAAAAAAACTCTTAAAAACTATATAAATATATGTTAGTGTCTAGATCAAGTTTGGGTTTTCAATTTGAGCACATTTGATTATTTTAAGGGATGAAAGAATTTGGGTATTTTCGAATTTTGTGCATTATGACCGGAGTCTAAACCATGCAGGGTATGTCTATTAGTAGTATTATTATTGTATGTTATGTACTTAGGCCTTTTACCAAGTTTCGGGCTCAAGCCCATGACCATATTGGGTTTGCTGTGTATTTATGTGTCTCGTATGAGACTTGGACTAGGCAATCAATCACATACAATAATATCAATCATAATATTTTACATGGTTGCAGAGCAATCCTTTCCTTAACTAAACAATCCGCTGCCTCATCCCCTTATCCCTCTCATCTCCACTGTCGCCTGCTTCCCCCCCCCCCCCAATCTCCTTCCTTGAATCGCTTCTATCTATCCCACCACTATCATCATGACTGTCATCGACCCTCTCCCTCAACCCACTATCCTCCTCTCCGATAAGCTCATGGCAATCACCAACTTAAACAACATATTCCCGGTAAAACTCGATGTAGATGAGATGAACCACTCATCATGGATATACTTCTTTACCCATTTTTGTCGCGGGAATCTTCTTATGGATCACCTTGAAATCAAGAGTGGTGAAGATGCTGCAACCACCTCATCGACACCCGATGCGGAATGGTTAAAAATAGATTCCATCCTACTTTCTTGGATCTTTGTGACTATCTCCAAAACCCTTCAACAACGATTAGTTGTTGCAAACCCTAAAGCCGCTCATGAAGCATGGGAAACCCTAGCCACCATTTTTTCCGACAACAAAAGGACTCGCTCCATAGCCTTGAAAGCGGAGCTACGTTCATTAAAACTTGGTGATATGGGCATTGATGCCTATTTTCGCAAGATTGAATCCATTGGAAACAATCTTGAATAGTCTTGGTTCGAGTCTAGATGATGACGACGTCGTGACCTTTGCCTTGGAAGCGGTTACCCGCAAGGGTTGATAACATGGCTACCATTATTGCCCATGGGATCCTTTTCCCGATCTCAAACCGTTCGCCCATGCTCACCACGGAAGAGATGCGGTTCAAGGCTCGCACCACCGACACTTTGTCCGATTCAACCTCCTCTTCACCCATGGTCCTCCTAGCAAACACCGGATCCAACCCTCATCGGCTATCCACCTCTATGGACAAAGTTCACAAGCCATGTATTAATTGGAGCAAAGGCTCTTGTCGTTTTGGGGCATCCTGCAGATTTTTACACAATGGGACGCATGGTGTGCATGCCCATATTGCTCCCCAAACTCCAACATCTCCAAATCAATTATCATCCAATGAAATAACCATTTTACAACACCTGGCCAAGCTAGGTCCACTGGTACAAACAAGGCGCTAAACCCCACCCCTACGAACCCTCCAATTGCTCTAATGGTCGGTTCACCAACCTTGGACCCCTGGTTGCCTCGTCTGACCTCCATGTCCTTTGCGAACCCCACATTCATGGAATGCCGTGTCGACCACTGTTTACACGCCACCGCCCATCCACTTATCCCACGGGTCAAGCTCCACCCAGTCCATCTATGCGGTTCAAAGACTGTGGTCACCAATGTGTCCAATCACGTGTTCAACAATAGTCCACGCACCTTGTTCATCCAAAGAAGTTCACCAACAGTTCATTTTGGTTTTGGCTAGCCGGTTCAAACCGCTGGCATTCTTGGACCTGCCCCAGTTCACGCAGCCCAGTCCACTCAAGTAGGAGGTTCGTTAGGAGCTATCATTGGTCAGGAAACTGTTTTACCATATGCCTTTGCCACTACCACCCTTCATGAACCCGCTCCCGGTAATTGGAACATGGATACATGTGCGTCGTCTCATCTTAATGACTCGGTCAACAATCTTAGTGATGTTTATAATTCTAGCATTTATTCATCTGTTGCGGTTGGTGACGGTCACACTATTCCTGCCACCAACTCGCCATAGCATTTTACCAACTCCTTATCGATCGCTACATCTAAATAATGTTCTAATCACTCCTAATATTGTTAAAACTTGATTTATGTGCGCCGGTTTGTATGTGAAAATTATTGCACCGTTGAATTTGATCCTTTGGTTTTCTCGTTAGGACTTTCAAACCCGTCAGTGTTGCTCATTGTGATAGCATGGCGACCTCTACCATGTCACCGAGCCATCTCCTATACCTCAAGCCTACCTCACAAGTCAATATACGTGGCATCAACGTCTTGGACATCCAGGAAGTGAAGTGTTGCGTCATGTTATTTCTAATAATTCAATTTATTGTAATAAAGAGAAATCTCCGTGCTTTGTCATGCTTGTCGACTTGGCAAACACGCATGACTTCCATTTTTCGTTCTATACTTTAGTTCGACTTGTTTTGATATTATTCACTCGGATTTGTGGACTTCACCTATACCGAGCCTATCTGGTTTTAAATATTATGTTCTCTTTTTGGATCATTATTCTCAATTTGTATGGGTTTATCCGTTAGTTCATAAATCTGATGTTCTGTCCAAATTTACATTATTTCGCAACTTTGTCAAAAATCAATTCAACCGTGAAATAAAGTCTTTTCAGTGTGACCATGGTGGTGAATTCGATAACCATGCTTTTCATATATTATTTAACGACAATGGGATCCACTTTCGATTCTCCTGTCCCCGCACCTCTCAACAAAACCGTAAATCTGAACGCATGATTCGCACCACTAACAACCTTATACGCACCCTACTTTCCCAAGCACATTTACCCCCAAACTACTGGGTTGAAGCCCTCAACATGGCTGTTCACCTCTTAAATATTCTACCCTCCCGTGCCATTGATAACGACATTCCCCTTACACGCATGTTTGGCACCTCACCTGACTACCGTCTTTTACGTGTATTCGGGTGCCTTTGTTACCCTCATATAGACACTAACCACAAACTTGGACCACGAGACACACCATGCATATTTTTGGGTCATGCCACCAATCATCGTGGCTATCGTTGCTTAGACCTAAACACCAATAAAATCATTATATCTCCCATGTCACTTTTGACGAAACCGTTTTTCCTTTTGGCACCACCACACCCACCGTAAACCCATCCTACGACTTCTTAGATGACTCACCTAACATCATTTCCAACCTTATAAAACTAACCCCAACTCCACCAACACAACCAACCCCACCTGATCCTACATAACCAACCTCGCCTCCTTCACCTATACTAGACCCTCCTCCTTCCCCCATTGTGGCATCACCTGTCGTACCTCCCTCACCACCCCCACTCACCTCTCCCACACTCCCAACGGCCCCCATTTCCATTTCCCAAGACCCCCCCCCCCATGTTGCGGACCCTAACCCGACCACGCAGTCGGTTCATCCCATGGTTACACGTTCTCGTGTAGGGACTACCCATCCCAATCCCCGTTATGCTTGTCATGTGTCTAACGTTTCCCCTTTACCCCATTCCTATAACGCTGCTTTTCATGACCCCAATTGGTTAAATGCTATGTATGATAAATTTAATGCTCTTATTAAAAGCAAAACTTGGATTCTTTTACCTCGTCCTACGGCCACCAATATTATTCGATGTATGTGGTTATTTCGACACAAGTACTTGGCTGATGGAACTCTCAGTCGCTACAAGGCTCGCCTTGTCGCGAATGGCAGCACTCAGATAGAGGGGGTTGATGTTGATGAGACCTTTAGCCCGGTTGTTAAACCCGCACTATACGACCGTTCTCACTTGGTCGCTTTCGACATTGGCCGGTTCACCAGCTCGATGTTAAGAATGCATTTCTACATCGGGATTTATCTGAGACTGTTTACATGCATCAGCCACCTGGTTTCCATGATACTGATCACCCAGATTATGTTTGTTTGTTACGAGATCATCAGATGGGTTGAAACAAGCTCCCTGCTTGGTTTCAGCTGCTTTGCTACATATGTACTGGGATTGGCTTTACACATAGTCGCTGTGACACCTCTCTGCTTATCTATCATCGTGGACCGACATCGCTTATCTTTTACTATATGTTGATGATATTGTATCGACCGCTTCTTCCGATGGACATCTACAATATTATTACATCTCTACATAAGGAGTTCTCTATGATGAGACTGGGTACTCTTAACTATTTTTGGGCATATATGTTACACGTGACTCTTCCGGTATGTTTTGTCGCACGCAAGTTTGCTGAGAGATCCTCGAGCGTGCTCACATGGTCGATTGCAGAATCCATCGGACCGGTTGACACCGAGTCTAAACTCGAAATGATGGCATCTTGGTCTCGATCCCACATTATACCGAGTCTTGCAGATCACTTCAAGATCTCACTTTCACCCGACCGATATATCTTATCTTCAGATGAAAGTGTGTCTTCATATGCATGATCCGCGAGCCTCACTTATCTCGCTCTCAAACGGATTTTGCGCTACATATGTGGTACTTTGGATTATGGGTTACAATTGTATTCATCCTCTACTACCTCATTGGTTGCTTATTCTGATGTTGATTGGGCTGGGTGTCCATCTACTTGGCGGTCCACCTCTGGCTACTGTATATTTCTTGGCAACAATTTACTCTCATGGTCCTCTAAGCGCCAACCTACACTGTCTCGTTCTAGTGCTGAGGCATAATATCGCGGGTTGCCAATGCGGCGGTTAAACATGTTGATGCGGAATCTTTTCGAGAGCTTCATACTCGCTTTCTTCGCAACACTTGTATATCGCGATAACGTTAGTGCCGTCTACATGTCCCCGAATCCGATTCAAGATCAACGGACCAAACACATTGAGATTGACATTCATTTTGTTCGGATTTGGTGGTCGCAGTCGTTGTAGTCCTTCACGTGCCTTCTCGCTTTCGGCTTATGGATATCTTCACTAAGTGGACTTCCCTCGGCTCTTTTGAAGAATTTCGTGACAATTTGAGTGTTCGGTGTCCTCCGCTCAAAGCTGGGAGTGTTAGTATTATTATTGTATGTTATGTACTTAGGCCTTTTACCAAGTTTCAGGCTCAAGCCCATGACCATATAGGGTTTGCTGTGTATTTATGTGTCTCGTATGAGACTTGGACTAGGCAATCAATCACAAACAATAATATCAATCATAATTTTCTACAATGTCCTGCCACCGGATGATAGGGGCAAATTCTGAAGTAATCTAACTATGCTATGAAGTTTATATTAAATTTACAAAGTTATATAAATAAAATAATAAAGTTCATACTGATCGTGAATAAATCACATTACCTGGCTTGCGATAGTGATCGAAAGATATAAAGGTGTGTGGTGACTGTCAAACTGTTGGTAACGTAAAATAAAACAGTTGAAAACACTATGATAGGTGAAACACAGGGGTTAGACCTTGCAAATCATCTCAGCCGTGAGAGTAAGTATGTGATTATGATTGTTTAGAGTGCTAAGGTATGAAATGATGGTTTTAAGAATCGTGATCAAGCCCGAAAGAACTGCCATGCTAATTATAGTGCGTAGAAATACGTCTGGCAAACTCCTCCACTTAAACCGGAGATTATGGGGGTGTCCTATGATTTTAGGAAATCGCTGAGTGTTGAGCCCCACGTTTTCTAATTTGGAGGAGAAGCATTGACTAGGTGTAGAGCGTGAGTTGACTTGGCGCTAGATGACCTCTGTGACAATATCTTCGAAGGTCACACCTCCAAAGTTTTAGGTTTCGAATGGCGACATCCCAAAGTTTAAACCGTTGCTCGTGAAAGATTTTATACCAACGGATATTTTAGGAGGTTTGCCAAGTCTTTCAAAATGTGGTATCCGAATTAATTTCGAAAGAGAAGCTTTCTAACTGTTCGAAAAATACATCATCAAGCTTTATTTCAAGCCTCGCAGTGAAAAGTGATGCATAAACTAATAAAGTTCATACCAATACAAGTTTATTGTTGAATAAAGTTCACTACTGGGCTAACGCAGCCCATGCTAATTTGTTAGGCTTTGAAATACAATACATTAGTTAACGAAAAGTCACTGGTCGGGAATGTTCATTGGTTCGGTTATCAATTTGTTCGGCTTGTTCAATTAATTTGGTTAAAATAGTTTTTTGGTTAAAACCGAACCGAATTTAAATTAGATTAAACTTAACCAAAAATCGAATTTGAATTCGGTTCAGTTTTTTGGTTGACCCAGATAACCTGAATTACATAATTTGTATTCTTTTTAATTTTATTATATATAGATTTTTAACCAAAAAAATATTCAAAATTAAAAAATGTTATATTTATAATAAGAAAGAGTTTTAATGATTTTCCTTTTACATAATTATATAAAAGCTATATATTTATATGAATTCGTTTTTCGGTCCTTTTTTTTTCTTTTCAAAACCATATTTAAACCAAAATGAATATTTTATTCGGTGGTTTGATTTTGACAAATTCGGTTCAGTTATTTTATTCGGTTCGGTTTATTATTATTGATTATTACTCAATTTATGAATACCCATACAGCCAGCAAGAATTGAAGAGGACGGTTTATACTTATACCCTACTAGTAGGGTTTCGCCGATACTATCATGTAGATCTCGAATTTAATTTTTTGGCTAATAATTTATTTCATTTGTACGTCTTTTAGAAATAGCTTTACTGGTTAGTTTGTTCGTTTAGGACCTAGCAATGGTAAAGTTTGGTGAAACTATGCTTAGTTTGTATTAGTTTATTTGTTTGTTTTTTGTGTTCAAGCATTGCTTTGGTTTGTACAAAGTATTCTTTAATCGTAATTTCATTGATTTTTTTTTTTTTTTTTTTTTTTTTTTTTTTAAAGATTGAGATCCTAAAGTTGAAGCCAAACACGATACATCACGTCCACCAATCACAAATAAGTTAAATGAGTAAAACTTTTTCTTTTAATAGAAATCAAAGGTGCACTTCCTTATTTCTTCTCACAACAAAACTAACATGATTAATCATGTTTTACCATAACTTAAAAGGATCTTAATTTTTTTTAAGTGTAATTAATTAGCAACTTGCATGATTTGTATTATATATTTTAATACTTTTATTTATCATTAAATGTGTGTTTAAAAATGTATATTAATTATGTATCAGTGAATTATAAATATCGCATGAATTCTAAAAATTAAATTTTTAGTATTTAATGTTACAAAATTATGTTTAATTTAGTTATACATTTAACTTTTATATTTGCATTATTGAATTTTTAAAACTTAATGCTTAAATACCCAAAAGAGCTAAATGCGTTATAAAATAGTAAGATTTACTAGCGATGAAAAACTTAATTACTTCTTAGAGTTTGATAATTAAAATGTTGGCTATTTATTACGTGAACCAAGTATGCATTACTTGAAAATAATACTGGTGATTATTGTTGAGGTAAAAATGTGTCATTCACTCGAATAAGCTAAGATGCTTTGGTTGGCTTTCGTCCAGCCTTTCAGATTTGTGAACACAAAAACAACACGCGTTAGTTTCGTCTAGGCTTTAATTTCTAAACTAAGATCCCGCGTGAGAATGAGAATATGATATGGAGATTTGTCACAGTAAAAGAGTGTTAGAGAGCTAACCTAAATGTAGAACTTCTTCCCTTTATATAGACGGTGTTTCGTCTATATGAAGGCCACACGTGGTGAAAGCGACTCTTTCGCGCGACTTTGACTTTGCTCGCTTCAGCCTGCTTAAATCAAGTCAGTGGTTCTAATCAAGATTCTTTCCTTTTTATACGTGATGATGTCATGTGACCGTTGCACCGAAATGGCTGTGGCCATCCTTTCAGGGGGGAATGTGCCACCTCGGTTTAAGGTCTACCCTTATATTTGGTCTAGTTGATTTGTTGTGACCTGTCCGGGTGATATACGCCAACAATTATGATCCACTATCAATTTATTAATTCTTGCAATAAATGTATATTACCAGTTCCCACTAAACGCATAAGAATTTCTTACACAGGGCATCCGGACAGGCTGAGTTTTTGACTCGTTGTATGCAGTCTAACCACGATCTCCCAAAAAAGCCCAACGATCCTCTCATTACAACCTGATTTTTCTTGTTTGCCATTGTAATATATGTGTTTCAGGACTGCATGATTCATGTGTACTCTTCTAGTACATGGCGCACATACTTATGTATGCTTTTGTCACTAGTTTAACAACGTTTTTTTTTATACTTTTTGAATTTTGATAATAGGTGTATACTCTTCTGAAGTTTTATTAAAGAATCAGTCCAAATTCATGCGTCCGCCACTACTTCTTGTATTTATTTCTTGTGTATTTTGTGTAACTCTATACACTCATTATGTCCATAAACTAACAAACACAAACATCTATTTACAGTCATGAGCCATGTGTAAACTAGTATTATAATAATTGGCGACTTTGATCGGGAAAAGAGAAGTGCAAAGTATGTTAAAAAAACCATCGTTTTTTTAGGACGTTTATTTTACATAAGTTTCTTGGGTGTTTAAGTGAACTGGGCCGAATCATACTGTAAAGACAACTTTGTATACTGAGCCTAATCACACTTTTTGGGCTCTTTGTATGAAATCCAAAGAACCCTGGTGAGTAGCTGAAATAATGAAATACAACATGTCGTTTTTGACCTGTATATTAATACAACAAGGATTGCTGCGAGCCGCCGCGTTGCGGCGGGACAACCTACTTTTCCTAGTTTGTACCAATATAAGGCAGAATATAGGCTTAGAATTAACCGTATGAAAACCCAAATCAATACAAAAGTAAGTCAAGTGTAATCGATAACACCACACATCACCGATATATACAAATGAATAGAAGCGAAGGAAATCGAACCTTAAAAGCACACATATAGCATCAAACGCAGATCTTAATAATCGAATTCGAGACAACAAAGGAAGCTCTAACATCCCATTTAAAAGATTTTATAAACTAAACCTTCACCACAAAGGTGTCAATTATAGTATCTATTCATGGCAGCTCGGTTCCGTCAAGGATCTTTAATCTTCGTTATGTCAAGCATTCTCAGAACAAAAGAAGGTGAAACACCGCATTTATAAGACCGTAAGACCGTTAGTAGGGTGTTCAAAATTATACTCGCCGAACTTCCGTGGTCTAAACCTAGAAAAAGCCACGAAAGTTTCCAACAAAGTTGTCCACAAAATAATTTGAAAGACAACCATAATTTTTTCGAGATAATCATAGTCAATAGTGTTCTACAAAGGAAATAACTTACGTCACTGGTCGAAACCACTCGGAGACACGACTCAATTCAAGGTCGTTTCTTCTTTATAGAAAACCGTATGAAAATAGAGTCATCCCAAACATTAGGTATACCGTTATTAGATGGAGAGGCCACTATATATGTGGTAAAGTTTATCCAAATAGCTAAAAATTTGTACCCTTTATCTCGCCTTTTACAAATGCTCGCAATAAAAGCGGTTTGAAAAGCATTATTATAGTGTAATTCAACAATCATATTGTATATGCAACAAACCAAGCACGTAAAACTCATGAATATAACTACCTCGCCAAGCAAACATGAGCATCATCATGAATAGATTCGGAAGGTGAATCTTGTGCCGATACACTGCGCATGTCGTAAGCAACAATCTTATTAGTGAACCGCTTCATGTACTGCTGCTCATCGCCTTGGATATATGATCCAAAGGATATTTTATTGTTGCAAATTGCAAGCGACTTCCTTTTGTTGTTTCCAGACACACATACATTATCCGCCTTTCATTCATACCAAGAATAGTAGCACCATTGTTTCTAGGCTTGTCTCGCAACCAAAACAAATAAATTCCAATTAGCACACCGTCAAGCAAAGATCTTATGTCACGTATAATACCAATTTGGTTTAATTTAGCCCCGGTTTTCACCCATAACATCCGATATAATGCATCCGTCATGAACCAAAATTAAAATGTTTTTAGCCGCTCCTCGTACCAAAACAAAGAGCAAAGGTCGAAAAGTTGGACATATTTGCATTAGTTGGATGTAATGGAGATTTTCTCACGATACATGGTTGACGAATGGAGCCTTTCCTCGCACCATATTTGCGCATACGCTGATCATATGTCGCTGTTGCTTCATTGCATTAGTTGGACGTAATGGAGATGTTTCGCTAATACATGGTGTGGGTGCGGCATGTGAACGGACAATGACTTTACGATTTGATGCTACCGCATTGGCAACAAAATAAAGGGATTAGTGAACATTGATTAGATATTGCACTTTCATTTTAAATAGCTTCATTGAATGGTTCTTTGTGTTTGCGCAAGAAGCGACTTGAGCATGTCCAATGAAACACATATACATGCACATAAAATATAGAGGCATCATAAACACACATGTTTATAAAAGTTTCATTTGCATCCTATAAAAATAGCAAGATTAACATTTACATTTGACTTACTAATCAGACGGTGTCACATACCGCGATTAGAAAGGCCAAAAATCCGTAAATTATATTAGTAGTAGCAAGTTATTACCGCTACATGTTCAAAGCCACACTAACTTACAAAAAGGTTGATGCGATGAACATGTATTCTTAAAGCTTTAGCATGGTGTATAGAAAGGAAAAAAAACATGGTTGTTTAAACAGTTCCTATGTTGGGCTTGACAACTTATGTTACCACCTTTGTAGATGCAATATTGCAAAATAAAAACATGGACTTACAAAAAAAATTCACAGCGGGAAGTTACCTCATTTGGAGACGGAGACAAGCCGCACCGTTGTCATACCATTATTCTCGTTAAATGAACACACGATGATTAAGGCAGATAAAGATGAAATAAAATATTGAAATATAAAGTTACCTTATATCCCGAACCTATGCGCAGATGGAACACAATGGTTGAATAAAGGAGGCCGTTAGCAAGCTTTCTTCGCCAAACAATGTAAAAGTTCAAGAATTAGATACTAAGCTATTAATTATGTAAAAGATTTAAATGGCTACAAAAGGTGGGCTGATAATGGCCGGCCGATTACACAGATACTAATAGATTCACTTGCCTAGGTGCTCGATCGGTCGTGTTTATTGTGCGCCCACAAACTAATGCTACCTTTACGTGTCTTGTGTTAACACCGTAGCAACACCGCTCCATACTTCCTTTAGTGGCGCCAACTTTAAAAGTGCGACCACAAAAATCTATGAATCACAAATTTCAAATGCGTGAAGATTAGAAGCTCCCTATTCGTGTGCTAGAATTTATATGACCTTTGTAGCAAAAGAACGGCGAAAGGTTTATTAAAAAACACCCTACCAACCGCACTGCCAAGTTGGAGTTAGTATATCGCAATGAGAGTTGCCAAAGAACATCGAATTCACAACGGCAATCGGATATGCGACTTGACCCAATAGCTTTGTACCCTTGAAAGTTGTAGGAAGCACAAAATTATTGGTTCAAGAATGAATAACCCAAAATTATTGAAAGTCGTATCACGAACAAAATTATTGGTCTAGATTACTTGATCACCATTAATGACCCAAGCCTATAATATCCAAACATTATGAAGAAAAACTGCAATTATTTAACGGAAAGAACACGAACAAAAGCAACAAAGGTATTACCTTTACAAAATCATCTTTCATCCCAAATTAGGTACATATTGTATGTATTGGAAGAGTATACAGATAAGCCGATATCTCTGTTAGTTGTAATCCAAGAAGTGCTACAAACTGTTAGAACTTTACCACAAATCCTAAAGGGGAGTCTAGTGAAAAATTAAACCAAACTAAGGTATATGCAGAGTTGTATCCATACCTTTAATCATATAATCATAGTCGGACTAAAAAACCTTGAACGCCTGCTAAAGTACGCCTCGCTCCTCTTCCGCCCTCGTATTTTCTATTGAACCAATAGTGTACTAAACCACCATCTTCAAGACCCCATACCATAATTAAGATCTTGGAAAGCTCACGCCAAACCTGAAAAACCTGAAACGCCAAAATAAATCGACTAAAATAAGATTATAATAGCTAAAATAAGCAAACTCATGAACAAAAGAAACACTACCAAGATCACAACTTTCACCAATACAACCACTCTAAGATCGAAACCACAGTCCGACTTATCACCGAAAACCTTTTAGATCCGTAGACGCTCACACAAAATCATATGTTGATCACCACATGAGAGAAACGTTTTGACAACGGCATAGACATAAATATATAATCCTTACTTTTGAAAATAAGGTTTACCTGATCGGAAAGCCAACCGCGCAAGACGATCATTAAGGCATTTTCTTCATCATCTGGCTTCGGATAAGAAAAGAGAGGCGGTAAAGAGTGTCTGGTGGATTCTAGATATTGTCGGCTTTTGATATTGTATCTATCGTCTTCTACATCCGATGGATAACAATCCATCTTTCTCGCTTTCGCTCAGGTTAGGCCAAGCATATCTGTTCTGCACGGGTAACTTTAAGAAAAAATCTTCATAACAATGTAATTATTAAATAAATCTACCTGATTTATAATCGTAATCCACTAACTTACCATCCTAAACCAATCCAATCCTGAACTTCCCCTCATCATTTAAAATCTCCACTTCAAGCTTCTTCCTTTGGAGTCACAATGTAATCATTTTTAATTTCAAGCTCGCTTTGGAAAATTATTAACATTTCGCACAAATGACAACATAAAACCTAAAAGCCCTAATTTTTCTTATATAAATCGGATATTTAACTTCATAACTGGGTTTCACAATTAACATAAATTCAATAGTCATGTAATCGTCGGCTTTAGATCGACACCAACTTCTGGTTGAGAATTATATATATAATAAATAAAAACATACTTCAATTATTTTATTTGATAGAGAAAAAAAAAAAAAAAAAAACTCGCATATACATACCTTTGGTTGAACACGGATCAAGCAAAACAAAACAATCCTCCCAAGACCAAAATCCCCAAAATAGAAACCCCAAACGTTATATTTTCCTCGCCAAAGATCAAACAATAGGTTGGTGATAAGAATGAGAGAGGCGGTTTGATGTATCCGGGGACTAATATCTATGGTTGTCACAATCTTATCAAAGGCTGTAACGGCCCGGACGAGGCGGTGGGCTAGGCGGAAATACGGGAGCCCCAAACGATGTGTTTTGTCGCCGTTTCATACTCTCGCATTAATATATATATAATATAACAATGTTTATTTTTGGATCCCATATATACCATTCTTCCAACGATCTTTTATAAGGCAAAACATATGTGCTTTGTAACACCCCAACCCGATAAGGGTAAAGATATCACAAATACGGTTTCAAATCAGAACCTTAAGTACTATACAACAGCGGGAGCCTTTACAAAACTTACAAAAGAAAATGTAAATAATTTAATAATCAAAATAAATCTAAGATCCCTATTTTCAAATCTTGCTCTTGTCTCTACTCTCAACCCGGATCACTATCCCATGAGCTCATCTTGAATGCTTAATACCGCCGCAGAAAAGAAAATGCGGTCGAGCTTACAAAGCCCGGTGAATGATATAACAAAACAAAAGCTAAAACAAAAAGATACAAATAACGAAATCACAACGAAACGAGAATGACGAATCATTGAGGATTCTCATGAAGCACAAATATACGTAAACCGAAAGAAACAAATGATGATAAGAACAACACATAGCACATTAATAACACAAACACAAATATATCAAGAAAATAGAGTACATATAAGCCAAACGAAAAGTCTAAAGGCTAACGGAAACAATTTCTAGAAAGTCAACATGGCATTCATACAAGTCAATTAATCTACATTTAACACACTTAATCCAATATTGTAGCTGCGGAAATAGCAGTCAAATCATGGCAGTCACACATGCAAATAGAAAGCATAGTAGGAAAACTATAACTAAATAAGCAAAAGACATAGCATAACAATTAACAATTTATCAAAACAGATATCATAATTAAACCATTTGCCAGATCAAACCTTAATATAAGCAAATTCTAAACATAGCAGATCAATCTTAAGCAGACAGATAACTAACGGATAGGCATGTTTACAAAATTAACTGAACAATCATACATACTAAACTTTCAGGATACTCAATTTCACACTAGCACATTCATCTCACAGATCAACGAATTCATATAACGATAAACTAACATAACATCAGATGACAACATACGAATCATATTGAAAACATATTAATCATACCCTAGCATAGTAGACGATAGTCACTTAAACATACAAAAGCATAACCACATATAATAACATATAATAAGCCTAGCACATAATTATAAACACTTGAACATACCGAATCAAAATCAGAATACTTAATACAGAAATAACAGATAAAGATTTAGTTAACTACCACGAGCCCGTAACATATCATATCGAAATATCTTTCTTATTCGAAGGTAACCTCATAAACTAATTGGAGTAGCTAGCTCCTGAATTTTGTGAAGACGCAGATTACACCTACATCATTCACCGTAAACATATCGATAACGAGATCATATCTAGGATGCATCCATACGCCCCAATGCATGATAGTGGCCATACTATCAATAAATGATAAAAGGGCGGGCGTAACATCACTCTATCGCCCTGTAGTCATGTCGAGGTGCATCATCGACACGGACATGGAACCCCATGACTAGTGAAATATTGGCTAGGTGTCAAACTAACTTAGTCAAACAGATTGTCATAAATGACACAGATCATAATCAAACACAAAGTTCAACAGATAACATATCGATAACTCATATCATAAGGTTCATATTCGAATATTTGAGGTCAAGTTCATATCACAGTCACAAATCATACATTCATAATTAGAAGTTCATAATTAAACATAGTAAGGTTCAACAAATGTGCATATCAGAGTCTTCGTAACACAAGTTCAAATCAGATATTGCATGGTTCACTAAAACAAAAGTTCGGATAACAATGATCAAACAATCGAAAAGGGTTCATAGCAATGGCATCGAAACCCTAATAAGCATAAGAGAAATGACAAAGAAGGGAAAACATGAGGAACCTTTACTGAAAAGGTCGTAATATCTCGCACCTTAAAGCAAATGAGAGAAAAGCAAACGAATGAGTGAATCACGAAGATATAACGTCGCGTCTCCTTCAACGAATCTACACGGATTATGATTTATTTAATACTTGTTAGCATCATTAAGTTATAACGGATTTATCGCATTAACATTTTTAGAGTTGTAAGTATATTCTTATTCTTAGTGACGGACGGAATTACGACATTTTAGAGTCTTAATCATTAATTAGCCAAACTTATGGGTTGCAAATGACAAATGGTAAACTTAAGGGTTTAATATGACAAATATCTTATTTGAGGACTTATATGATCATCATTCAAGGTATAGGGTTTATAAATGTCAAGAACGGATTTTAGGACTCTCTTTCAAAATAGTTTACACAAGCCTTTATACCTTACATGATTAACCACGATTCACATGTAACATTTGTTCGAACGCAACCTAATGAGACCATGCATACAATACTTTCAATTCATGACACTTAGTTCCTTACATAAAATCATAACTCACGCATGTTTACATCACGCTTAGTACTAGCTCAGTATACTCTTAATTACTAGTTATTAATGACTCCAAGACTTACCATTCTCACATGAAATAACGAATTTACACCCCTAGCTTTTAACCCTAACCGACTTCCTATTTATGTTCTAGGGTTTTTCCCAATCTTTTAAATACCACATTAATACGCATTAAATTGACATGTTACAGATTTTAATGACTCATCACTTTGACCTAGAACGTATGAGAACTCAAACGGAAGTTAACTCAAACTCATGCATGTCTTTACGCAATTAACTCACACATGTCGACCCTATATTCCAAACATGCATACATTTGACCCAACAACTACGCTATAAGACAAGTGTGATGCATGTATATCGACACCATCAAGACCTTTTTCAAAATACTCACGCTAGGAAACCATGCATGCAACTCGACACATAACAAAACCACAACAGCATGTTAACGTGATGCATATTTTATCGACATGTAGCTCATTACGCGACCAAAATCTCATGCTCATGTTAATTTACGTTTCAAACATAACGACACCTTCATGACCTACAAACCATGCATCGACCTCAATATATACAACACCATATTCGTGATTTTATGTGGCGACATGATATGTTACTTGTTATACGGTTAGTGATATATGATCGATACGTACTTAACTAGGTTTCGGAAAAACATAAAACACGCAACATATGTACATGACAAGGTTTGCATGTCTCACTAATATGGCTCGACTTATTCATATGGTCCGATTAGCTTGTCTAAAACCCTAACACATGAATCGGTTTAATTCGTGTGGCTCATTAACACCTCACGGCTCCATGGTTTACGTTTGCATGTAAGTATAATTGAGACGAAAGGAGAAACGTTGTTATACCTTGGCACTTGCGTCGGATCAAACACACTCGCACCCAAGAGTAGCAGCGATCGGTAGAAAAGAAAGGGAAGAAAGATTGTGCCGTGACTTTGTGTAGACTAGGGTTTCAAAATTTAATGTTTGCCTTATATTTATACTAGTCGACTAGGGCTTTTAGGTGTGTGTGGATCGGCTTGCAAAAGAAAGACAAGGCCCGACTTGGCCTGATGGGAAACGGATCACAAACCAAACCGGACCCATGGCTTAAGTTAAATCGGCTTGCACAAAAAGGAAGAATCGGCCCAAAGTTCATGTCGGGTATTCAGCTTTTAAATTCAAACCGCCATGGCTCAGGTGTACTCGGCCTAAAAAGAAAACGAGACCCAAAGTTTAGACGTGTGACTTTTATTTTTCGTTGTATCAATTGTCGATAACATAAATATATGATCTGTGCCAAACCGTCAAGTCAAACAGACTTAAAACAGCTTAAACACAAATGCAATGAAGTCCTGGAGAATAGATTGAATTCTCGGGTCGTTTAGTCCCAAGGAGACTCAATGGTGTGTAAAACTGATTCAGATGATGGAGTGATCACTAAGGATAGTGATCTGTAAAGGTTTTGATTAGAATTACTACACTACTGATTGATTGGAATGAAATGGAGTACGATTTGGAAAGCACAACAATCGATGAGAAAAACGTAAACGTAAGTTTTAAAACTACGATACGCACAAAATAAAAAGTGAAAACTAAAAAGTAAAAGACCTAAAAATATAAAATGACATTTTTGGAATCCTAAAAATAAAAGAAAATTATTAGAAAAAGAAAATTATTTTTAACACTATTTAATTAATTATTATTAATTAAAAACTATTTTAACTATTTAATAAATACCCTAAATATAGGGAAATAGGAAATAAGGCTAGAAAAATGAACTTATGATTCTGAAAAATCTAAAATACTATAAAACTAATTTTAAAACTAAAAATATATTTTTCACACTTTTTATTTAATTATTACTAATTAATAACTATTTAAAATACACTTAATTACTAGAAAATATAAAATAAACTTGGAAAAATAAAATTTTAACTTGGAAAAATCTAAAATATGATAAAACTTATTTTAAATCAGAAAAGATATTTTTAGGCTTTTTAATTATTTATTACTAATTATTTATTATTTATTAACTATTTATAATTATAATAAATACTAAAAGATAGAGAAAAATCAAACTTTTTCTAAAAATCCTATATGATGATAGAAACCTAAGAAAAAGAAAAACAAGATTTGCTTATTAATAAGATGAGAAGAAAAATCAAAAGCTAAAAATCTTAAATAAACGCTATCACTATTTTTATATTGATGTTTTTGTGATTTTATTTTGAAAACTACTTATATACTAATAATATGAAACTTTAATAAAGACAAAAATTTACAAAACACAAATAAGCAGCTTTGATGCGCTTTATGATCCAACAAATGGGTTTAACTAGCTTATTTGGGTGTAATAAGCTCAAACAAGCTTGTTCACCAAATGTAAGCTAGAATAAGATGGAATAAGTTACAAGTTACCGAAATGAAACTAAAGAATGAAAAGAAGCACACTGATAAGCTAAGAATAGGCAAATAAGCACTTGGCTTTTGTAGTGAAAAACAGAAAATGGGACAAACTTTAAGCTAAATGCAGCCCTAGTAAACAAGCTCAAAAGTGAAAAACAAGACTTGATACTCCAAAAGGACCAGGTTGGATTTCCAAGGAACCAGAGAACAAGAGATTTGGACAACTAATAAGCTCAGTGTGAGCTTATCAAATTGGTACCACTTTCTGTGCACAGGACAGATATGCAGACAGGTACCCCACAAAAAGCAGTTGAATAAGCACTTAAAAGACTTAGAAACCAAGAACTATCATTTTTGTATTTTTCTATACCAACTAGACTTTAATATCCCAAGAGATTATAAGCTGGATCCTATTAATGAACCCACAATGAAATTCCAAACTTTATTCAAAAACGACTTTATGAGATTTTGACTTTTTGATAAAAACCAAAAAGTTGACCAAAGTGACTTTTGATCTGATTTTAAGCACTTAATATGATGTATTAAGGTGAGATAAGACTAACTAGAGCAAGATTAACCACTTGCTAACACAAAATCAAGATCTGCTATATGTAAAATCCAACAGTGAGCATCCAAGACATGGTTAACTGAAATTTTGACTTTTGTGCTATTGAGAACTTGTTTTTATGACTGAGCTAAGTTGTTTAAACAGAGATAAACATATTTCCAACAAATCCAATGACTAGAACACCTTTGAACACAACAAACCAAACACCCCTTTTACTTGACTGTTTTGATGTTTTTCAAACCAAATCACAATTGTAACCCATAAACTTGAGTTCAAACCTTTTATAATCACTTGTTAAGACTAATGAAGTTTAAAACAACAATCAAAACAACATCAAACTCAGAAATGATGATTATGCCATTTCAACTGTTAAAACCAAATTTTTTGTAAACTACAAATTGAGAAGAACAAGCTATTGATTTTAAAGCTTAAACACACTATATTATAACTAATTATCACAAAGAAAAAGAAATTGAAGCTAATTAACAACTAGAACAATGACATGCCAAATTAGTCAAAAGTGCTTACAAAAGGTTTTGAGGCACAAACTAAGAACTAGGAACCGAGAACCAATCCTAAATGCTCTCCATGAGCTCTAAACCAAGGCCATCCAAGATAAACCCCGCTCCACTTCTTGATCTTCTTCACCATGGATTTTTAATTTTAACTATTTTCTTGGTATTTTTGTGATTTTTCTGCTTTTGAAGCTAAACCTGAATTTTATTGTTTCTAATAGCTTATAAAAGCTATATGGGAGCTTATGTGACCTATTTTAATCCATATAATCTACTAAAACAACATTTGATTCATACGATATTTTTGAAATTGAAAATCGCATAAACTCAAGTAAACTTTAAAACTTGGAATTACTTATTAAAAGATGTTCAAATACACTGAGAGACTTAAATAAGGTACTTGGAAATAAAACATACATTGAAAAGCTTAAATTAAAGAAAACTACTAAGAAAAATAAAATTACACTTAGATAGTTGATACAATGCATCTTTTTCTCTTTATAGACTTTTCAAGATTCCTTGATGTACTCGAGACTTTCCCACCACACCTAAGCCCTTGGATCACTCCAATTCATCGTAACCGCCCACATGTTATTTTGGCGCCATTTTTCCATTTAGGTGTTTAAGCTTTAATGAGGTTCGTTGAGTCAATTAAGGTTTTTGTTGTTTAGAGGGGTGGAGGAACATGGTATGGAGAGGGTGTTGAAATGTGGGAAAACCACCATGGTTTTGAGGTTTCAGTGGGAAGAGATAGAGCTACAGAGTTCGTATTTGCGCTATTTTCCCTTTTTGACTTTCATCGACCACAGCTTAATAACATGGGGGGTCAAAATTGGTTTGGCTGGGGTTCAAGATGTATTGTGGCCTGGCTCAAGGTGCAAGGGTCAAAGGCAGTTGGGCTTGGATTTTGGGCTTGAGTATTTAAAGAGTCCGTTTGGTTTAGGCTTAGTACAAGGACCAAAAGTGTAATTCACCCAATCTTCAAGGACTGATCTTGCAACTTTTTCAAACTTCTCACAAGGACCTATTTTGACAAACTTTGATAAAACAGGACCCTTTTGCATAAAATCTATTTTAAAGTCCAAGGACTATTTTTGCAATTTTTCAAAGCTGAGGACCTTTCTTGCTAATTGACCAAAGAATCATTCAAGGATCATTTTAAATAACTTAGAATACTTCAGGACCTTGAATGATAAATTTCACATTTTTGAATTCAGTGGACTAGATTTGACAACTTTAAAACTGGGGACTAAACCGCCAATTTTGCAAACTTTATATATTTTTCATCCGATTTTGATATTTTTGCATTTAAAACACATAAAACACCGATTTGTGATATTTTGATCATTTTGATGTGTTTTGAGTGTTCTCGATGATTTTGCAGCTTTAGATTATACAAAACGATGAGATTTAGACACTCATCAATCCCCACATCGAGATATTGCTAGTCCCTAGCAATGATTTGAGAAAACTTGATGGATTTTATCTCTTTACCAAAAGCCATCACTTCGGAGTAGCCAATTGTTTCGATTCAAATAAGAATCTTGGTACAACGATAACCGATGATTTATTGGCAAATCATAAACCATATAACTGATTTGATGTGTCTTTACCGTGTCGCACTTTCCGGACTAGCCAACTCTTAGATAAATTATCAAGATTATCTTTGGTGAGTTGAATACCAATTATGGATTTTCCATCGCCTTTACCACAAGCCATAAACTTCGGGCTAGCCAACTCATTATCTTTTGAGGATGATGGGAGTCGAGGAACCATACAATTTTGGGCAAATTGCAAGTCATATAAACGGATTTGAGAAATCTTTACCAAGATCCGCTTGCTCTCGGATTAGCCAATCCTTTTGTTTATTAAACATGGCGGATCGATAATCAAATGAGTAAGTGTAAACACTTACTCCAAAAAAAAATTTTGGCCAAAACGGGAATGGGTAGATAATATATGAAATTCGTGAGAATTCCCCACACTTAGAAATGAATATTGCCCTCAATATTCAAAGTACCTACTGTTATGTCAAACAAAGAACGTAAAGGGAAATACTACTACCATTATTTAGAAAGGTTTTTTTTTTTTTTTTTTTTAGAAAGAATGAGAATATACAACAGCTGGGAAAACTCCCCACACTAGGGTGGTAGAAAGGGATAAAGATGAATTATGGGTGAAAACCCATGGTGCTTGC
This sequence comes from Chrysanthemum lavandulifolium, assembly GCA_022545495.1. Taxonomy (NCBI): domain Eukaryota; kingdom Viridiplantae; phylum Streptophyta; class Magnoliopsida; order Asterales; family Asteraceae; genus Chrysanthemum; species Chrysanthemum lavandulifolium. The sequence goes on from CM040245.1 coordinate 218,627,673, forward strand.
TAATGTTTTTGATTACCGAGTCACTAGCTTGACTCGATCCCCGCATTCATTGGTTCATGGGGAATGTTTGTAAACCGGACAACCATGTGGGGAATGTCCCTCCAAAGTAATGCTTCACCGATGACCATTCACTTTAAAATTAGGGCCATCGGGTTGAGATAACTCAACGGTACCATAAGGATAAACCTTAGCGATAGTGAATGGACCGCATCAATGGACTTGAGCTTTCCCGAGAAAATCTTCAACTGAATTGAAAAGAAGGACTCGATCACCAACGTTGAAAACGCTGTTCTTGATCTTGGAGTCATGAATCTTCTTTGTCTTTGCTTGTAGATCAAAGAGTTCTCATAAGCTTGATCACGAAGTTCATTTAGTTCATTCATTTGAACTTTTCGTGATCACCTACCGTCTCAGATATCGAAGTTTGATGCTTTAAGGCCCAAGAAGCCTTGTGCTCTAACTCAATCGGAAGATGACATGCCTTCCGCACACTAGCTTGTATGGAGTACACCCAATAGGTGTTTTGTAAGTCGACGGAAGGCCCAGAGCGCCATCGCTTATCCGACCATGATGCACGATTTTCGCCACCGTCCTTTCAAGAATCCTTTTAAGGTCAGCGGTTTGAAACTTCCACCGCCCACTTGTTCGGGGTGGTATGCGAGAGAGACGATGGGTGACACCATATTTTGCATGACTCTTTCAAATTGGTCATTGCAAAATGTGTACCGCGATCATCGATTATCGCTCCTGAGTTCCAAACCGGCAAATAGAGATTTCAAAAACAACTCGGGCATCATTGGTGGTAAAGCTTTGCTTCAACCCATTTTGATAAATAGTCAATGTACCACGAGTATGTACTTGTTACCACGAGACGAAGGAAATGGCCCCATAAAATCAATACCCCATATGTCAAATATCTCACAAACTTGAATGGCATTTTGTGGCATTTCATTCCTTTGAGAGATATTACCATGACGCCGACAAAGCGTCACTGTGTTTTGACATAATCGTGGGCATCCTTATAGATTGTGGGCCAATAGAACCCGAATCAAACACCTTTTGGCGGTGTAGTTTGGACTATGATGGCCCCGTGGGTCCAAAGATGGCAAGCTTTGAGAATGTCAAGAGCTTGTCCATAAACACACCGTGGATGACTTGATCCGCACAAATTTTGAACAAGAAAGGGTCATCCCGTAAATAATGTTTAACATCTTTGAAGAATTTGTTCTTCCATTGGTCGACATCCTTTCACATGAAGTTACCCGCATGGTAATTTGCAAAGTCAAGAAACCATGGGGTGGTAGAATTTCCACTAAAAGAAATCGATTGAGTGTCTCGAGAGGAAATGTTTCATTTATTTCCTTTTCTCAAGACATCTTGGTGAGGGTTTTCTAACTGGACAGATGATCGCCAGCCTAGATTCTCGGCTCCTTTTTATCACGTGATAATGATATCAAATTCTTGGAGGAGGAGAATCCAACGAAGCAATCTCGGCTTTGCATCTTGTTTTGCAAAGAGATATTTAAGAGCCGAGTGATCCGTATACACCACGCATTTGGTTAAGATAAGATACGGCCGAAACTTCTCAAAAGCATACACCACGGCTAATAGCTCTTTTCTATGGTGGTGTAATGAGTTTGAGCCTCACCATAGTTTTGCTTGCGTGAGTGAATAGTCGAAAGTGCTTATTTCTTCGCTGCCCTAAGACCGCACCGATAGCAAAATCACTTGCATCGCACATTAGCTCAAAAGGCAAGTCCCCCGGGAGTAACGAGAATGGTGCTTCAGAAGCTTTTTCTTCAATGTTTCAAAAGCTACGATGCACTCGGGTGAGAAGATAAAAGGAGCATCCTTTTGAAGAAGATGGGTCATAGGTCAGGCGATTTTGGAAAATCTTGAATGAATCTACGATAGAAACCGCATGACCCAAAAACTCCTAATACCCTTGACGGTAGTAGGATGAGGCAAATTAGCAATGACATCGAATTTTGCTCTATCTACCTCAATCCCATTCTTGGAAATCTTATGGCCAAGGACTATGCCTTCTTTGACCATAAAGTGGCTTTTCTCCCGCTTAGACAAAGATTGGTGTCTTCACACCTTTGAAGCATTTTATCTAAATGGGAGAGACATGATTGAAAAGAATCCCCAATGACCGAGAAGTCATCCATAAACACTTCCATTGTTTCCCGATCATGTCGTGGAATATGGCCATCATACATCGTTGGAACGTGCCAGAGCATTACATAGGCCAAAAGGCATACGCTTGTAGGCAAAAGTTCCGTATGGGCAAGTGAATGTGGTCTTCTTGATCCCGTGGATCAATAGGATCTGAAGTAACCCGAGAAACCATCAAGGAAACAATAGTACTCATTCCCCGCTAGTCTCTCAAGCATCCGTCCATGAAGGGTAGAGGAAAATGGTCTTTACGGTGGCGTCATTCAACTTACGATAGTCGATGCAAACACGCCATCCCGTCACCAATCGAGTTGGAATTAACTCGTTATCTTCATTTGTGATAACGGTAATGCCACCCTTTTCGGGACACAATGAATCAACGACCCAAGGACCGCCTCGAGATCGGGTAAATCAACTCGCATCAAGAAGTTTGATAACCTCTTGTTTGATAACATCATGTATTTTTGGATTCACTCCTCTCGATGTTGAACTGCTGGTTTAAAGTCATCCTCCATCAAGATTTTATGAGTACAAAACTCGTGGTTTATACCTTTGATGTCGGAGAGTTTCCAAGCAATTGCTTGCTTGTGAGACTTCAAGATTTTTATGAGAGCAGTTTTTCATCTTTACTCAAATCTCGAGCAATAATGACGGGTAATTTATCATCACCCTCAAGGAATGCATACTCGAGATGAGGAGGTAAGTCCTAAGCTCAACCTCAGAAATTCTTCGCTTTTCAACCGAATCGACTTCCTTGTTATGAAGTTTGATGGGAGGAGAGGAAGAGAAGTATCCAGATTTGACAATTTCTTAAGAAGAATATCTCCTCCGCATTAATCTCATTTTGATTAATCTCAACCGGATTGAATCACTAGATGAGGGGTGATGATGGATCATCATTGAGCAACTTCTCAATAAGAAGTATGTCCCCTCAATATCAATCGAGCGTGATCAATTTCTCAAGGCTGTAATCACTAGCCAAATATGCTTCAATCTCATCTAAGATGAAGTCGCTTCCTCAAACGGAGGAGAGAAGGAGTAGAATTGGCTATGATAGGTCGAGAAGATGTGGTGGAATCCCCACTCACGTAATTATGAGAGTAACCAAGAACTTCGAGAGTACTCGCTGAAGCAACATCAATGATATCTATTCTGTTAACCGATTCGTAATCATAGTTTCATGGAGTACCTCAAGTTTGGTCAAGGTTGAAGGTGACTTCATTACCAACACGCAATGTGATTTCTGCTCAAATACATCTATGAGAGCACGCCCGCTCGTGAACTCGACCAACAATGAGAGGAACCCGATGATCGGCATCAAAATCAACAACCACGAAGTCACCGAAATGGAACTTTCCTATTACAACACGCCCTCAGCAATGCCAAGAGGACGGATATGGAACGATCAAGAAGCTCGAGAGTCATGCATGTAGGAGTGAGTTCCTAAGAGAAAGTTTCTTCCACACGAATATGGCATAAGATTAATGCTTGCACCAAGATCTCGCTAGGGCAAAGATTCAACCATTCCCGGAATACACAAGGTAAGAGAAATTTCCAGATCTCCAAGCTTTCAGAAGCTTCTTCAGATAATCAGCAGAGCGCTTCTAAGAGGAGTCTTAACCATTTCAAACGACTTTTCCTTATTGCTTAACATGTGTTTGAGAGTCGATGCAAACTTGGGCATCAAGATGATAGCATCCGCAAAGCTTATGTCAAATGTAACTCTTGGAAAATTTGGAAAATTTATCCATTTGATGACTAGCTTTTCATGAGCTTTTGCTCATTCAAACGTGATGGGTAAGGGATAGAAGATTTGGATTGATTCTCAACAGAGCTACAGGAGGTTCAAAACAACTCCTTGATTTGACTTGGGTTTCGGACCACTGAGGTTGGACTACCAAGGTAGGACGTGCGGTACTTCATGGGCTTGAATTATGCACTTTGTCCGTAGTATCCTTGGTAACTTGACTCATTGGCACCGATGGAGGAGGCATTGGAGTCGAGGTCCATTATGTGTCCTCTGTTCACCGTCCACTACCTTAGGGAGAAGAAGAAGTAGAGGTAGTAGGAACAGCAGTCCAGTGTATGAAACACCACTGGTCATGATCGCCTTGGCATCGCCTCGGGTTAGCGATCGTGTTGCTCGGTAAAGTACCGAGCCCGAGGGTCGATCATTTAAAGACTTCTTCAGATCAAGAACTGACCGACCAACAACCTGCTCATTTCATCTTGGGATTTCATAAACCGCTTCAAGAACTCGCCGATGATGGTCCCGGAGGAGTAATGACTTGGAGGAGCTAGAGGACAATTTGAGGTCAGATGTTTTGATTATAGCCAAAATTCCCTTGATTAGGATTCATATTCCCATGAAATTGATTCCTCGATTGAAATTGTTTTGATTAGATTTCTTGATGATGGAAACCCCGATTGGGTCCGTGATAGAAATTACCTTGGTTTTGATAACCTTGGTTCATTCTAGGTTGACTTTGATTCCGGTTTTGCATGTTATGATTTTGGTTAAAACCGGTGGTGCCTCGATTAGTGTTAGCACGGTAGTGTGGTTCATTTTGAGGACGGTATTGATTACCTCCTTGTTGTGAACTACCGCCTAGAGCATTTGCTTCAAAAGGACTACCATCGGTGGCGTGACAATTGTAGTAAGCATGAGGACCACCACAAGTGACACAACTTCAACTTTCTTCACTTCAAGATGTGTTGGTGGTCGAGTGAAGGAGACTTTCTTTGGTTAGCAAGAACCAAAGCTCGAATAATGTCTCGTGAGTTTATCAATCTTAGCATCGGTGCTAGATGTACTCACTGGGATGAAGAAGAAGAAGGTCCAAGATTAGACCGATATGTCTTTGCTCCGAAAGGACGGACTTGAGATTTGTTCTCAATGATCCGCAAGGCCTCTTTGGTGGTCTTGCTCAGAAATTACCTCCCGGAGGCATTCAAAGAGTCTTGATTGGCCCGATTGAGACCATTGTAGAAATTATCCATTTGCATTAACTCGTAAAACCGTGATGCGACATCATGGGCAACTCTTTGTAACGATCCCATGCCTCCCGAATGATTCATCAAATCTCCGAGAAAATTTCATTATCTCATTCTTAAGACTTGTGGTTCGGGATGGAGGATAGAACTCATAACTAATTTGGTGACAAGATCTTCCCATGTCTCTATGTAATCCAGGGGTTGTTTCTCAAGCCAATTCCGGCTTGTCCTCTGAGAAAATGGGAATGAAGAAGCTTGATAGCTTCGTGTGGGACATTCTTGTACTTGATGGTAGATGCTATCTTGTTAAACCATCGAATGTGTGCATGAGGATCATCCCGCTCAAAACCATAGAATTGGCTTTGGGTTACTAGATTGAGCAACCCGGTTTTGAGCTCGAAAGTGTCAGCCACGATGGCTGGAAGTTTAAAACCTTTTATAATCACTTGTAACCCATAAACTTGAGTTCAAACCTTTTATAATCACTTGTTAAGACTAATGAAGTTTAAAACAACAATCAAAACAACATCAAACTCAGAAATGATGATTATGCCATTTCAACTGTTAAAACCAAATTTTTTGCAAACTACAAATTGAGAAGAACAAGCTATTGATTTTAAAGCTTAAACACACTATATTATAACTAATTATCACAAAGAAAAAGAAATTGAAGCTAATTAACAACTAGAACAATGAAATGCCAAATTAGTCAAAAGTGCTTACAAAAGGTTTTGAGGCACAAACTAAGAACTAGGAACCGAGAACCAATCCTAAATGCTCTCCACGAGCTCTAAACCAAGGCCATCCAAGATAAACCCTGCCCAAACTTCTTGATCTTCTTCACCATGGATTTTAATTTTAACTATTTTCTTGGTATTTTTGTGATTTTTTCTGTTTTTGAAGCTAAACTGAATTTTATTGTTTCTAATAGCTTATAAAAGCTATACGGGAGCTTATGTGACCTATTTTAATCCATATAATCTACTAAAACAACATTTGATTCATATGATATTTTTGAAATTGAAAAGCGCATAAACTCAAGTAAACTTTAAAACTTGGAATTACTTATTAAAAGATGTTCAAATACACTGAGAGACTTAAATAAGGTACTTGGAAATAAAAACATACATTGAAAAGCTTAAATTAAAGAAAACTACTAAGAAAAATAAAATTACACTTAGATAGTTGATACAATGCATCTTTTCTCTCTTTATAGACTTTTCAGCATTCCTTGATGTACTCTGAGACTTTCCCACCACACCTAAGCCCTTGGATCACTCCAATTCATCAGAACCGTCCACATGTTATTTTGGCGCCATTTTTCCATTTAGCAAGTTTAAGCTTTAATGAGGTTTGGTTGAGTCAATTAAGGTTTTTGTTGTTTAGAGGGGGGGTGGAGGGAACATGGTATGGAGAGGGTGTTGAAAATGTGGGAAAACCAGTCATGGTTTTGAGGTTTCAGGTGGGGAAGAGATAGAGCTACAGTAGCTCTGGTATTTGCGCGGTTTTCCCCTTTTTTGACTTTCATTGACCACAGCTTAATAACATGGGGGTCAAAATTGGTTTGCTTGGGTTCAAGATGTATTGTGGCTGGCTCAAGGTGCAAGGGTCAAAGCGCTTGGGCTTGGATTTTGGGCTCGAGTATTTAAAGAGTCCGTTTGGTTTAGGCTTAGACAAGGACCAAAAGTGTAATTCACCCAATCTTCAAGGATCGATCTTGCAACTTTTTCAAACTTCTCACAAGGACCTATTTTGACAAACTTTGATAAAACAGGACCCTTTTTGCATAAAATCTATTTTTAAAGTCCAAGGACTATTTTTGCAATTTTTCAAAGTTTGAGGACCTTTCTTGCCAATTGACCAAAGAATCATTCAAGGATCATTTTAAACAACTTAGAATACTTCAGGGACCTTGAATGATAAATTTCACATTTTTGAATTCCAGGACTAGATTTGACAACTTTAAAACTTGGGGACTAAACCGCCAATTTTGCAAACTTTATACATTTTTCATCCGATTTTGATATTTTGCATTTAAAACACATAAAACACCGATTTGTGATATTTTGATCATTTTGATGTGTTTTGAGTGTTTCAGATGATTTATAGTTTAGATTATACAAAACGATAAGATTTAGACACTCATCAATATACTTGTTAGGTTTTATTATTCATAAGTTAGGTTTTAGTTTCGTTAAATGAACGCTTTTATATTTTACGTAGTTTATAAATGTTTACGGTGAGGTAAGTTAGTCTTTTGATATGTTTTATATTTTAGGGTTTTACATGCTTTCATGATCAAAATTATATAGTATGTTGTGCTTATTCAAGGTACAACCATCTCTTAATATATTTGAATATGAAATAGTCTAAGTATAACATATGATCGTGAGTATAAACTTACCAAATCTTCTTTTGAGTTCTTGAAGACAGTGAGTCTTCACTTAATCGCCGATGCGGTTCAAAGGTCCGAAAACAAGTCACAAAGAAGGTGTTCGCTTTAGTGAGGTTTGACAATACCTTTATTGAACGATGTGTGATCTTCAATCCCAAGATACTCAGAAAAGATTATCAAGTATCTATAAAATCAAAGGCGGTAAAACTCCAAAGGCAAAATGGATAAAGCAAGTCTTCATGCGTGTCGCACCTCTCCAGGGTGGTAAATGTGCAACAATTGCAAACACCATCACTAAAAAAGAATATATTTCGTACCTAAAGTAAAAGTATTTAATACACTTCTCATCAAACTATTAAACGCTTAACACGTGTAAATATATGCTTTTGAAAACCCTAATACTCTGCTATAAAAGAGAATGTTTATAGTAGAGTAAATGTAACTCTTGCAAAGCGATACACATTCAAGAGAGCGAATTGAACTTAGTCGTAGAACGTTCAATAAGTAAGGAAAAGTTCATACTTAAATCATAACTTTCGTTTATGTTTAAAACTACACTTACTAGTTCTGATTCAGAATTGTTTTAAATCACACCAGTTATAATGGAAGGTGGTTGTATAATTTAGGTTTTACATTACAGTCACTTTAAAGGGAACAACATAGCCTAACAATCCTAAGATAACCACTAGAACAATTACAAGTTCTAGTTATGAAATAACACCTCAGATAGAACTAACAAAATATTCTCAACAGAAATTAAGCAAAGCTAGAAATATAAGCCAAGACCACATCTTAAAAAACCGTGATCTGCTCGATAATGACATGGCGAAATCATCTTCAGATATTTCCCAAAACTACAAAGACTTAATCAAAAGCAGACTTGCCAAGCATCGTTTATCTCATGCTAGGAGCTTGTCAATTTCATGTTTCTGCTAACTTCCGAAATCCTCAATTCGCAACAAATAACTTTTTGTGTCAAGTAAGGATAAGTTATCTTGTTGGAATCATCCACTTGGTGGCTATTCATTGAGAGATTGATTGTTCTTGAAGTTCATATTGCTTTATTCCCGACATTTTGCCCATTATATTTCTTAGAGTTTACACTTCTTTACTAGATGAGGGTGGATTATTCTATCAATGCCCAAAAAAGTTTGCTTTTAGCTTTTTTTTGACGTTTCTTTCACATTTTACAATCACGTACACTCCTCAATCAAAGTGGTGATTTTTTTTAGAGACGCAGCCTAAGCATAATCAAAGTCGTGATTATGCTCAAGTCGCATCTACATTATTTCCTTCTTCGAAGTGCTTGTATCCATACATTCCAATTATGTTTGAGGTTTGACATTAGTCGCCTTTGTAAAAATAAACCCGGTCTTTAGTAATCATACATAGTGTTTAGTTTTTTTTGTTTCAGATTAATCCACCAACTTGAGCTAGCATACCCCACACATAAATACATAATGTAAATTACTAACTAATTTCATTTGTTTTTCAAATTGAGCATATAAGCAGAGTCACTTGAGTTATTCAAAAGAGCCGACTTCATACACAAACACAGTTTTCTCCTGATGGTAGTCTAATAGTAGAAAACATGTTAATTCGGAGCAGAGTCTAAAAGTGTGGCACGATGGGATTTCCTCTTACATGTCGCCTGTATGACCGGTCGATATTGGTTTTCATTTTTGCTGTGTTTTTTATTGATATGAAAAGTTGCATAATACCTATACGCACTTACATTGTTACAAATATCCAAAATACAACAATTGTTTTTCATGACTGATAGAAACACTTTGCGAAGGTTATGTCAACTAGTTGATAAATAGTGTGAGGTGGCCGGTGGATGACATAATATAATTGGGTTTTTGTCAAATGCTAATTTGTCATGAATTAATCATTCGAGTAGTGTAAAATCCATCTCAAAGAAAAAAGTCAAAAAGTTACGGGCCAGTGCTCATTTTCACGACAATGAAATATTTTCGGATTGATTGGCCATTCATATTTCGGAAAATAATTATTGTTTAGTTGATGGTTATGGTTTTGGTTTATGTTTTTGTTTGTGTTTATACTAGGCATATAATCAAGCAAATGGAATGAGGATAGTCGTTTATTTTCGATCAACTTTATGCGTTAGATTAAGTTCTTATAACAGGAAATATAATAAACCATATATTTTGCAGGCTGGACAAAAGAATTGAGAACTACTACAAAATGGGGCCAAGGGCTGAGGTCCAAAAAATTACGAGTTCTTCGAAACACTTTCAAAAACACACGTTTTTAAGCTCGAATCTTGAATTTCAACCACGAAATTACATTTTTAATCCGTTAAAAGCTTAAAACAACCAATCCCTTAGAAGCTTTAATAACAAACGTTTTTGCAATCTACCCGCACGATATGATCAAACCAAATCTTTTAAAACACGAATAAAAACTTCTAGAGAGAGAGAGCAACGAGAATTTTAGGCTAAAAATTGGATTAAACGTGTACCAATGACGATATTAAGTTAAAAAACTAACACAAGTAACTCTTAATCTATCATATACTTGCTATGATACCAAATATTATTCCTTAATTATCCTAAATATATCATGATTTAGAGAGAGTAGTGTGTGCATTTCTTAATTTAGAGAGATAACAGAGCGAAAATTAACATGGTAAGCGTTTCAGTAACTAGAACAGACACCTCAAAACTGAAGTAGTGATAAGTATTTATACCATCAGACACATGTTCCAAAGGTGATGACTATGTCATTACCCTCTCAATTATACAAGTGTTGAAAGGTGGTAACCAACATAACAACTTATTACATATTTAACTACCGACTATTACATAAAAGACATAATACTAATGATTTACACTTTTTACGTTCTAGTAGTTTGTAATGTAATATTTTAAAAAATTATGCACAAAATCGCTTAATACAAAAAAAAAGTGATTTGGCTTTATTACTAAACAAAACATGCTTTCCCTTAGTGGCAGGTTTATGTAAGTAGGTAAACTCAAATTTGAATCACTTACTCAAATGAAAGATTTTTGTAAGTTGGAAATTCATTTTTATATATCATTAAATAAGTTTTTATAAAAATGGTGCAAGTATTTAGTATGCAATTTATAAAATAGCAAGAGATTTTATAAGATGATGAAAGTATTTTAGATGCAATAAATGCAACTTTGATCATTAGCTTGTAAAATCATGTACATATCTTATAGGAAATGTAAAATGAGATTCGAAAAATAATAATTGAATTGTAAAAACTTAATGGCTCGAAAAAATATTTTAAACATTCTCGATGGTTTATTAAGTGGTTTGATTCTAATGAAACCTAACAAACATATTTGAAAATGTGTCGAAACATGAGAGGACTCGAGACGCCGAAAGGTGTCGAGAAATATATGCTTTGACGATTTGTGGTTACGAGTGACATAACGATTTTATGTTATATATTACGAGTTATATATTTGTTATCATTAAAATATACAACATCGCTTAGTTTAAATATTTTTATATATATATATATACTAAAATACATCGGCCACGACGCCTGCATTGAGCAAGTCTTGTGAAAAAAAAAAAAAAAAAAAAAAAAAAACACTTTAAGAAATTCATTCCCTGAATAAAATGATCGAGAAAGAACGGACTTGTCGTAACGCCGCGGTTAACCCGCCGCTTGCACTATTTATGATTGTAAGCAAAATTAATTACTAGTTGTCTAGTTGTAAGGTTTTTGATATGCACATGTGTCTTCCCATTGATCAATGACTAATTCTGTTCAATAAAGAAAAGAAGACTAACTATTACGTCTAACATTTGGAGTTTGCGAAAACGTACACTACCGCACCCTTTGCTTGCGGCAAGACCATATTAAGTTAGAGCTATAAAATACATCGATCAACTAGATACGCACACGTAGACGCTGCGCATGTGAGCAGGAAAAGAGATATGAGGGACATTTTTTTTTTTTTTTTTTTTTTTTTTTACAACAAAGAATAAAACGGAAGAAAAATAAGCGATCATAACGATAACCCAGATTTTACTTGAAATGATGGATTTATAAAACTTTAGAGTGTTGAATGTTGTGTTTTAGTATGTGGGTGAAAGCGATTTGAGTTTTGGGTTGGCCAATATTTTCAAAAAGGTCAAAATTAAAAGAAATTTACACTGTTCTCGACTTTTGACTAACCATGGCGACTTGCCCCCATTCTTTATAACTAGATCCGCCCACAGACGCGCTCAATTTATAAGTCCGCCTCGAGTCCTAAACTTGAATGAAGCGGCCCGTGATGGTGTATAACGTTGGGAGTTACTATATGCAAAAGATTAGTGATTTATTAATAAAATACAACCATTCTATACATGTCCGGAAATCTTATACCTAGCATTAAGACTACATTTAGCATTTTTCTAATTTTAATTACCCAAACCAACATTAGGTTATGGCACAAAACGTGCCAAACCCAATTATCTTTAGAAAAAACGAGCAATGGTGTCCGCGCGTTGCAGCGGGTTTTTGTGATTTAATTTTTTATGCTATGGTACTTGTGTGGTGCAGCGGGTTTTTGTCATTTAATTTTTTATTATGTTAATTGTCATTTAATTTTTTATTATGTTAGGTTTTAGTGGTATTATTATATTATTATTGTATAAAATAAAGTTAGGAAAGGGGAGTTTTTATAAGTTTTGGAAAAATAAGGTTAAGAAGTAAGAAAGGTCTGTATTGTGTTTGATATTGTTTTTCAGATATGCGTTTTCAGTTATGTTTTGTAATCATTTTGTGTACATAAATATTTAATTCTTTGGGCAATATTTAAGGGCAATATTTATTTGGGTTTCTTTTTAATCATACGTCCACTGTGGGTTTTTTATTTAGATCTAGGGTTTCTAAACTAATGGCTGCGACTCCAAATTTGGATGAATTGAAAATTGCTACTGGTTCCGAAAACATTGCTACATGTTTTAAGTTTCTTTTTAATAGTGAATTGGTTGAAGCGCGCAACCTTGTGATTAAGCTGGAGGAGTTGGTTGGACAACTTAGGGAAAAGATTCAAAAGCTTGAGCAGACGGGAACAGAGGTGCATTTTTTGGATCCTTTTCATCCAGAGGGGGTTGATGCTCTGTCTTGTGTTAGCCAAATGGAGGTTGTTCAACGTGATATTGTGGAGTCGTTGGAGGATACGTTGGATTTGATACGTGATGGGATTAGGCAGCAAGAACAACATGTTACTTTGATGGAGATCAATGAAGACATGGTTGATGGTTAGTGTGTTTGGGTTGTTGTCTTTTGTCTATGTATTTAATGGTTTTTTAAGTTATGTGGTTGAAGTTGTAGGTATGGTAGATGAAGGTGCATGAACATTTGGCCTTTCTTTTTGGGTATATGGGTTTAAGAAACTGTAATTATTGTTAATGGGTAAGTTTGAAGATTGTTGGATTACAGTTTTGTTTATGTGGTGCTTACCGAATATGGTAGTGTCATTTTTTGTAATCAGCAGTTGTTATTAAGATATGAATATCCATGGCTTTTGTTTAACTGGTGTTCTTTTTTTGTTATTTGTTCTTGAATGCTTGTGGGTTATATATGTTTTATTATTATTCAGGTTTTTGATAATGGTTTTTGGATTCGTTTGGTCTTATTAGGCATGCGTATATGCTTTTGACTGAACTTATGTCTTCCAACTTTATTGTAGTGGCTTGGACTGTTTTCAGATTTTTGAAACTGTTTTTAGACAATTTGATATTGGTTTTTACTGTTACTTTTTGTATTGTGGTTCCAATTATTGGAAATAGTCAGGCTCTATAAATGCTATGTTTCTCTACGTTTTTTGTTCACTGGTATAGTTATAGTTGCTAATATGTCACGCCCAGGCTGTCTTGCGGAACTTGGTTTCGCTTGTGATAGTGATGCGCTCGAGGATCAGATGGTCCTTTTTTCGAAAGAGAAGTTGTTGCAGCGCGTGAATGGGAGTCTTTGTTACGTGTCCGTTGTTTTGAAATTGCTGCATGTATTAGGTATATAGATGATTTAATCCAAGAGCTTTGTGACCAACAACGTGATGCAGTGGTGGTTAATTCAGTTATGTTTTTAAGGGAAATACGTGCACATGAACGTCTTAAGCAGGTTACATGTCAGGGAATGTTACCTGAGGCTCATAGGGCTCTTCGAGCTGCAGCGGGTTACATTGAAAGCATTCGTTGTTTGTAATGGGTCATTCAGTTTGTGTGGTGTGTGTTTTATGTTTAGGATTTTAAGCATAATGTAAGCAGTAAGCAGAATCAGCTTTATTATTTGGAATTTCAGTAAGTAGTGATCTTCTGATATGTTGTTGTTGGTGTTGGTAGCATTTTTTTTTGTTATTTGTTCTGGTGTGATGTACTTTTGGGTAGTAGTGTGTTTAGGTTTTAAGCCATTTGTTATTTGTCTTTGGTTCTAGTTGTTATGCTTTCTGTGTAATAAAAATAAGTTCTGTTAGTTATTTTGCTTTTTGATTATGTACAAAAGTTGATGCAAATATCATTGGATTCATCCCCAAAAAATTATAGTTGTGTTACAAAATTTGCCATATTGAATGGCTAATTATCATGGGATGACATGATTAGCTACCATGTTATACATAATACATATGCATCATGATTGTTTACCTACGATTTATACATAAGTGTTAGGAACATGTTTTAATTATCAAGTGTAGGTCATTTCATTTGTAATAGGTCGTTAATAAATATGGTTTATAAATGTTTGTAATTGATTTCACATTTCATGTAGTAAGCCCATGAGTTGTGATAGAAGGTTCTTCTAGAACCAAGGGAAACACCCTACTTATGTAAACACTATAAATACCCCTCCCTAGAAGGGAGAGGGTTGTTGGTTCTAATTGCAATTATCATTTTCATTAATCCTTCATTAGTTCCTTCCACTTTGGATTTGTGGAACCATTGACATTCATTGTTGAACTTGTTGAGGAGGTTGTTGTGGAGGAGGTTGATTAAATTGTTGCTGATAAATTGCTTGTTGTTGATTCCATTGTTGATGTTGTGGACTGAGTTGTTGTTGTTGTTGTTGTTGATTATAAGTGTAAGGAAAGTAGTTAGATGATGGTGGTTGAGACATATTTGTTGATTGATGATTTGGAAGTTGCGTTTCGCTCTAAAACATGTTATGTACATGATTTGGAAGGTCATGATTTACTCACCGGCAATCGGAGCACAAATCTTTATACGATTCCTATGTCCGATATGATTGCATCTTCACCGATTTGTCTTCTCAAAGCGGCTTCGACAAAATCATGGTTATGGCACAAAAGGCTTTCTCATTTAAACTTCAAAACCATGACCGAACTCGTCATTAAGTTAGTTGATGGTCTTCCAAGGTTCCGATACACCAAAGATCACTTATGTTCGGCTTGAACAAGGCAAGAGCAAAAGATCTAACTTTCCTCAAAACCGTAACCAAGTTCTCAACATGTTCTTCACTTGCTTCATATGGATTTATGTGGTCCCATGCGTGTACAAAGTGTGAATGGCAAACGCTACATTTTGGTTATTGTCGATGATTATTCACGATGGACTTGGGTTTATTTTCTTCGCACTAAAGATCATGCTCCAATAATGATTATCACCTTTCTCACAAAGATTCAGGTTCAACTCAAAAACACCGTTCGAATTGTAAGAACAGACAATGGAACTGAATTCAAAAATCAAACACTTCGTGCTTATTTTGAGAAAGTTGGAATCATACATCAGACTTCGATTGCTCGTACTCCTGAACAAAATGGTGTTGTTGAAAGACGAAATCGAACGTTAGTGGAGGTACTCGAACAATGTTGATTTTTCACAATTACCGGATTTCTTGTGTCAAGTCGCTTCAACCGCATGTTTTACTCAAAACCGCTCCATCATTCATACGCCATAATAAAACTCCATATGAGATTGTTCACAACCGTAAACCGGATATCGATATTTTCATGTATTCGATTGCAATTGTGTTATCCGAAAAATGATCGTGATGATATTGGTAAACTTCACCAAAGTCGACATTGGAGTGTTCATTGGTTACCGTGAAAATTGGAAGGATTTAGAGTTTGGAATCGTCGACTCGACAAATGATGGAAACCGTTCATGTCAACTTTGATGAGCTTACGATATGGATTCGAAAGAACCGCTTAGGACCCGCATCCAACCGCCTAAACTTTCCTTCTTCATCACCGTTCCACCCATGGAATTCACTCGTCAACAATTGGAAACTTTGTTTGCTCCTCTGCTTGATGAGATTCCGAAAGTAGTGCTCGGATGTATCGATCGTTTCACGATAACCCGATAATATTCCGATACCCGATACACCGCCAACAACAACAACTGTTGCACGGATGCACCACATGAATGATTCTCAATCAACGAGAAGAACACATTGCATCCAACACTAACACGGTGATGAAACACAAAATCAAGAAGTACCCGCACCAGCAGATTATGACTAAATGCTTTCTTCAATCCATTTGCTCCGCTCCAACCATTCTCGACATTGGCGAGTCATCTTCACGCAATTTGGATCCGTCTAATATGCGGCAACATTCAATCATCACCCCCGACACATAAATGGACAAAAGATCTTCCTTAGTAAATGTGATTGGTGATCCTTCCAACCCGGTCATGACGAGACAACGACTTCACATCGATCTTTGAAACTTGTGTTTATGCACTCACCGCTTGTCAAGATGAACCACGAAACATTAAAGACGCTATGACATATGACAATTGATTGAATCAATGCAAGAAGAGTTGAATCGCTCAAACGCCTCGAAGTCCGGGAACTTGTTCCAAGACCATATGGGATTTATGTCATTGGACCCAAATGGATCCGAAAAACAAACCGGATGTCAAGGCAATGTTATTCGCAACAAATCTCGCCTTGTGGCTAAAGGGTATTCTCGAAGAAGGAATCGATTATGAAGAATCGTTTGCACCAAAGAGCTAGGCTTGAAGTTGTACGGATATTTCGCATATCGCACACAAGAATATCACGGTTTATCGATGGATGTGAAAACGGCGTTTCTAAATGGTCAACTCCGTGAAGAAGTTTATGTGGGTCAACCGAAGGATTCGTTGATTCGAGATCATCCTAACTACGTGTACAAGCTCAAAAGGCTCTTTATGG
Organism: Chrysanthemum lavandulifolium; assembly: GCA_022545495.1. Lineage (NCBI taxonomy): Eukaryota > Viridiplantae > Streptophyta > Magnoliopsida > Asterales > Asteraceae > Chrysanthemum > Chrysanthemum lavandulifolium. The sequence goes on from CM040245.1 coordinate 218,644,388, forward strand.
TCTTAAACAAGCCCCACGGGCATGGTACGACAAACCGTCAAAATTTCTTCTCGCTAATCGCTTTATCAAAGGCAATCGTTGATCCAACATTTTCATTCAACGTCATGGGAGGATATCTTGATTGTTCAAATTTATGTTGATGATATCATTTTGGTTCAACACATAAAAAGTACTCAAATGCTTTTGCAAAATTAATGAAACAAAATTTTGAAATGTCCATGATGGGTGAACTAAAGTTCTTCTTAGGACTTGAGTTCATCAATCTCCCGTGGCATATTTTTAAATCACCCAAATATGCTCTTGAAATCTTAAAGAAACATGGAATGACCGGTTGTGATACTTATAACACACCTATGTCTCGCAACGCCACCAAAGTCGGACCGATTTACATGGGAAAGTGATTGACCCTACAAAATACCAAGTATTATTGGGTCTCTCATGTATCTAATGACCAGCAGACCTTCGACATTGTCTTTGTTGTATATCTTTGCTCCGCTATCGATCGAGACCAACTGAAAGACACCTCATCGAGGCTAAAAGAATCCTTCGCTACGTAAAGGGAACCATTCACTGGGAACTGTATCCAAGGATTTCGGTTTGCACTAATCGCCTTTTCGACGTCGATCACGCAGGTGTTTAGATACACGTAAAAGTACATCTAGTGGTGTTCGATTTCTGGAGATAAACTTGTGTCTTGGCAATCAAAGAAACAAGATCGTACATCCATGTCATCAATGTAGCGAAATACGTTGCCATGTCGGCATGTCGTGCTCGAGATAATTTGGATGAGATCACAACCGATGGACTACGACTTTGTATTCAACAAGATACCAATGTATCTGTGACTCCAAGAGTGCTATTGCCATCTCCTCGCAACACGGTTCAAGCATTCCAAGTCAAAGCATATCGCCTGTGATATCATTTCATCAAAGAGCATGTCGAAAAGGGTACAATTGAATTATACTTTGTGGGTACTCAATACCAATTGGCGATTTGTTCACTAAAGCTTTGCCACCCGCAAGGTTTCATCGAACTTGTCCATCAAATTGGTATGCGGTGTTTGACTCGAGAAGATCCGAAATCTTTACTCAATCGTTCTTAAACGTCAAACACCAAAACATCTTTCTTTGTAAATACATATTTCAAAACAAAATACAAAAATATAAAATCTTTCAAAATTCAAAAGATTTTCTTTTTATTAAAAAAATAATTAAAAAAAAAAAAAAAATTGTGACTTTGAAATTTTACATAAACATTCATTGATTCTTTTCGCTTAAACCTTGAGTTCGAATTTTCATAAGCACAACAACTGATAATATGTTTTTACAACGTGTATTAATCTGATTCAAATTCGCTCAAGAAGGCTATCTCAAATATATTTCCGTGTTTGAGGGGAGTACTGTGTTCAACGAAAACAAAATCTTATTCCACGAAAGGACCCTGTTGTACGCCTCAGTGCAATATTCCTAAACTTAAGGAGCGAAAGCTTCTTAATTTTTGAAACACAAAAATCTTTGTTCAAAATCAAATGTTCTTGAAATCCATTTCTTCCCAAATGAATTTCAAATGCCTCAAAAAGCATATTTTAATCAACATGTTTTCAAAAACAACATTCATATGCTATTTTTGAGGGGGAGAAATGTGAATAAAATTGTTGATCAGGAATTTATGGAATCTCATAACGTGCTCGACTCAGATATCACAAATGAATTGACGATCTTTGAATGTCAGTAATCGAAAAGATTTGTCTTTCAAGACTTATCTTAGTAGAATGTACCAATCCGAGACACTCTTGATTGACATGAACTTTGACGGGTCTAACCTTCTTTTTCAAGGAGTGTTTACATCTTCAAGATAGTTATTAGAGCTAGTTGTCACCTAAAAGCTGACAATGGATCTCTTTAACTATACAACGTAACCGTGTCTCGCGGGGAATTGTCTATCAAGAGTCGATCAATTCAAAAGTGCGAGCTCTACCCTCACTGTGCAGATTTCAGTCAAAACTCATAAGCACATGTGGAGGGAGAGTATTTCTGAAAAACCAAAAACTCTCAAGGTGTTACCTAAACATGTTTATCATCATAAACATCTTGAGAGATTTTCAAGAAAAGGTTTTGTGGCAACATAGGATAGTCATGGAGTTAAAAGGTGACTAAGTTTAGGAATAAACGTCCTATGATCCGCCAGAGCCGGAGGGATCTACCCAAAGACACCACAAATAGTTAGTATTTAGAAGTCCTTACGTATGATTGAAAAAGGAGAAAATGAGAATCGGAGAAAGAAGGAGTTGAAGAATTAAAAAGAAAAAGTTAAAGAAAAGGGTGAAAAGAAATAGCCCTCCAAATTATTCAACTTAGAGGCGGACACGGGTTCAATTCATATGCTACCGGGTTGTCACAAGATGACACCGTATTGAAGACAAGTCGTCATGGACCCAATGGACGCAATGCACTAAACCTTCTAAGCCACTCAAGTTCTCTCAAAAGAGCTTGTTTCATTCTCACAGGAACCTTACGTAATCTATCGACTCTCTTAGAGATTGTTGGTATTGAAGAAGGAGACCCTCTCCCTAGTCTTCGCTCAGAAAATCAAACGCACTAATCGAGTCTAGAGCCTTGAGATTCATCAAAAGATCTCTTAGAACACTTATATATTTCATCACTTGTTGTTCAAACAATAAGGACACAAGTGACATTTTCCAGAGTCCCACGCAGATCTTAGCAACTGCCGTAACATTTATGTAGGGATTCACATTGTGATCCTCGGTGATTGAATGGAAATTCTGCCGGTGGTCAAAGCAAAGCACCGACAATAGTCACTTGTAACTCCTTGTATAAGTGTTTGCAACACGGTTGATGCTAATAAAGTTATATACATATGGTAGTAAAGTTCGGTTGTTTAATCTTGTTTCCCTTTTTCTTGCTTATGTTTGATGAATCCTCGAAGTCGATGAGAATTTCAATTCTCTTTTGCCGATTTCTTTGGAGGATTTGTTTGTTGAATTTCTTTCTCAAGCTCTCTTGTCGTGGGAACTTGTGTTCTTTGGAGTCGAAGCATCAATATTTTGGTCTTCTATATGTTCTTCATCTTGTGCGATTCTCATGTAAGTCTTCTGCAGTTGGTATGGCAAGTGATGGTTTGCTCACATCTTGATGTTTCGATGGTCCAATAAGAAGCGTATGTTCTTCAAGGGATGTAGCAATGGGTAGTGCTGCTAATGGTGTGGGGTCGGGGATTTTGTCCAATATGAATTGTACATTTCCTTGTACGCTCTCTTTTGTGAAATGCAGTTGGAAAATATGTTGGGTTCCTTCAAGGGAAAGTAGTACCTGTGGATAGTGATATGGGTTTTGGTCTTCAAGTGTTGGCAATAGCTTGTTGCATTCAGGTATGATCCTTTCTGATTCAGGGCTGAAGCAGATTAGTATAACTGTTGCTGTGCCATCATGAATCATTGCTCTAAAACAGTACCTGTGAGACATAGGTTGGGCAATAGATAGTGTTTTCTAGTATTTGTAACGAAGGAGTAATTATTTAGATAAAAGTGAAAGGAAGTATTGGTACCCGTAAGTTGGAGTAGGTTGAAAACCATGGTCAACGCATCTTGGTACTGGGAATTCTTCAATTGTTTTAAGAGGGCATTGGGAGCACTTTTTGTAGTACCATGGTCGTGTACGATCAATTGATAAGATTGTAGCCGTTAGTGAACCCGACATCTTGTTGTGTAAAATAGTTGTTAACAAAAGTGTTGATCACATCAATGAATTAGAGTATGTGCATGTATATATATATATATTTATATTTTTTGGTTTACCTGTATGATTACGGATTTATGTCAAGCGGTGTTTTCAATGACACGCGATTCCTATTCCTTTCTTGGTCCTCATTGTCAAATTTTGTGACTCAATTGTGAGTCGGGAGGTAGATCTAGGATTGTGTCGCACTGTGTTGGCAATACTTGTTATGCATCACTATGTATGGATAAAATGTTTTTACATTGTGAGGAACGTTTTACTTACACATTGCGGATTTCCTCTGCTTCTGGGATGTTTGGATTTAGAAAGTAACGTGTTGCAGATGTTCCTGTAAGTTGGATTTCTGCACATATGTATGCAAATTAGGTTTAGACATTTAATTTTGAACATTAATGTGTTTTGTTTTTAGATATTGGATATAGAAAGTGCAATGAAAGTATTTACCATTAAATCATTTGTGACTCGCAAGACGCTATGGCAATGATCCTTTGGTTTTTAAGTGTCTTATATTCTTCTTCGTCAAACTCCATTGCCATTTCATTCCACATTTTGAATTTCTTGTCTTACCACTATTAGTGCAGGGGCAAATGAATAAGGGATGGAAAAAGGTTGAGTATATTAGTTTATGTTTATTTTAGTTTGTAAATGTGAACTTACTCCAAATTCTGCACATCTATGACTCTCCACCGTGTCAGACTTGACGTTGTGCTTCCTGCATTTCTGACAGTGTCTATTCGCTGAATTGTTCCGATATAATCTAGTGGGTAAACATGTGGCCATTATTATTTGTTGTAAGTGTTAGTTATACTAAGAAAACAAATGTGTAAGGAAATACCTGTGAGTATTGCTGTGCTGACATCTGCTCTTTTTGGAAGTTCATTGTGTGCAGCAAACTCAAAATAATATTGTGGGAAATCATCAGCTGGAATAATGTCGAAAGTCGTGGCATGGCCAAAGATGAGAGACGTTTTGTGGCTAACGGCGCGTTGCCATGTTCTTGCTGGCTCACAGCTGAACCCTGCAATTCTGTATGCCATATTTTCTTGGATTTTTCTTTCGAAATATAGAATGTCCTTGGGAGCCATGTTTGCTTGAATGGCACTACCCTGTTTGATATTTTACTTTTTTTAAGTCATTATAACTAATGGGTTTGCATAAGTTGGTATAGTTTGATTATCAAGAATGTTTTGTTACATACCTGTCTATCAAGCAGTATACAACATACACCTGTAGGATCTGTTTTTTTAGGATTCCTACCAATCCATTTTCGATAAACTTTAACTTCAATCATTTTGTTTGAATCTGTTGGTCTTATGTCTGCTACATTGATTGGTTCTGCTGCGGGCATCACTGTTTTTCCTTTGTTGTCAGGGGTTTGAGATTGTTGAGTTGATCCTTCCATGTTTGCAAAAATCAGAGTGGTGCTACCTGTTTAAGAAAAAAAAAATATTAATGGAAGTGGTGTTAGTACCAATGGTAAACTAAAGGTTTGGTATAATAGGTGTTTACTATCTATATGAAGGAGCAATTGTAGCAAAAATAGGAATAAAAAATGTATACCAAATAATAATGGCAACTGTGTATAATTATTCTTATACAATAGATTAGACATATATCGATGGATAAAGATAGTTGGTTGTGAATGTGGACCAAGTATATTGGATAAAAATAAAGGCATCAACGTAAAGATAGCATGTGTTATCTATGTTGTATTGGTAAATAGCAGTTTATGAGAATAAATTATGCATAAACACGATTTATACAATCTGTGACAAAAAATCTTTATACACAATATTTTTTGTAGAATTTGGTTGTTGGTTAGGCTGTTGGGACATGAGTATTTTTAACCCTTCGGGAGATGTTGCACGGGAGAGAGCGACGTATAATTGTCCGTGGCCAAAAACAGGTTCCGGCAGGTAAATTCCTATCTTGTTCAACGACTGGCCTTGGCTTTTGTTGATGGTCATCGCGTAGCATACTCTTAAAGGATATTGCTTTCTTTTGAAGACAAAGGGTAGCTGTTCTTCTTTGTTTATTAACAGAATCCGTGGAATAAAGACTTTATCTGAGATGCGTGTACTGTGATAATTTTTGCTTCAATGACTTTATTCAATAATTGAGTCGTTATCAGTCTTGTTCCATTACATAATCCACCCGCTAAATTTAAGTTACGCAAGAGCATAACTGGGGTTCCAACTTTCAACTGTAACTTATGTTGTGGAAAACCTCCAAACGAAAGGCTGTTCAAATATTCTATAGGATATAGAAGCTCGGTTCACCACCGTCATTGCTTTTAGGTAATGCCTCATCGAGTGAGATAGGTTTTAAGGTGACCTTTAAGCATTTGTAGGACTTGCGTATTTATCAAATCCATTGTCTCATTTTAGGACATACAATCGCTCTATCTTGTAAGGCTGAGTGTTGGTTTTGCAATGTTTCATTATCGTAGATAAAGCGTATTAGTTCTAACCTTGAGTTGTCGATTCGGTATGCAAAAGTAGTTGGAATAGATACCCATGAAGTATTTTCGCTGTCATCATCATCTGGTACACCAATGTTGCCATCTCCAATGGCAAGTAGCCATTGTGAAAAGCTGTTTATATTGTCTCTTTCTTGTTCAAGTAATCCTTCTTTTAGTAGCCGCATATTTTCATTGAGCCTGAATACCTTGAAGTGTTTCCACAGATATGATTGCGTGATTGAGGAAGAAATAATTTCATTTTTCGATGCTTTTTCTTCACGGAAGTGTTTGTCTAAAGTCGCCACCCAACATCACAGGTTTTCCTCCGAACAAAGAGTTTGGTGCATCTAGAATATCCCTAAGAGTACGATCCAATGTCTCAAAGCACTTTCGATCATTCATTGGAGCCTCGTCCCATATTATGAGATCTGTCTCTTCCAATAAAATTGCCAGTTGGCTTGCTTTTTTTACGCTACACAATGATTCATTAGTTAGATCCAAAGGTATCTTGAATCTTGAGTGTGCGAGACGTCCGGTGGTAAAAGTAACGATGCAATACCGATGACGCCACCGCTAGTACTATCCACGCCTTCGAACGCAATGTGCATATTATAGTTTTCCAAAGAAATGTTTTCCCGTTCCGCCATGGCCGTATACAAAGATAAGTTGCTGCTTATTCTCTGATATCGCACCCGTAACCAAATCAAATATAATCTTTTGTTCCCTGTTTAACCTTGGTATCAACAAATCTTTTTCTTTCTGCAGCATTTCACGGTTATAGTTCCTTTCTTCCATGAGAAGCCGGTTTTTCAATGCCTTAAGCAAATGTTTAGGCGGCAAAGGTAGACCGAATTCTGGTAACGATTTTGAGTAGTTGTTTAACATTGCTTCGACTTCACACAAAACATATGCTTCTAGTTCTGTATCATTTTTTTCGATAACTTGGATCCCCAAAGTTTTTGAAAGTATGTTGGGAACATCGTCAGACATTTGCTTCCAAAAACTTTTCCATAAGTTTTTAGGATTTGATACGTCGCAAAAAATGAGAATTTGCACAAATAAAGCACGTAGTTGTGAAGCAGTTGCGTGGAAAGCAGCTTCTTCTAACGCTATTTTCCATTCGTTATCGTCACCAAGCAAACCCATTGCTTCACATGCTCCTCTGTATGTTGGATATATTATGTTATTGACTTTTCGTATGTCTTTAAAGGATTTACAACCTTTTTGATGGCATAACAGCATTCTCTCATAAAATAAGTCCCCAAGGCTTGGGTGTATGTATGTCAGCCTCCCAATTCTTTGGCTTATTCAGTTCCGTCGCCTTTGCCAATAGTTGTTGCCGTTATACCATGCAAATTCACTTGGAAGTCTAGATATGTAAGGTGTCTTCCATCTTCCCATGTGGCATTATAGTTTAACCATTACGTGAGTGTTGTCTTCTTATTGCAAGGGTTAGAAATTATTGAATTGAGGCTATCGGTGGCTTCGAAGTAACGCGTTGCTTGTTTTCTAGATGAACCGCAAGTATTTGAGCAATTGGATCTCTCTGTGTATGTCAAAACCAAAGATCCTCCAAAGATGCTTCATGGGGTCCTATAAATCTTGATTCTTGGAAATTTTTGATTTCGTCAATTTGTATACGTTGTCGTTCGGTGTTGGATGATGACGGTTCAAAGACTTTTGTTATGTTAGCAACTACACGGTCGGTGCCTTTTGAAATATACTTGAAAAGGTATTTAATCGGCATTGACCATCCGCAGATTCGACATTGATGTGTGCATAGTATCGCATACGATGTCTGTTATATGGGACGACATACGCATTATCGTCGAACGTTGTTTTTCTTGGTGGTTATGCACGTGTCGCGTCTTCTATAGTGCACGTATCCATCTCTGTCTATGTATGTTTTGTTACAATATTGTTTTGGGAAGTTCTCATACTGAGGTTTGAACCCCTTGCATACATGGAGCATTCTTATTGGCTTCTCCACATGGTCCATGCATCATAAGTTCGCAATTACTCTATAACCTACGGATCTTGATTGGGTGCAGTAATTCTGCGAAATGTATCTGTCCACTTCTTCGTCATTTTGTATTTTCGTTGCTTCTGAGACCCAAATTAATGTATGACAGTGTGGAAGACCACGTTTTTGAATCTCGATTGTATACAAAACTGTCGCATAAAAATGAGGAGCAATGTTAGTAATTTATTTTGGGTTTAAGTTGTATATGACTCTTTTTTTTTATGATTTTTTTAAGCAATTACGAAGTTTACATATACAGTAAAGTTGTTTTAGGAAATACCTGCGGTCAAATTGCCAAGGGTCCTTGAATCTCTGAGAAATTTGATGAAATCTTGGACTTTTTCCTCAAACATACGGACTACAATGTCTGCTCGATCTGCAGTACTCAGTTCTGGGAAATCTTCCATATATTCTGTAATCTCTGGCCACTTTATGTTGCAGGTGAATGTTACAAAGAAAGAAGGGTTTCCACGGACACGGCAGATTGCTAGTGCATCTAGGTAGTGGCTGTACATGTACCTAGGACCACCTGTGAAAGATGCCGGTAGTATGATTCTTGAACCTACATCATGTCCATCACGGTCTCCTCTCATAATTGCGTCATATAGGCACGAAAGATATTCATTTCAAGTCGTTTTGCTTTTCACGAATAAAGTCAAGCCGACTGTTCGATCGCACAATAGGTGTGACTACATCTTGTTGGAAGAGTCGTCATGCTCTTGGCAAGATGGCCGAAACAGTTTACGGTCATGTGGTGGTAAGCATAAAACATTTTCATCGAGATATTCTTTTGTTTGCGAAGCTGCCTTGTTGAAGCTTTAGCGGCATATCTTTTTGGTATCCTTGTTCACCATAGACAAATATCAGTGGAAATTGAAGAGACATATAACACGGATGTAACTTGTTTACCCTTTGAGCCGTCCTCGAATGCTCTTGAATAATAATATCAAAATCGGCTGCTGCATCTTGGCTTTCTTCATACACTATTGCACCGATTGTTTCTGCTGTAGGTAGCTCATACTGACGGGTCCCTGCTACACTGTAGAGCTTCACTTTGAATTGTGGTATTCTTGAGTCTAAGATTTTATCTCTTGCTGTACGAAACAGTTGCACCAACGCATTATGCTTATCCAGTAACTCGATCAATCCTTGTACGATGTCCTTTTTCAGTCCACTTTTTTCTTGGCCGCCAAAGTGAAACATACGGTTGTCAATTTCGTTGTCCGTATCATATATGTATAGTTGCAAGAAACATGGTCGATCCCTTTCTTGTGGACAAAGTGACCCAATATTATGATATATTTGACCTGAAATGCGGAATACGTAAGGCCCTCCTCCTTTGTTAACTGAATCATCAATCTTTGCTCCATAAGATGTCATGCTGAACATTTGGTTATATGCTCTTATGTTTTCCATGAAGTGGTGGTCTTTGTATAATTGTTTAATGTACTCAGGGTATTCTTCGTGTTGCTTTATAACAACGCAACCACCTAAACAACATTTATGGTCTTGAGGCAAAGCACTTTTGTATGATTGCCTCAATCTTTCTTCATACCAAAATCTTGCACCACAGTATTCACAAACCTGGTCACATTTTCCAAACTTTGCGTATTCTAAAGGTGGGCCTACATGATTTTTAAAATACAAATGAGAAAAGATTTAAAAAAAATCAATGGCTTAATGTAAACAAATAAATCTAAAAAGTAATACAAACCTTTGTTTCTATTGTGTGTAGAACTGTGGGCTTCATTTTCGCTATTCAACATAGTAGTTTGTTTTGTGTTGATACCTATTGCTGTGTTATCAAAAAGTTGTAGCGCTTAAGGGGAGGTTGTATAAACATTTTAAATTTATTTACATATTGGATGTAAAACTTACTTTTAGGCTGCTGGTATATGTCGTTATAGTTTTGAGAAGGCAACTGCTGTCTGTTGTTGCTATTTTTTTCTTTGCCTGCACCATGAGTTTCAAATATGTTTACATATACATTATTATTATTATTATAAAGTAAACTAAAAAATGTATAGCATGAGATAGAAATCGTAGTTTAACTGACCTTTGCGTTTCTTATGTTCCCGAACATTATTTTTAATGAGTTTTCCCGCAGTATTGTTGACCAACGGTTTAGTATTTCTGCCTAGAATTTACAGATATTAAAATGTCAGTTCCCAAATTTATATACTTTGGCACTATACTATAAGAACTTATAATAAGTATAATACTTACTTTTAAGTTCGTCATGCATCATCATATCATTGTATGTTGTTTGCATACAGCAGTCTATGTTTTGAATAGCGGTAGCTGTAACAGAAGGATGCATATTTTGTAAGCATGCATATCGTATAATAGTAAACAGACAACAGAAAATGTGACAATAAATATGCACCAAATATTTTGGAAGATCTCTTTGTTCCGTACTTTGGATACTGTTATCAGGTTTATGAATACTTGTTCCAGGATTCAATGATTCCATTGATATGCCACATTCCATTTGCATATGTGGAAAACCCAACTTTTCTGCAAAAAGTAGAGTAATAAAGCAAGATGGTTAATTGTTGTAGTTAAATTCCACCTATGCTATGATATGATAAAAAGAAGCTAAGATAATGTTACTTATGGTTTTGTTTCGCCGATGCTATGCTGCTGTTGCTTTGGCAATTAGTCTCATAATCTGTTGTAAATTGTTGGATGGCATTTGTTGTTGGTATCTTTGCATTCGTGGAGGTTGTAAAGTAGATAGAACCGTTCTTTTCATTTGTCATAACGGGCCTTAAAAAAAACCCCTTTCCTTTTCGTTGTTTCATAAGGGTTGTTCATTTTTTCAGGTAGGTGTGGATTCTTTACCGTATTTGGTGTAAGGGTTGGAGAAGCATAAGACTCAAGGATATTGTCATGTGACACATTGTTTGATTTCAAGGTTTCGGTAACTAAACGATTAGACTCCTGTGTAGGCTGTGTTCCATTTTGTATACTATTTTTCATATAGTTGTCACGCATACATATCTTTTTGCTATTATTAAGAGGCATAACACTTATGGCTTTAATATTATGGCCTCATGGCATTAACGTCATCTATATTGCTATTACCGGTTTGGTTGAATTTAGGCTTATTGTCATCTGATAATTTTCTTTTTGTTTTCATTTTATTTAACAAACCACAAATTGCTATACATTTAGGCATACAAAGTATATGAATAAGGGTTTTGGTTAGTTCCATATGCAAACCAAAAAACATAAGCAAATAAAGTATAAAGGTTAGAGTTTCAGTTTATTGCATATATCGTTTCTTATATAGCATCTGCAACATCTTTTTTCTTAAATACCGTATGATAATTACGGCTAATTTATTAGATTATGCATTCAATGTTTGAAACATCTACAATATGAAGAAGACATGCAATTAAGACAAAGAATGATAAGTGTATGAGTATATTAAATCGAGTAGTTAGTATACCTTACACGGATTGCCCTTGGTAGTTGGAAGGAGATGAATGCATTAGATCGTATGTGAGAAGTAGTGTTCTGAAGGTTCGATTGTTTGCATTTTATATTTTCTTTTGCCCAACTTTGAGGCGGTTAGGATGTATGTCGGGTCGTTTGTCACCGAAACGACAAATATAACCTTTTCCAAGCTTCAAAAAGCGAACGTGCGACAAAAAAAAAGAATAAACAACGTGCTTGCTCTCACATGCTGTTTCTAGGTTTGTGTGAAGTCTTTTTCTAACTAAACAACACTTTGATTTTTCCTACTTTAACTAAAAAAATTCGATTTTATGAGAGAATTATTTTGTGTAATTCAATTTTTTGTTTTATGTGTCTTTTTATTTTAAAACCAAAGCAATTTTTCAAGTTGATGGTATGTGACTTTCGTTTTTTTTTTTTTTTTTTTTTTTTTTTTTTTTATTTGCTTTTTTTTCAAGTTCTTGATCGGGCTTATTTTTTCCGGATGTTCTTGATCGGTTGTTGATGGTGATGTTCTTGATCGGTCGTGTTTGACATTCATATATAACTATGATTCTTGCACAAAAAGGCAAACGTAATAACACACATGTAAATAAGCAAATTTGAGAGCTTTGTCAAAAGTATTGTTTGCACTTGGTATGTGGAAAAAGTAAACATAAGACTTGTATTAGCAAGAACCTATGAACATGCAGCTGAGCAGTTTTTTTTTCAATTTTTTTTCTTCTGTATGTCAATTTTTTTTTCCTTTTATGTGTTTGTGGATTAGCAAGAAAGTAACATATGGATTAGTAGTTGATTAGTGATGGTAGAGTAGTGGTGGTTGATTAGTGGTGGTCGAGCAGTTGAGCAGTGGTGGTCGATCAGTGGTGGTCGAGCAGTAACCGGTTGATTAGTGGTGGTTGAGCAGCGGTGGTGATGGTGAGGGTAGGTGGATGGAGTTAGGTGAGGGTAGGTAGAATAATTAATAAAGAAATATAATAAAAGGTATATTAGTCATTTAACCAAAAAGTAAAAAAAGCATCTTCACCTAACTCTATACTTGCATTGACACATGTCATTAAAGTGGTGGAGTTGAACAGTTAAGTAGGCTCTTTTGAAAAAGAGATGAAAAAAAGTCTTAAAAATGGACTAGCCTTGAAAAATTGGCCTCTTTTAGTAATTAACTCTTATCTTTATCAATGCACGTTGTGATTTAAAGGAAGTTGTTTATTTGTTTTTTCGTGGAATATGATGTGTTGCTATTCGTTTAGATTCGCTTCATGTGCGCTTTGTGTACATGTTTTCGATCATGTGTAAATTACAAAGAATGTACGTATATATATTGCCATGACTTATGGACGTAAAATGATTTTATTCATGGCTTGGTAATAATACATTTATTTGTTAACGACAACACAGATGAAGTTGTCGCTAACTCTAAAAAGTTTCATAGAACGTTACATCAAAAATTTTACTTGGTCCAATAGTTTTGAAGTTATTCTCAACTAACATTAGTGTGTGGTCAACAACCTTATCGAGATCAACTAGTTAACTTCACAATTTTCCCATCTAATGAGAACCTTCCATCAGTCTCATTTTCTCAACAGAAAATGTGTACGTTTTTTATTTTAAACACAGCGTTACACTAATGATACATATAGTGTAACACCCCGCCTTTTTGGAGTGTAAAACCTTTTTACTTACTTTATATCAGCGGAAGCGTCTACTCTTATTTGGTCTCAATCTATCTCTTGATTCCTAAAGCGGCTTATCTGGGTTGCAAGAAAATTTTAAAAAAGTTTTTGGTCAACCAAAGGCCTAGTGAGAATTCATGGTTTTCATGTACTCAACAACTCATATAATATCAAACATTTTCTGAAATAATAAAACTTGTAAAACGATCATGCAAAATTTTCAAATACCATATAAGATTTTCAATTCAACATATCAACAAATTTATATAAATCAACGATTGTAGTTATATCACGATACTAAATATACCAACTATTCATGTTTTTGTTCGATTCAACGGTTCCAACAATTCAATATATAAAAATGTTTTTTTTTTTTTTTTTTTTTTTTTTAAGAACGTAATCTACTTTTCATGGCAAACCCGACCTGGTTTGCTCTTACAATATATATAATTTTTTTTATATGCCAAACCTGACCTTGTTTGCTCTTACAATATTTCCTCTCTTACAATATTTCCTCTTTTTATGTGGCAAACCCGACCTTGTTTGCTCTTACAATATTTCCTCTTTTATAATATTTCCTCTTTTTATGTGGCAAATTGCTCTTACTGTGTAACGTTTATCATTATTCTAATGGTTCGATATATATCCATGATACTACATATACATTTAATACAACCACTTTATATGAACATGCCAAATATTTACAACTTTCACTTATAATCAAACATCTAAAACATGTAGTAAATTAATGATCATTTAAACAAGTTTGCATGAGGGTGTTTTCAATAAAAGAGTGCAACCCAATTTAAAAAGCACATGAAAACTCACCTCGAGTCTTCTACTAGAAATAACGTCGTACACGAACAAAATCTCCACAATCAACAAATATCTGAAAAAATAGTTTCCGATCTTCCTATTGCCGCCTCTTATTTTAGGGTTTATTGTTTGTACGTGTTTTTGTGTTAAGTATGCTAACTTGTGAGATATATAAGAGATGGTAAGCCATAATCTTGTAAAAATCCCTACTCATTCGGGAGTCCCGTAATTGTGACTAACCTTCACACGTACTTATCTTTAAATTTCAAAATATTTGACACACAACTAACCCATTAACATCTTAATAGTACAACAACAACACTTTAAAATTTATTTTTGTTATAACTAGTCCTAGTAATGTAATACACTAATTACATTATATAAAATTTTGGGTTTTACATATAGTCTGTGTTTTGAATATAATAAATGAACAAACATACACAAACAAAACTTGATTGTTGAGTGCAAAATGGGTTATGCATTGAATGATTGTTTGATTTACAATTAAAGCCTAGCTAAGTTGATACCTTAATTACCTTTTTAGAAACAATTGTAAAATGTCTAAATGACCTACCTTGAGTATATTTAGCATGTCCCCCAATTTTGTGTCTCAAGCTATATGGAGTTCTTTCGCGGACTATGCGGTATTACTATAACGTCGAAGTAGGTACTCTGCCCTTGCTCGAGTCCCTTTCAAGCGTTGTTCCGTTTCTCTGTCTAACAATGCGTAATGAGATTGCGCCTTGAGGCGTGCAAATGAATCAGAACACCATGTTGTCCATGTGTAACAAATTATTATCTACTCGTATCTATTTGAGAAAGTAATTTAACAAATTATACTTACAAATTATTTTTTATTTGAGAAAATAATTTGAAATATGTTCATTATTGTTGTTGGAATAATTACTATAGTTACATATGAGAATAATTTTTTTATACAAATAAGAAGTTATAACAATTTTGGAGATTAATTGTGTGTTGGGGGAAGTTATAACCACTTGTTCTAGATCAAGTGGCCAATAAAGTTTCTTGAAGGTTTTAGGTTTGAGGTCTGCCAATAGGGTTTTTCTTCTAGGTGAATGTCATACCCTCAAATTATCTGCTTTCTGTTGAATAAATTTCGGGGGTTGGTATCATAGCATCACAATCACAGTTATATTGAGCGACCTAAAGTGTCGTTTGGAAAACGCTGTCGTTTGATTTAATAAAACAATCAGAGTTTACAAAGTATAGGTCCCAAATGAAAATCATCATGTACGGAAATAAGTTTGATACAAGCCAAACGATGTTTTAAAGTGCATAAATCCCATGTGAGACGCGTCGTCACCACGACTCTATGATAAGTCCATATGCATGCCATGAAGTGTATGCCCTAGAAACCTGAGATAAAACATGCTAAAAGTGTCAACACAAAGGTTGAGTGAGTTCATAGAGTTTGTGTTGTCATGAAGAACCTTTAAAGAATGTTCATGCAGCAAAGGCATTACAAATCCACTCAGTTCCAAGTTCCGCCCCATACAAAACTTGCAACTTGTGTGTTTACAACCCATTGCAAAAATATGTATAGTTTATGTTCAAGCGCATGATGTCAAATGAATTCATAATAGTACCTAACTCAACGTAGAACCATAGCACATAATCAATAGTACATGACTCAATGTATCAGTTGTCAACTGATATAGCACATTATTCGACGTAGAACTATAGCACGCAAACAAGAACAACTGATATAGTACAACATTCGGTTTTGAAACGATGGTGATCATGATAGAAGTTATCCTTAAAAATCTAAAGTACTTGTGAAAAATAGTTAAGCATGTATCTCCCCCAAAAATAGTACAAAACAATTGAAAATGGGGCTATGAAAACTCACTTGGTATAATGATGTGATGGCAAAAGTGAGTACACTGAAATGCGGCGCAAATCTCTAACTGCGACCTATTATGAATGATATGATATATAATAAGTCATGATGTAATGTTATGCATGCAATTCGTATGATATCTATACCACTTGTGAATTTTTGAAAATAACGTTTATCGTCGAAATATATGTTTATGACATCTCGTCATGTTATAAAATACTTTACAAGTATTTATGTTGAAATGATATCCTACGATAATCATTTAATGATTTATTATGAAATTATAACTTTTCGTCGTAAAACAATATAATTTGACAATTCATGAAAGTGACTAAATGGCCTCGAAAAGCTAGTCGTAAAATAGTGAGTATCGAGTGTTAGGCAACAAACTCAACGGTTTTAGAAAGCTTGTAGCATTATCTCAAAGTTTTAGCTTTTAAATTTTTATCATAGAGGTCTTGATCATGGAGAAAAACATAGGTAAAGTAGGGTACTTGTACCAAAAATATTGTTTAAGGGTAACTTTCGGAAAGTTTGGTGATCAGTATTTTATTCGTTACAACTCCGTTTGACGAGCAGTTGGACATTTTGGAAAATAGGCTAGCGAACTTACTTTTACTAGAAGACATCATTTTATAAAAGTACTCCATCGATGTTAAAAGGACCCTCAACATGGTCATTCATTTGTAATTTTTGGCTATTAGAAAATATATTAGTTATGCTTATATGAAATAGTTACGACAACCTTGTTTAAACGCGTGTAATTTAATCGTTACAAGTCCGTTTTCTACGTTTTATATGTCCTTATATTCGTGTTAAAGTATACTAATATATTCTTGATAAATCAACTCATTTAATAACGCTTAAGACTCATTTTTTACTCGTAAAAGTTTGGGACAGCATGCTGAAATTTTCCGGAAATATAGTTTTCGTCGTTAAACTTGAAAATAGCATAACTTCTTCGTTATAACTCCGTTTTAACCCGTTCAAGCGGCCACGTTTTCGTTTTAAAGTATAGTTTATGAATATCTAGCCCAAAATATTTTGTAAACTGTCGAAATTTCCAGATTTAGTAAAAATGATCAGACCCTTATATATACTTGTCGAAATGGATTTTTCTCGCGTAAAACTTATTCTAACCACTTCAAACCAACGCCAAAGCTATTCTAAACCTACCATACACCTTCTTAGGGTGTCATGGGTTCCTAGACATCATCAAAAAAGATATGTTTCAAGGGATAATTAAAGGATGATATATATTCATTAATAGTACTTAAAAACAAATAAAGTAGTATAGATAATCATATAACTTGCATGTTTTTCTCAAGCATGATAAAATGACAAAAGTATGAATATGAAAGATGAAAATGATCATGAAATGCTTACTAGTTAAATGATGAGGTTTAAAGAACAAGGGTTTATCCTAATACCCTAGGTTTTTATCTCAAAACCTTGATTAAGAGTATACTAAAGTTGTGTAAATAACTTGTCTTGAAAAAAAATATGGACTCTTTGCTTGGTCTTCCTTATGGCCAGTTACAATGGAGAAGAAAGAAGAGAGTATATTTTGATTTACACCTTGATTTATTAGTAAGTATGTGTTAGTAGTTTAATATTAAATCATGTAAGTATTATTGTAGCTTGATATTTTGTACTCAAAAGGTTGAGTCATGCCCCTTTGTGTCGACAAGGGTAATACAAGGCATGATTTAGTGTATTTTGTATAGTTAAGTATATAAGTGTAGAAGTAAATGTGTAATTATTTAAGTATAATTGGTAAATTGTGTACATATTTAAGTATTTAGAGTAGCGTTAGCTAAAAATAAATTTTAACGGAACAAAATAAAATATATCAAAGTCATAAAAATTATAAAAATAAATTTCTCGCAAGAATTGAGTGAACAAATATTTATCGAGTTGAATTTACGAAAACCGTCGTAAATATTTATATATAACAATTTATATACAAAATAAATTTAAACCACCGGGTAAACTAATATTATAATTTTTATAATCTTAAAATGAGTATAAAAATATATCTGGACAATTTTTGGAAGTGTCGGATCAAGCGTTCAAAATAAATGATTACGCGATAGCGTTTATTTAATAGGAAATTATACGTTTAATGAAATAAGCAAAGCCATGCATGAACCAATATGATGATGATGTTACTAATGATATGTAGACTAATCCTAGTCTATATGAAATGTCTTCGATGATTTTTCATGAATTGCGACTAAACCCTTACAGTTACGCGAATTTGATACTCGTAAACCTAGTTTACGAAAAATGATGAATAGTGAATCATGAATAGTGATTTTTCTCCGGGAATGAATAGTGTTTCTTGAATAGTAAAATTTTGAAATACGTTCTCAGAATATCAAATCGACTTAAAAAATGATGAATAGTAAAATGATGAATAGTAAATTCCCGAGATGAATAGTAAAAATTTCAAAGTTTGTAAAATGACCTGAAATTACGAGTTGTCACAGTGAATCGGAAAAAATGAGTGAGGTTTATTCCTCAAATGTGAAGTTTCAATTAAGGCATATTGTCCGCTTAGATGTCATTGCACGACTCGAACCTAACTACTAACTAACCCTTCTAATAATAATAATAACAATCAGTGTTGCAAAATAAGGCCTACAAGGCTGATTAATCGCCGCCTTGGCACTACAAGGCCATCAACCTTTCTGATTTGTGTAAATCGGTCAACCGTGATCAACGACGATTAATGCCAGTCAATGGTGGTCAAACTTGCCCGAAACCTTCAAACCTTGCTGAAAATACCCAAAACTTGCCGTAAAATTGTTTAATAAGTTATATTTGTTGATTATATCTATCACAAGATGTTTTTTCAAGATAAATCTTGCCAGTAATACTTAAAATTTGTCGGAAATAGCTAAAACTTGTTGGAAATACAAAAAAACTAATTGAAAATGCTAATCTGATTAATTACCAATTAATCCCGCCTTGTCACACCCCCAAATTACCTGTTTTGCAGCGGAATGGAATTCCTGAGGGATGAATGTCATAGCATCACAAATACAGTTATATTGAACGACCTAAAGTGTCGTTTGAAAAGCACATTGTTTGATATATTAAAAGTATTCATAGTTACAAAAGATAGGTCCCAAAAGTTAGTCAACATTTGCGGAAATAAGTTTGTTACAATCCAAACGATGTTTTAAAGTGCTGAAAACCCATGTGAGGGCGTCGTCGCAACTCTATGATAAGTCCTTATGCATGCCATGAAGTATATGCCTTAGATGCACGAAAACACATTGCTAAAGCGGTCAACAATAATTTTGTGAGAAATCATAGGTTTATGAAAATGTTTTATCGACTACCACAAGTATAGGCCATGTATGACAAATATGTCACATAAAAATGTTACAATTGATATAAGCGCATGACACGAAGCTAGGCGAGATCATGATGTTCGCCCAACCAGTGTTTTGCCAAACAACTCAAATAATGATATTAAATGAAATGCATCCGTTTGACGATTGGGACCACCAACCCGGATGGAGGAGTCACCTCAATAGATCTATTCACTCACCCTTGCTTCTTCCGAAATTAACGGTTCATGATTATGAAATGGGGACATTCAATTGGCTATGAGGTAACTTAAGCAATGTAATGAATTTGATATACTTGGGCTCGTATAAAAATGATGTGCAATGTATTCTCCCCCGTAGGGTTGAAATTAGGTATAAACTTGAATAAAACGGGGCTATGAAAACTCACCTTAGAGTGTAGTGACATAAGTAATGCAACATTTTCAAGAAGTATAGCAGAACAGTATAAAGAAGTATGGCGCAAAACCTAATGAATATAAACTCGTCTCAAAATATGTCGCGAATAGTAATCGATGCGTATAAGTTTCAAAAGGTGTCGTTTTAGTTTTCGTGGAAGTTTAGTATCAACGTTTGTAAAATGTTTAATTTCATCATTCGTGTGGTGGTATGAAATCATAGACTCACGACAAAGCACGCATAAAGTATAATAATATATATATAAAGCACATATATATTATGTAATAGTCTAATAATAGCCCAATAAGCGATTGTCCGATATCATAAGTCTGTCATAAGTCTAATATATGTCTAAACAATATCTATTTGATATAAGTCCAAGTGATTTGAGTCATAGTCTAATGTCTAAAGTTTGAGTGACAATTAGCTATATTCGATATAAGTATGATATATATCCAATGTAGTCCAGTATATAATAGTCATCAAGTACATGAATTATCCAAAATAACATGCCCATTTGTATCCAATATATCCACTATGCCCAAGCCCGTCATGTACGATATAAGTCTAATATGCATGTGTATATATATCCGTTACAAGTCCAAGTGTTTCAAGTCTCGCTCCGTATTATATAATCCGTATGTATTAATATAGTCCACTGGTAAAAATCAATCCCAAAGTTTTAACCGAAACATACCAATGGTAACCAAAGTTAAATCAAAACAAATTATGTCCGATAAGTGGTCCAATATCAATCAATTTATACAAAGTCAACTATTTTTAGTCGGCGTCCAATAATATTGATCCCTCTTGGTCCGTAATCGGTTATATGATAAGTCCATTAAATCTAGAATATTATGTCCAATATAATTATTAAGTCCCAAATATCCGAATTTGATAAATAATTTACACATGTTAAATACTACTTAACAATTTCCTATGCACATTAATTTTGGGCTTCATTACACCGACAAACCGAATACCAAACGCACTCTAATCGTGCGGAAAACCGATTGCAGACGCACCCTTTTAGTGCGACAAATGCACCCTTTTGGTGCGAGAAAATCGATTGCAGACGCACCCTTTTAGTGCGACAAATGCACCCTTTTGGTGCGGAAAATCAGTTACACACGTGCCCTTTTTAGTGCGGCAAATGCACCCTTTTTGTTGCGGAAAATCAGCCACGAATCGCTCCATTTAGGGCTGAAATCGCGACTCAAATGCACCCTTTGTGCGGAAAATAAACAAACAAAACGCACCCTTTTGTGCAGAAAATAAGCAGACAAGCGCACCCCATGTTGGGCGGTTTGCGACCAACAAACCCCCTTCTTTGAGGCTGTTTTGCAACAAGCAAACACCCCTTTGGGTGGGTGCGACAATGAGCAACAAACACCCTAAGTGGGTTGTAACCACGACGAATCAAGCACCCCTGTTGGGGCTGGTGTTGGATAGAAATAAGAAAACAAAATTCACCCTAGTGACGCCAAAAACTAGGACAAGTTTAAGTAGATTAAGTAGTCACTTATTAAGCTAGAAGATAAGCCGGAACAACGCACCCCCTTGGGTGTTCTTTGATATGAACAAAAGAAGCAAACAACCCTTTTGTTTTAAATCTAAAACCGAACTAAGCGGTCACACCCTTGTGGCGTTAGTCGAGTCAAAAGAGAACCAAGATAAGCTAGAATATAATGAAAACTAATTAAGTCACCATCTTAAACCAAAGCGAAAATTAAGCGATAAGCTCTTGAGCCAAATATTAGCTCGAGCGAATGCCCCGGGCGTGTTGTGGGTCAAAGTCGAATCTAAGACAACAAATACACCACATGGGCGGCTATGAACGAGCCAACAGACACACCCTTAGTGTCTAGTGTTAAACCAAACACACTTTATCGATGTCTACGAACCAAGAATCAAAAGAAAAACCACTCTATCTTGGTTTGCTTTACACCAAAACTAACATACACCCTATGGGTGTTTTACCCATGAACCGAGATCAACAAACCAAGCGCACCTCGGTAGCTTTCGATGGTGGGTTGAGTACAACAACAAACGCCTCCTTGGAAGGCTGTGGTGGTCGAGACAAGCAAAACAAGCACCCTCGTGGGTTTTCCTATTAAACCGACAACAAACAAATCAAGGCTAACACCCCCATGGGTGATTTTTCTCGACGAGTTAACCAAACACCCCTTGGGGTTCTATGTAAACCGAGACCCGAACACACTAAGTAGGCTTCAAAAGAATAAGCAAATTAGACACCCCTTGAGGGTTTCGAACTAGCAACATGTACGTGGGTTTTATACTTGAAACTCTAAACGGGTTTGACATCAGACCCGAATACCAATTCATCAATACCATTTTTATTAGCTTACCACACGAATGAATCAGAAAAACAGGTTTTAAATCTCGTTTTGATTCCACGAAAATATTATAAACGTTTTGATAATCGGTTTAACAACCGATTTGAATAGAAAGCTAGCAAAGATAGATCTTTGTGTATTTCGACTTACAGATTCACGAAAGGGGAAGAGAGGTGACGAGGTGGAGATGAATTAACAAATTACAACCACGATCAAAATCCAAACCAAACTCTTTAAATACTTCGATCTACCCGTGTCTTAACTTGAAAGTGGAAGGAGAGATAGATGGTGATGAGATGGTTGTGTGGCTGAAGTGTCGATGGTGATGAGATGGTGGGATAGTGATGTTGCTGTTGTTTTCGTTCACCAGAAAGAGAGGAGGGGAGAGATAGAGTTATCTCTATCACTTTATTTTTTTGTGTTTATCAAATGAGAGGAAAACATATAATATTATATAAGGTTGGAGGAGGCGGTTTGTGTATAAGTGTTTATCTTAACGATGAGGTTTTGAGATATAGCGGGTATTTGGTTATAGTTTGATTCCGGTTTCAAACGGTGAGTCCTTAAGTTGTGAAACTTAATATTGGGTAAAGTGAAGCTCATAAAAATGTTAAAAAATTTCAACATACTCAATCTTAATATTTAAAATGAGTCGTGGGTTTATCGAAGTGAAAGTGATAATAAATAAAAGTTTATAGTTAATTTAATAGTCGTAAAAGTACGGGTGGTTATATAATTATTGTATCGAAATTACGTAAACTGTCGTAAACATATATATATATAACAATATATATACAAAATAAATTCAAAACATCGGGTAAACTAATAATATAATTTTTATAGTCTTAAAATGAGTATAAAAATATATATGGACAATTGTTGGAAGTGTCGGATCAATTATTCAAAATAAATGATCGTGCGATAGCGTTTATTTAATAAATAAATATACGTTAATGGAATATGCAAACCCATGTATAAACTTATATGAAAATGATGTTACTGATGATATGTAGACTAACTCTAGTCTATATGAAATGTTCTCAATGATGTTCCATGAATACGCAGCTAAACCCTCAAGGTTACGCGTATTTGATACTCGTAAACCTAGTTTACGAAAATGATGAATAGTAAATCATGAATAGTGATTTTTCTCCGGGAATGAATAGTGTTTCGTGAATAGTAAAATTTTGAAATAACCTCTCAAAGTCTCAAACCGACTTCAAAAATGAGGAATAGTAAAATGATGAATAATCTTAGGTGAATAGTAAATTCCCAAGATGAATAGTGAAATTTTCAAAGTTTGTAAAATGACACGAAATTACGAGTTGTCACATTCATTTATCGAAAAGGAATTTGGTCCACGAATTCGGTCCATGTTGGTTTCTCTGATTATTCTTGGTGAAAAGGTGAGGATATTTGAGTCGCATCGGGTCTTCCCCAGGTTTCTCGAATCGTACCATTCTTTTCAAAGCGAGACTTTCAACTTAACTTTGTTGCCAACTTGAAATTATAATGGTTTGTAACTTATGGAACACACTTCCAATATTTTGCGTCGTATATCGACGTAGCTTTTCTATCTATTTGTTGTCTCTTGTAATTGATTCTTGATCTGTATGATTTCTTTGTTGTTTCATGAAATAAGTTATGGACTAGTGAGTTGGACTTTCCTTTTTGACCCGTAAATAGGTGAATGACACCTCAACCATAGAGTGCCTCAATGGTGCGGTCGGTATGTTCATGTGATAACTATTGTTGTAAGGGGCTGGTTCGATGAAAAATGATTTACCCAATCATTTCGAAACAATCATATATGCTTGAGCATATCTTCTAATGTTTGAATTGTTCTCTCGCTCTGACCATTGAGCTGAGGATAATAGGCGGTACTCATGTCCTAGTAGGTTCTATGGGAATCTTGAAATGATTGTCAGAAGTCTAAGGTGAATCGGCTACCTTATATTAGGTATAATTGAAATTGATACCACGTATCTCGTGCTAAATTTCAAAATGTCAAGTTTGTCGATAATGACATTATTGAAAAGAATAGATTATGGGTAACAGTTGTGATTCCTCGCGTTTCTAGTTCTAGCGAATGTCATGACTAGAGTCTTCCTTGCCTAAGGTGCTTAGGGCATGTTTGAGTGCGATGGAATGGAAGGTGAGAAAGGAATAAGAGCCTTTTCCGTTGTTTGTTTGATATAAGGAATGGAAGCGGATAATCATGATATCATTCTCTTTTCCACTTATTTATTCTCTAAAAATGAAGAATGTGGAGAATCAAAAGATTACACACAACTCATTCACCCTTCAATTCCAACGGAGAATGAGAAGTTGATGAAAACATATGATGGTTATAAAAGTAAAAGGCATGTGCAATGCACATGATGTCTCATTTGGGGAAAATCACATAAACCCTACCATGAACTTCTCTCTAGCGATTGAAATCTTCCAGGTATCCTTCGTCCTTGGCTCACCCCTAACATTGATATATGTTTAAAATCCACGACACATGAACACACACAACATTATTCCAAGATTTAATGTCTAATAATGCTTAACATCTTGATTTATGAATTAGGTTTATAAAATTATCAGGGGACATGCTTCTTCAGTTTGTTATTTATATACGAGGAACTTGTTTTTATTGGTCTACCTGACGTCAAAACATACTACTTTGGATTAGATGACCAATTAAAACCCGTGGATTCTAATATGTTTTTATAATCACTATATGAAGAAGCTCGAAGGAATAAAAGACCATGGATGAATATCAGATGCACATGTCAAGATGCAAGCTACTCATTTAAGAATCAGTTAATTACTATATATTGTTTACACATTAATTTTCAAATGGTCAATAGAGCTTCATTATTCTTACATAGAAACTGCAGTTGTGTTTTTGTTAATCTACATTGGAAAAAAAATAACGAACGGAAATCTTGTTAACTTAATAGTAATATCAACATTTTCATTTCACGACCAAACAAGAGAATCAGTAATGCGATATAACTTTGATCTCAATTCTTTGCTTATACCAAACAATGTAATCAATTTTCTTTCTCTAGAGTTATTCCTTTCTTCCGTGATTCCATTCTCTATTCCGATTCCATTCTGCACGATTCAGTCGTACCAAACGCCCCCTTAGTCTCCATTACTAAGATGTTTATTGTTTAATGGTGTCCCTCTTAATCTCTCTTATCGAAATGTTTCCACGCTCTATGTTATAAAGTCACAAAACCCTAAATATTTAAGTAGTGTGG
Organism: Chrysanthemum lavandulifolium; assembly: GCA_022545495.1. NCBI lineage: Eukaryota > Viridiplantae > Streptophyta > Magnoliopsida > Asterales > Asteraceae > Chrysanthemum > Chrysanthemum lavandulifolium. Next base: position 218,669,814 of record CM040245.1, read on the forward strand.
TGTAGTGGTTGATTTTCTGTGACAACTCGCAATTTCAGGTCATTCTCAAAACATTACTCATGCTTCATTATTTATCATTTATCGTGAACTAGGTTTACGAGCATCAAATTCACGTAACCGTAATGGTTTAGCTGTGAATTCATGATCATATCATCGAGGACATTTCATATAGACTAAGTTTAGTCTACATTTCATTAACATCATTGTCATCATTTCATATCAATATTATGCATGGTTTTGCATTTTTCGTTAAACGCGTAATTTTCATATTAAATAAACGCTATCGTGTAAGTTATTATTTTGAATATTTAATCCAATACTTTCAAAAATTATCCCGACATATGTTTATACTTACATCTAGTTTATAAAAATAATATTTTGAGTTTACCTAGTGTTTTAAATTTATTTTGTATAGAAATCGTTAAATTTATATTATTACGACACTTTTCATAAAAACTACACGATAATTATTATATCACTCAAATTTTACAAGAAATGTATTTTTACAATTTATATGATCTCAATATACTTTACTTTGATCCATTAAAATTTATTTTTAGCCAACTCTACCCTAAATACTCAAATGTATATACAAGTTACAAGTTATCTTTACTTAAATTATTTTACTTACACAATTATATACATAATAAAAGAAAAAGAAAAAAAAAACTAGCCAACCCATCAAGTACCCTAAAATTTAGGATCTTGTCTAGAGATATTTTCAAACTTTTACCAACTTATTATATTATAACATATTTCACTTCATTCTTGCAAATACAAGATCAAATCCTATCTTCTCTTTTCTCTCTTTTTCTCTCAAAATATATGGCAGCCAAGGGACCAAGGAAGAAGCATTCCAAGTTTTCAAGTCATTTAATTAAACACTAATATCATTTGTTGCAAGGTTTTGTAATATAAACCTCAAGTGATTAGGAAAACCTTTTGTCCATTAACCTCATCATATCACTAGTAAGCATTCATATTCATATTTTTATTTCATATTCATTTTCATGGTCATATCATTTTTATTGAGAAACATGCAAGTCTCATGGTATTTATACCATTTTTAAGGTTTTTAAGGTTTTTATGTACTAAATATATATAATCCATCCTATAATTACTCCTTGTTATATTTTAGTTTTGGTGATGTTTAGGAACCCATGACACCCTAAGAAGGTGTATGGTAGGATTAGAATAGCTTCGGAGTTGTTTTGAATGGGTTAGAATAGAGTTGGCGCGAGAAAAACTCATTTCGACACGTTTTGAAAAGGGTCTGTCCTTATTTTGTAAATCGGAAAATCCGACAGTGAACAAAAATATTTGGCCTAGATATTTAGAAAATATACTTTAAAACGAAACCGTGGCCGCTTGAACGGATTAAACGGAGCTATAACGAAGAAGTTATGAATTTTTCAAGTTTGACGACGAAAAATATAAAATCCCGAAAATTTCAGCACACTATTTTTGTTTTGTACGAGTCAAAACGAGTCTTAAGCGTTATAAATTATTTCGACTTATCAAAAATATATTAGTATACTTTGATACGAAGCTAAGGACGATAACACGAGAAAACGGATTTGTAAGAACTTAAAATATACACGTTTTACAAAATTGCCGAACTTTATTATTTAAGAAAACTATATTATTTTTATTAGACAAATGTTACGGATAAACAAGTGACCATAGTGAAGGCTATTTTTAACATTGACGTAGAACTTTTATAAAGTGATGTCTTCTAGTAAAAATAAGTTCTCCAAGCATATTTTCCAAAATGTCCAACCGTTTGTTTAGCGGAGTTGAAATGAATTAAATACGGTTACTTAAACTTTGCTAAAACCACTTTTAAACAATATTTTGGACAAAGGTGCCATACTTAACCTATATATTTCTCCATGATCGAGACCTCTAGGATGAAAACTTAAACACTAAAACTTTGAGATGATGATACAAGCTTCCCAAAACCGTTGAGTTTGTTTCCTAACACTTGACGTGCACCATTTTACGACTAGCTTTTAGAGGCCGTTTTAGTCACTTCCATGAAATTTCCAACGACATTATTTTACGATTTAAAAGTTATAATTTCATAATAATCACTAAATGATTATCGTAGGATATCATTTCAACGTAAATACTTGTAAAGTAATTTAAAATGGTCAAGACGTTAAAAGATTATATTTCGACAAGAAGTATTGTTTTCAAAATTCACAAGTGGTATAAATATCATCCTAATTGCATGCATAGCATTACATCATGACTTATTATATATCATATCATTCATAATAGGTCGCAGATTAGAGATTCACGCTACATTTCAGTTGTACTCACTTTTGTCTTCGCATCATTTCATCAAGTGAGTCATAGCCCCTACTCTTTTAATTGTTTTGAATTACTTTTGGGAGATACATGCTCAACTATTTCTATGACAATCATGATTATTTGCAAACTATATGTTTATCCGAATCGAATGTTTAGTCATATTCTATATCATAAATCATGCCATACTTAGAATTTCTATATTATTATCATGGAGCTAAATGTCTTGGTATTATCATGGAGCTAAATGTCTTGGTATAATCATTGAACTAAATGTCTTGGTATTATCATTGAGCTAAATGTCTTGGTATAATCATTGGAACTAAATGTCTTGGTATAATTATGTCAAGTAACTATTGATACATTAAGTCATGCACTATTATGTGAATTCATTTGACATCATGCGCTTGAACATAAACTATGCATATTTTGGCAATAGGTTGTGAACACACAGGTTGCAAGTTTTGTATGGGCGGAACTGAAACCGAGTGGATTTACAATGCCTTTCTTTGCATAAACGATTTTGAAAGTCTTTACATTTCAACACAAACTCTATGAACTCACTCAACCTTTGTGTTGACACTTTTAGCATGTTTTATCTCGGTATCTAAGGCATACACTTCATGGCATGCATGTGGACTTATCATAGAGTCGTGGTGACGACGCTCTCATGGGATTTATGCACTTTAAAACATCGCTTGAATTGTAACAAACTTATTTCCGCACAAGTTGATTTTCATTTGGGACCTATACTTTGTAAACTCGATTGTTTTATTAAATCAAACGATGTGTTTTCCAAACGACACTTTAGGTCATTCATTATAACTGTGATTGTGATGCTATGACGGTCAATCCCGAATTTCATTCCACGCAAAACATGTAATTTGGGGTGTGATGATTGGTATCGAGCTTGATTATAGAGAACTAGGTTGCATCATTGACCCTAGACTATAACTACATCATCATAGCATCTCATCATTTCATCATAAGTGCATATTCACTTTACATCCGGTTTATACGTACATTTTTCGAGTTATTTACTTTCATTTCAAATCGATTGTCACATGGATGCCTTTAATTACCCATCCCATTATCAATTCCTCATACTCTAATGTGGAGAATGCCTTGTCATTCCCTATCACAATTTTAATATCACCGATTCATCACCGATAACGTCGAATACCGAGATAAACCTTTAAGTAGGGCAAAGTCACTCTCACTCCTTTGTTTCACACTAACATGTCGAGTTACACGTTATTCACACATTAAGTCACTAAACCATTATACATTTGAAGCACTTACGACATCTCATAACCCATTTCTTAGGAAACCGTCGATCATTTTGAAAAATAACCTCAAACTTATCATTTCTTATCATATCTCTTTGGAGCGTTTATTATTGACATCGGACTTTGTTACGTCTCACCTTTCCTCTTATTTTGAAGAAGATATGGCGCCGAAGAAAGCCACACCTGAATTGACTCAAGCGGCTATGCAAAAGTATGTAGAGGATAGTATAGCCGAGGCACTAAGGAAAGAACGAGCAACGGTAGCTGCTGCTTCGCCGTCAAGTCGCTAGACTTCTTCCGCCATGTGAGCCGCAGGAGGGTCCGAGTTCGTAATTGTACATACAAGGACTTTAAGAACCGTGATCCCACAAAGTTCAAAGGCACGGAAGGAGCCACCGCTATGATCCGTTGGTTTGAAAAGATGGAGTCTGAATTTCTTCTATGCAATTGCCCGGATGACCGCAAGGTAAAGTTCGCCACGGTACACTCTTAGATGGCGCAATGTCATGGTGGAATTCCTATGCGTGACCTATTGGTATCGAAAATGCTTATAAGCTCACGTGGAATGAATTCAAGAACTGTAACTAAGAAGTATTGTCCACACACGGAGGTGAAGAAATTAGAAACGGAATTTTACGAGTTAGTAACTGTTGGTTATGACATCGAGACCTACATCAGGAGGTTTCAAGAGTTGGTTGCACTATGTCCATCGATGGTTTCGGACAATGAGAAACTACTGGAAAATTTCATTGAAGGACTTCCACAATGTATTCAAGGAGATGTAACTTCTTCCGATCCACAAACAATTGAAGAAACTATTAGGATAACTCAAAAACTCATGGCTCAAGTTGTGAAAAGAGAAAATATTATCAACAATAACCACGACAACAATAACAACAATCACACCATCAACAACAACACCAACAACCAAACTAACCACAACAAAAGAAAATGGGAAAATGACCGGGAGGTTATAATAACAACAACCAAACCGTAACACTAACCATCATCAACAAGATAATAGAGGACAAGGAGCCGCAATGGTTTATGTTGTCGCACCAATAGAAGGCGAGAGGTTATGCCGAACCTACCCACTATGTAATCGATGTAAGTATCATCACACGGGTCTTTGTCCTGTTAAGTGCTACAAGTGTCAAAAACTAGGACACCATGCCAGGAATTGTAGAGGCAAGACCATAGTTACGTGCTTCGGATGTGGGGAGCAAGGACACTATCGGAATCAATGTCCTCAAAACCAAGGTCAACAAGTCGAAGGTGCTCATGGAATGCATACATGCTACAAGGAGGAGAAGCTCGTCAAGGTATCAACAACGCTGAAGACTAAAGAAGTTCGAAACTAATAGTCTTAATTTTCCTTATGTACTATGTCGTACTAAGTTTATGTCTTCCATCGTATTCGGATCTTATGACTTAGGATGTACTACTTTGATAAACCACTCGTTGTAAAATATTCTCATCCATCGTACTTTATTTTCTTTTCGATTTGTTATCACTTACGAGAATTTTACTCCCTTTTACTTTAACGACCATTTTAACGACACGGTTTAAATCTATGTAAACATTGAGAGTTATAACAACTAAACCGAATGTCACATTATCGCTCCTTAATTATACATAGCCTAGCTAACTATGTCTAATTCGGAGGATCATGTTATGTTGGGAGCGATTATTTATAAATCTTAGTGCAAGCAAAATTATCACATATTCCAAAGTCAAAGTGTTACTCATGGAGATTCATCCAATACTATGTTTTATACGCTCTCAATCATCGATAACCGTAATGACACTTCTCCATGTCTTCTCTCCTCGATATTCATTATAAACCCAAAAATTCGATAGACTAACACGAACTGAATTCAGGGACTGAATTCCTTTTTGGATGGGCGAATGTGACAACTCGCAATTTCAGGTCATTCTCAAAACATTACTCATGCTTCATTATTTATCATTTATCGTGAACTAGGTTTACGAGCATCAAATTCACGTAACCGTAATGGTTTAGCTGTGAATTCATGATCATATCATCGAGGACATTTCATATAGACTAAGTTTAGTCTACATTTCATTAACATCATTGTCATCATTTCATATCAATAGTATGCATGGTTTTGCATTTTTCGTTAAACGCGTAATTTTCATATTAAATAAACGCTATCGTGTAAGTTATTATTTTGAATATTTAATCCAATACTTCCAAAAATTATCCCGACATATGTTTATACTTACATCTAGTTTATAAAAATAATATTTTGAGTTTACCTAGTGTTTTAAATTTATTTTGTATAGAAATCGTTAAATTTATATTATTACGACACTTTTCATAAAAACTACACGATAATTATTATATCACTCAAATTTTACAAGAAATGTATTTTTACAATTTATATGATCTCAATATACTTTACTTTGATCCATTAAAATTTGTTTTTAGCCAACTCTACCCTAAATACTCAAATGTATATACAAGTTATCAGTTATCTTTACTTAAATTATTTTACTTACACAATTATTATAGTTAAAAAAAAAAAAAAAAAAAAACTAGCCAACCCATCATCAACCCCTAAATTTAGGATCTTGTCTAGAGATATTTTCAAATTTTACCAACTTATTATATTATAACATATTTCACTTCATTTTGCAAACCAGGATCAAATCAAATAATTTCATCTTTTCTCTCAAAATATATGGCACCAAGGGACCAAGGAAGAAGCATTCCAAGTTTTCAAGTCATTTAATTAAACACTAATATCATTTGTTGCAAGGTTTTGTAATATAAACCTCAAGTGATTAGGAAAACCTTTTGTCCATTAACCTCATCATATCACTAGTAAGCATTCATATTCATATTTTATTTCATATTCATTTTCATGGTCATATCATTTTTATTGAGAAACATGCAAGTCTCATGGTATTTATACCATTTTAAGGTTTTAAGGTTTTATGTACTAAATATATATAATCCATCCTATAATTACTCCTTGTTATATTTTAGTTTTGGTGATGTTTAGGAACCCATGACACCCTAAGAAGGTATATGGTAGGATTAGAATAGCTTCGGAGTTGTTTTGAATGGGTTAGAATAGGTTTGACGAGAAAAACTCATTTCGACAAGTTTTGAAAAGGGTCTGATCTTAAAATTAAATCTGGAAAATCCGACAGAGAACAAAAATATTTGGCCTAGATATTTAGAAAATATACTTTAAAACGAAACCGTGGCCGCTTGAACGGATTAAAACGGAGCTATAACGAAGAAGTTATGAATTTTCAATTTGACGACGAAATATATAAAATCCCGAAAATTTCAGACACTATTTTTGTTTTGTACGAGTCAAAACGAGTCTTAAGCGTTATAAATTATTTCGACTTATCAAAATATATTAGTATACTTTGATACGAAGCTAAGGACGTATAATACGAGAAAACGGATTTGTAGAACACTAAAATATACACGTTTTACAAAATTGCCGTAACTTTATTATTTAAGAAAAACTATATTATTTTTATTAGACAAATGTTACGGATAAACAAGTGACCATAGTGAAGGCTATTTTAACATTGACGAGAACTTTTATAAAGTGATGTCTTCTAGTAAAAGTAAGTTCTCCAAGCATATTTTCCAAAATGTCCAACCGTTTGTTTAGCGGAGTTGAAATGAATTAAATACGGTTACTTAAACTTTGCCGAAAACCACTCTTAAACAATATTTTGGACAAAGGTGCCATACTTAACCTATATATTTCTCTATGATCGAGACCTCTAGGATGAAAACTTAAACACTAAAACTTTGAGATGATGATACAAGCTTCCCAAAACCATTGAGTTTGTTTCCTAACACTTGACGTGCACCATTTTACGACTAGCTTTTCGAGGCCGTTTTAGTCACTTCCATGAAATTTCCAACGACATTATTTTCTGATTTAAAAGTTAATAATTTCACAATAATCACTAAATGATTATCGTAGGATATCATTTCAACGTAAATACATGTAAAGTAATTTAAAATGGTCAAGACGTTAAAAGATTATATTCGAATAAAAGTATTGTTTTCAAAAATTCATAAGTGGTATAAATATCATCCTAATTGCATGCATAGCATTACATCATGACTTATTATATATCATATCATTCATAATAGGTCGCGATTAGAGATTCACGCTACATTTCAGGTGTACTCACTTTTGTCTTCGCATCATTTCATCAAGTGAGTCATAGCCCCTACTCTTTTAATTGTTTTGAATTACTTTTGGGGAGATACATGCTCAACTATTTCTATGACAATCATGATTATTTGCAAACTATATATTTATCCGAATCGAATGTTTAGTCATATTCTATATCATAAATCATGGAACTTAAATTTCTATATTATTATCATGGAGCTAAATGTCTTGGTATTATCATGGAGCTAAATGTCTTGGTATAATCATTGAACTAAATGTCTTGGTATTATCATTGAGCTAAATGTCTTGGTATAATCATTGGAACTAAATGTCTTGGTATAATTATGTCAAGTAACTATTGATACATTAAGTCATGCACTATTATGTGAATTCATTTGACATCATGCGCTTGAACATAAACTATGCACCTTTGGCAATAGGTTGTGAACACACAGGTTGCAAGTTTTGTATGGGCGGAACTTGGAACCGAGTGGATTTACAATGCCTTTCTTTGCATAAACGATTTTGAAAGTCTTTACATTTCAACACAAACTCTATGAACTCACTCAACCTTTGTGTTGACACTTTTAGCATGTTTTATCTCGTATCTAAGGCATACACTTCATGGCATGCATGTGGACTTATCATAGAGTCGTGGTGACGACGCTCTCTCATGGGATTTATGCACTTTAAAACATCGTTTGAATTGTAACAAACTTATTTCCGCAAGTTGATTTTCATTTGGGACCTATACTTTGTAAACTCGATTGTTTTATTAAATCAAACGATGTGTTTTCCAAACGACAACTTAGGTCGCTCATTATAACTGTGATTGTGATGCTATGACATCAATCCCGTGAATTCCATTCACGCAAAATGTAATTGGGGTGTGACATTTTCAAGATTTTTTTCCCGATATTGTGTGCTTCTAAAATGGTTCATCACTGAGATTGTTATCATGCTAGCAAAAATATAGATATCAACTCATACTACGTCGAAGAATGTTTGATCTGATTTCACTTGTAGATGGAGAGTCATTGATTGTCCGATATGTTCGCACTGTTGCATCTCTTGATATGAAAGTGAGGTTATCCGAATTTCTAGAGAACACAATGCCTTAGAAAGTTATCGATAACCTTAATTTAACTCAATTATCCTTTAAGGGAAACTTATTGTAGGGAAGTTCACATATTGTTGAGGCCATGTTTAATAGAATGTTCCGCAGTCTTGGTTAGAAGACTTGGTTTATTTCTACAGTGTTGCTTAGTGTGTATTCGCTTTGTACTAAATCTTGTAACTCGGTCTAGCTGGTACTATTGAAATGATAGAATTTGGCTTCTAGTGTGACAACTCGCAATTTCAAGTCATTTCTCAAGTTTCACTATTTCAACATTTATCGTAAACTAGGTTTACGTGTTCCAAGTTCGCGTAACCTTAAGGGTTTAGCGGCGAATTCATGATCATATCATCACGAACATTTCATATGGACTAAGTTTAGTCTACATTTCATTAGCATCATTTACATCATGTTAGTTCATTCATGATTTTACATTTCACATTTAACGCGTAAATTTTATATTAAATAAACGTTATCGCGTAAATTATTATTTTGAATATTTAATCCGTTACTTCCAAAAATGATCCCGATATATTCTTACACTTACATTTAGTTTATAAAAACTATATTTTGAGTTTACCTAGTGTTTTAAATTCATTTTGTATATAAATCGTTAAATTTATATTTTTACGACACTTTTCTTAAAAACTACACGATAATTATTATATCACTCAAATTATGCAAGAAATGTATTTTACAATGTATATGATCTCAATATACTTTACTTTGATCCATAAAATTATTTTTAGCTAACTCTATCTTAAATACTCAAATGTATATAAAGTTACAATTTACCTTAACTTAACTTCTTTTACTTGCAAACAATTACACATTTATATATACAAGATAGAAAAGAAAAAATGTATTGGTGAAACACCTCCCCTAAAACCGCCAAGGGGGGTAAGCATTTATTAAAGTTAGTAGTTTTCCTTGATTGTATATGTATACACTCCAAGTAATGTTTTCACTTCATGCATCAAATAATTCACCAAGTCAAGTAAAGTCTTCTTTCTTTGTTCTTCTCCTCCAAACCGGTTCTTCATAGGGTGTGTGAAGGATCATCAAAAATTTTCAAAGCACAAGTTTATATCAATCTAGATCACACTCTTATTAAGGTTTTGAAATAAAACCTAGGGTGTTTAGGTTAATCCTTGTTCTAATCACCTCATCAAGTTTACTAGTAAGCATATCATTTACATTTTCATCTTTCCTTATCATTTCATATGTATTTCTTCATTTTGAGCATACATGCAAGACTTATTGTTGTTTATACCATTTTTACATTGATTTTAAGTGTTTTTATATATAAAGTCATCCTATAATTATTCCTTGGTATATATTGGTCTTGATGATGATTAGGAACCCATGACACTCTAAGAAGGTGTATGGTAGGATTAGAATAGCTTTGGAGTTGATTTGAAGGATTGGAATAGGTTTAGTACGAGAAAACTATTTTACAAGTATATATAGTGGTCTGTTCTTATTTTGTTTTTACGGAAAATCCGACAAGAGGCACGAATTTTTGGCCTTGATATTTAGAAAATATACTTTAAAACGAATCCGTGGCCACTTGAACGGATTAAAACGGAGTTATAACGAAGAAGTTATGAATTTTTCAAGTTTGACGACGAAATATATATTTTACGAAATTTCAAAGAACCTATTTTAGTTTTGTACGAGTCAAAAACGAGCCTTAAGCTTTATAAATTATTTCGACTTATCAAAATATATTAGTATACTTTGATACGGGTTAAGGACGTATAATACGTAGAAAGCGGATTTGAAACGACTAAGATATGCACGCTTTCATAAAATTGCCGTAACTATATTTTTAGAGAAACTATATTATTTTTACGAGACAAGTGTTACGGTAACTAAAACGACCATATTGAAGGCTGTTTTAACGATGATGTAGAACATTTTGTAATGAGATGTCTTCTAATAAAATCAAGATCACCAAGCATATTTTTCAAAACGACCAACCGTTTGTATGACGGAGTTGTAATAAATTAATTACGGTTGCTTAAACTTTGCCAAAACTCACTTTTAAACAACATTTTAGACAAAATCACCATCTTTAACCTCTATTATCTTTATGTTCGAGACTTCTATGACGAAAACTCATGTACTGAAACTTCTATATTTTGATACAAACTTTCCAAAACCGTTGAGTTCGTTTCCTAACGTTCGACGTACACCATTTTACGACTAGCTTTTCGAAGCCATTTTTGTCACTTTCATGAAATTTCCGACGACATTATTTTACGACGAAAAGTTAAAATTTCACAATAAATCATTACGAAACTATTATAGGATGACATTTTGACGTAAATACTTGTAAAGTAATTTAAGAATGGTCAAGACGTCAAAAGAGTATTTTTCGACGATAAGTATTATTTTCAAAACACACAAATGGTATAAATAACATACGAAATGCATGCATAACGTTACATCATAACTTATTACGTATCATATCATTCATAATAGGTCATTTTCTAGATTCACGCTACATTTCGTTGTATCCACTTTTGCCATCGCATTATTGTCCAAGTGAGTTTCATAGCCCTACTTTTACTTGTTTTCATAACTTTTGGGGAGATACATGCTCAATTATTTTCAATTACTTTTATAGTTACTCTAAACATATAAGGATTCTTGTGAGTCATAGCCCCACTTTTTCTCGTTTTAATTATTTATGAAACTCTTTAGGGAGATGCATGCTCAATGATTTTATTACATTCATGACTATTTGCAAATTATATGTTTATCCGAACCGAATGTTTAGTCATGCGAAATATGATGATTGCCATACTTAGAATTTCCATATCATAATCATTGAATGATGGTCTTGGTATAATCATTGAAGCGATGGTGGGTATAATCATTGAACAGACGGTCTTGGTATAACCGGTGAACTAATGGTCTTGGTAGAATCATTGAACTAATGGTCTTGGTACAATTCGAGCTAATGGTCAAGGAACAATTTGAAACCGCACGAATTATGTGTTATACTAAGTAGCTGTGGATACATTAAGTTAGGCACTATTTTGTGAATTCATTTGACGATGTGGGCTTGAACATAAACTATATTACATTTTGGCAATGGGTTGTGAATACAGGTTGCAAGTTTTGTATGGCGGAACTTGAACCGGGTGGATTTACAATGCCTCACGTGATAAACGATTTTGAAAGGCTTTACATTTCAATACAAACCCTATGAACTCACTCAACCTTTGTGTTGACACTTTTAGCATGTTTTATCTCGGTATCTAAGGCATTCACTTCATGGCATGCATTTGGACATCATGGAGTCGTGATGACGACTCGTCTCACTCGAGTTTTACGTACTTTAAAACATCGTTTAAATTGTAACAAACTTATTTCCGCACAAGTTGATTTTCTTATGGGACCTATACTTTGTAAACTCGATTGTTTTATTAAATCGAACGATGTTCTTTTCAAGCGACACTTTAGGTCGCTCAATATATCTCAGAATTGTGATGCTATGACAATAATCCCGTGAATTCCATTCACCGCAAAAGCGTGTAATTTGGGGTGTGACAGATTGGCATCGAGCTTGATTATAGAGAACTAGGTTGCATCATTGACCCTAGACTATAACTACATTATCATAGCATCTCATCATTTCATCATAAGTGCATGTTCACTTTACATGCGGTTTATACGTACATTTTTCGAGTTATTTACTTTCATTTCAAAACGATTGTCACATGGATGCTCTTAAATACCCATCCCATTATCATTTCCTCATACTCTAATGTGGAGAATTCCTTGTCATTCCCTATCATAATTTTTACATCAATTGACTCATCACCGATAACGTCGAATGCCGAGATAAACCCTTAAGTAGGGCAAAGTTACTCTCACTCCTTTGTTTCACCACTAACATGTCGAGTTACACTTTATTCACACATTAAGTCACTAAACCATCATACATTTGAAGCACTTGCGACATCTCATAACCCATTTCTTAGGAAACCGTCGATCATTTTGAAAAATAACCTCAAACTTATCATTTCTTATCACATTTCTTTGGAGCGTTTATTATTGACATCGGATTTTGCTACGTCTCACATTTCCTCTTGTTTTGAAGAAGATATGGCGTCAAGAAAGCGCACCGAATTGACACTAGCGGCTATTCAAAAGTTGGTAAGGGATAGCGAGCCGATGCTCTAAGGATTGAAAGGAACGGTGGGCTGCTTCCGCCGCCGAGGCTAGGTCGCCAAGCCGCTTAGGCTTTCTTCCGCAGAAATGCAGGAGGGTCCGGAGTTAAAACTGCTCATATAAGGATTTCAAAAGTGGAGATCCCACTAAGTTTAGAGGTATCAAGGAGCCAACGCCATGGTTCGATGGTTTGAGAAATGGAGTCCGTGTTTTGTTATGTAATTGCGGGATGATAGCAAGGTCAAGTTTGCTACAGTACCCTACTTGATGGAGCATTGTCGTGGTGGAACTCTTATGCTCGGCCGATGGGAATGGAGAATGCTTTTAAGCTCACTGGGAGCAATTTAAAGGTTTGGTAACAAAGAAGTTTTGTCCACGCACGGAAGTGAAGAAGTTGGAGACCGAATTCTATGAGTTGGTAACTATTGGGTATGACATTGATACTACATTCGAAGGTTTCAAGAATTGGCCGTGTTATGCCCATCTATGGTTTCGGATAATGAGAAGCTACTGGAGGCTTTCATTGAAGGACTTCAAATTATTCAAGGTGACGTGACTTCCTTTGATCCGCATGACGATCGAGGAATCTATTCGATTGTCTCAAAAGCTTATGGCACAAGTAGTAAAGAGGGCAACACCACCAACACCAACCGTAATAACAATACCAACAACCGCACTAACTACCACAATAACCAAAACAACAACTACAACGACGATAACCAAATCAACAACAACAAAGAAAATGGGAAAATGACCAAGGAGGTTATAATAACAACGACCAAAACCGTAACACTAACCATCATCAACAACGAATAGAGGGCAAGAAACCGCAATGGTATATGTTCTCGCACCAATAGAAGGCGAGGTTATCTTGGAACCTACCCACTATGTAATCGGCGGGTATCATCACACGGGTCTTTGTCCCGCTAAGTGCTACAAGTGTCAACAATCGACACCTTGCCAGAATTGTAGAGCAAGGCCATGGTTACATGTTACGATCACGAGGGAGCAAGGACACTATCGGAATCAATGTACTAAAACCAAGGTCAACAAGTTGAAGGTGCTCATGGGAATGCATACATGTTAGGAGGAGGAGAAGCTCGTCAAGGTATCAACGACGCGGAAGACTGAAGAAGTTCGGAAACTAACAGTCTTATTTTTCTTTATGTACTATGTCGTACTAAGTTTATGTCTTTCATCGTATCCTAATCTTATGACTTAAGATGTACTACTTTTGCTAAACCACTCGTTGTAAAATATTCTCATCTATCGTACTTATTTTCTTTCGATTTGTTATTACTTACGAGAATTTTACTCCCTTTTACTTTAACTACCATTTTAACGACACGGTTTAAATCTTTGTAAACATCGAGAGTTATAACAACTAAACCGAACGTCACATCATCGTTCCTTAATTATACATAGCCTAGCTAACTATGTCTAATCTCGGAGGATCATGTTATGTTGGGAGCGATTATTTATAAATCTTAGTGCAAGCAAAATATTCACATGTTCCAATTCAAAGTGTTACTTATGAGAGATTCATCCGATGTTTTCTACTAACGATATTTTATACGCCTCAATCATTGATAACCGTGAACGACACTTCTCCATACCTTCTTTCCTCGTTATTCATCACAAACTCAAAGATTCGATAGACCAACACGAACCGAATTCGAGGACTGAATTCCTTCGATGGGCGAATGTGACAACTTCGCAATTTCAAGTCATTTCTCAAGTTTCACAATTTCAACATTTATCGTAAACTAGGTTTACGTGTTCCAAGTTCGCGTAACCTTAAGGTTTAGCTGGCGAATTCATGATCATATCATCACGAACATTTCATATGGACTAAGTTTAGTCTACATTTCATTAGCATCATTTACATCATGTTAGTTCATTCATGATTTTACATTTCACATTTAACGTAAATTTTATATTAAATAAACGTTATCGCGTAAATTATTATTTTGAATATTTAATCCGTTACTTCCAAAAATGATCCCGATATATTCTTACACTTACATTTAGTTTATAAAAACTATATTTTGAGTTTACCTAGTGTTTTAAATTCATTTTGTATATAAATCGTTAAATTTATATTATTACGACACTTTTCTTAAAAACTACACGATAATTATTATATCACTCAAATTATGCAAGAAATGTATTTTTACAATGTATATGATCTCAATATACTTTACTTTGATCCATAAAAATTATTTTTAGCTAACTCTATCTTAAATACTCAAATGTATATAAAAGTTACAATTTACCTTAACTTAACTTCTTTTACTTGCAAACAATTACACATTTATATATACAAGATAGAAAAGAAAAAAAAATGTATTGGTGAAACACCTCCCCCTAAAAACCGGCCAAGGGGGGGGGGGGGTGTAAGCATTTATTAAAGTTGGTAGTTTTTCCTTGATTGTATATATATACACCCAAGTAATGTTTTCACTTCATGCATCAAATAATTCACCAAGTCAAGTAAAGTCTTTCTTTGTTCTTCTCTCCAAACCGGTTCTTCATAGGGTGTGAAGGATCATCAAAATTTTCAAAGCACAAGTTTATATCAATCTAGATCACACTCTTATTAAGGTTTTGAAATAAAAACCTAGGGTGTTTAGGTTAATCCTTGTTCTAATCACCTCATCAAGTTTACTAGTAAGCATATCATTTACATTTTTCATCTTTCCTTATCATTTCATATGTATTTCTTCATTTTTGAGCATACATGCAAGACTTATTGTTGTTTATACCATTTTTACATTGATTTTAAGTGTTTTATATATATAAAGTCATCCTATAATTATTCCCTTGGTATATATTGGTCTTGATGATGATTAGAACCCATGACACCCTAAGAAGGTGTATGGTAGGATTAGAATAGCTTTGGAGTTGATTTGAAGGGATTGGAATAGGTTTAGTACGAAAAACTATTTTCGACAAGTATATAGTGGTCTGTTCTTATTTTGTTTCTCTGGAAAATCCGACAAGAGGCAACGAATTTTGGCCTTGATATTTAGAAAATATACTTTAAAACGAATCCGGGTCAGCTGAACGGATTAAAACGGAGTTATAACGAAGAAGTTATGAATTTTTCAAGTTTGACGACTAAATATATATTTTCCAAATTTCAAAGAACCTATTTTAGTTTTGTACGAGTCAAAAGCGAGCCTTAAGCTTTATAAATTATTTCGACTTATCAAAATATATTAGTATACTTTGATACGAGCTAAGGACATATAATACGAGAAAACGGATTTGAAACGACTAAGATATGCACGTTTTCATAAAATTGCCAGAACTATATTTTAGAGAAACTATATTATTTTTACGAGACAAGTGTTACGGTAACTAAAACGACCATATTGAAGGCTGTTTTTAACGATGATGTAGAACTTTTTGTAATGAGATGTCTTCTAATAAAATCGAGATCACCAAGCATATTTTTCAAAACGACCAACCGTTTGTATGGCGGAGTTGTAATAAATTAATTACGGTTGCTTAAACTTTGCCAAAACTCACTTTTAAACAACATTTTAGACAAAATCACCATCTTTAACCTCTATTATCTTTATGTTCGAGACTTCTATGACGAAAACTCATGTCTGAAACTTCTATATTTTGATACAAACTTTCCAAAACCGTTGAGTTCGCTTTCCTAACGCTCGACGTACACCATTTTACTAAACTTTTGAAGCCATTTTTGTCACTTTCATGAAATTTCCGGCGACATTATTTTACGACTTAAAAGTTAAAATTTCACAATAAATCATTACTGAAACTATTATAGGATGACATTTTGACGTAAATACTTGTAAAGTAATTTAAGAATGGTCAAGACGTCAAAAGAGTATTTTTCGACGATAAGTATTATTTTCAAAACACACAAATGGTATAAATAACATACGAAATGCATGCATAACGTTACATCATAACTTATTACGTATCATATCATTCATAATAGGTCATTTTCGAGATTCACGCTACATTTCAATTATCCACTTTTGCCATCGCATTATTGTCCAAGTGAGTTCATAGCCCCTACTTTTACTTGTTTTCTTAACTGCTTGGGGAGATACATGCTCAATTATTTTCAATTACTTTATAGTTACTCTAAACATATAAGGATTACTGTGAGTCATAGCCCCACTTTTTCTCATTTTAATTATTTATGAAACTCTTTGGGGAGATGCATGCTCAATGATTTTATTACATTCATGACTATTTGCAAATTATATGTTTATCCGAACTGAATGTTTAGTCATGCGTAATGAGATTGCCATACTTAGAATTTCCATATCATAATCATTGGACTGATGGTCTTGGTATAATCATTGAACCGATGGTCCGGTATAATCATTGAATCGACGGTCTTGGTATAACCAAGTGAACTAATGGTCTTGGTAGAATCATTGAACTAATGGTCTTGGTACAATTCGAGCTAATGGTCAAGGAACAATTTGAAACCGTATTTAATTATGTGTTATACTAAGTAATGTGGATACATTAGTTAGGCACTATTTTGTGAATTCATTTGACGATGTGGGCTTGAACATAAACTATATTACATTTGGCAATGGGTTGTGAATACAGTGTTGCAAGTTTTGTATAGGGCGGAACTTGAACCGAGTGGATTTACAATGCCCTTGTCAGATAAACGATTTTGAAAGGCTTTACATTTCAATACAAACCCTATGAACTCACTCAACCTTTGTGTTGACACTTTTAGCATGTTTTATCTCGTATCTAAGGCATTCACTTCATGGCATGCATTTGGACATCATGGAGTCGTGATGACGACTCGTCTCACTTGAGTTTTACGTACTTTAAAACATCGTTTAAATTGTAACAAACTTATTTCCGCACAAGTTGATTTTCTTATGGGACCTATACTTTGTAAACTCTTATTGTTTTATTAAATCGAACGATGTTCTTTTCAAACGATACTTTAGGTCGCTCAATATATCTCAGAATTGTGATGCTATGACAATCAATCCCTGTGAATTCCATTCCACGCAAAACAGTAATTGGGGTGTGACATCTAGTCCAAAGATGGTGGTTCGTAATGTCTCGTGAAGTCTTAAGATTTTTGTTGAGTTTTGAAACATCTTACTACCTACTTCTAGTCCTTGTTGGAAATTCTGAAATCCTTTCATTGTTTTCTTGTATCGAGGGATCCTCCTCATAGATGGTATGGAAAGTCTTTCTTAAAATGGTTACTGGTAAAATTTCATCTTGTCGGTTGAGTGAGTGATGAATGGTGTAGGCATCTATAGAGTGTTAACAAAAGAGATGTTTATAAACAATTTATCTGATTAAAAAGACTTTGCTGAAGATTGTTTTAGGAATTTTGAAAAGATGCTTTTTTTTTTTCATGACATAATTCTTCCTGAATTATACATAGGTGATCAGGCTATGTATAATCGAGGACAAATGATGTGATGCTTGGTTTTGTTGAAATGGTATTTTGTTTCTCCAAAGTTTTAGATGGTATTCGACGTGTTGCTTTTGTAAGATAATGGCCTAACAATTTTTCAGAGAAACATGAAAGTCGTTAAGCGTAATGGTAGTAAAAAGTTGATAGAATGACTGAAAGTCAATTTATAGGGTGGTAACAAAACAGCTTGTTGTAGAATTTTGTGAAACAATTTTCCTAAGATGGTAGTAAAATAGCTTGAAATAAAATTATGTAAAATAATTTCATATAGTGATAGCAAAATGACTTGAAATAAGATTTGTTGAATGGTTTGTAGGATACATGGCGTAACCTCATTGAATGGTAATAGTCTCTAATTGGTCAAGAATAAAGTTGTCCTAATCCCTAGTAAGATAGTGGTATATTGTCGCGAAATGATTGAAAATTGGGCAGTTGGAATAGGGAATGAAATAGACAAAGGTCGTGATTATCGTGGTGATAATAAAGGATAATTATTACATTAGATTGAAAGGTACCTATTATCTGTTCCTGTTGACGGTCTAATCATGTCTCAAGTGTAGGAGCAGTAGGCTGTCTAGTAGCAACAACTTTGAAACTCTCACCGTCCTCAAACCTATAAGATGGTGTGGTGTCTATAGTCTTAGTGATAGATGGTAATGGTGTGTCAAATCATGCACGCTTCCCAAGCTGTAAGTTAGATGTATGAGTAGTGTCTATGAGATGTGATGGCACAAATGGTGCTCTAAATAATAATGATGATGAAAATGATGACAATGATGATGATGGAAACCTAGTGGTGAGTTAAGAAAATAGGTCCATTAGGACTAAGCCTATAAGTTCTACCAAATGGTATAATCTGTCCCGACAAAATGATAAAAGCATCACGATCCCACGGTGAATCAATAGTGATCGTGATGGTGCAGCAACTTCGCCTCCTCAAAGGGTTCGATCTCACATCCGATGTTATCGGTGTTGAGTCAAGCGATGTAAAATTGTGATAAGGAATGACAAAGCATTCTCCACGCTGGAGTCGATGTGAGTATGATGGGATGGGTGTCTCAAGACATCAATGTGACAATCGATTTGAAATGAAAGTAAATAACTCGAATAATGCGGGTATGAATCCGCATGTGAAGTGAATATGCACTTATGATGAAATGATGAGATGCTATGATGATGTAGTTATAGTCTAGAGTCAATGATGCAACCTAGTTCTCTATAACCAAGCTCGATGCCAATCATCACACCTTCAAATTACTGCTTTGGCAAATGAATGGAATTCGGGGATGAATGTCATAGCATCACAAATCTGATTATATTGAGCGACCTAAAGTGTCGTTTGTAAAGCACATCGCTTGATATATTAAAAGTATTCATAGTTACAAAGATAGGTCCCAAAAGTTAGTCAATATTTATGAAATAAGTTTGTTACAATCCAAACGATGTTTTAAAGTGCTGAAAACCCATGTGAGACGCGTCGTCACCGCGACTCTATGATAAGTTCTTATGCATGCCATGAAGTATATGCCTTAGATACCTGAAAATACATTGCTAAAACGGTCAACAATAATGTTGGTGAGAAATCATAGGTTTATGAAAATGTTTTATACGACTACCACAAGTATAGGCCATGTATGACAAATATGTCACATAAAAATGTTACAATTGATATAAGCACATGACACCGAAGCTAGACTGATCATGATGTTCATTTCAATGAGTGTTTTGCCAAACAACTCAAATAATGATATTAAATGAAATGCATCCGTTTGACCATTGGGACCACCAACCGGATGGAGGAGTCACCATCAATAGATCTATTCACTCACCTCGCCTTCCTAATTAACGGCTCATGATTATGAAATGGGTACATTCAATTGGCTATGAGGTAACTTAATAAATGTAATGAATTTGATATACTTGGGCTCGTATAAAATGATGCAATGTATTCTCCCCGTAGGTTTGAAATTATGTATAAACTTGAATAAAGCAGGGGATATGAAAACTCACCTTAGAGTGTAGTGACATAAGTAATGCAACATTTTCAAGAAGTATAGCGTAGCAAAGATAAAGAAGTATGGCGCAATGATATGGAGTCGGTGAACCTAATGAATATAAACTCGTCTCAAAATATAATACGTGAATAGTAATCGATCGATAAGTTTCAAAAGGTAATACGCTTTAGTTTTCGTGGAAGTTTAGTATCAACGCTTGTAAAATGTTTAGTTTCATCATTCGTGTGGTGGTATGAAATCATAGACTCACGAAAACGCACGCTAAAGTATAATATATATATATATATATATATATATATATATATATATATATATATATATATATATATATATATATATATATATATATATATATATATATATATATATATATAGCACATATATATTATGCTTAATAGTCTAATAATAGCCCAATAGGCGATTGTCCGATATCATAAGTCTATCATAAGTCTAATATCTGCCTAAACAATATCTATTTGATATAAGTCCAAGTGATTTGAGTCATAGTCTAATGTCTAAAGTTTGAGTGACAACCGCTATATTCGATATAAGTATGATATATATCCAATGTAGTCTCAGATATAATAGTCTCATCAAGTACATGAATTATCCAAAATAACATGCCCATTTTGTATCCAATATATCCACTATGCCCAAGCCCGTCATGTACGATATAAGTCTAATATGCATGTGTATATATATCCGTTACAATTCCAAGTGTTTCAAGTCTCGCTCCGTATTATATAATCCGTATGTATTAATATAGTCCACTGGTAAAAATCAATCCCAAAGTTTTAACCGAAACATACCAATGGTAACCAAAGTTAAATCAAAACAAATTATGTCCGATAAGTGGTCCAATATCAATCAATTTATACAAAGTCAACTATTTTTAGTCTGACGTCCAATAATATTTGATCCCCTCTTAGTCCGTAAATCAGTTATATGATAAGTCCGTTAAATCTAGAATATTATGTCCAATATAATTATTAAGTCCCAAATATCCGAATTTGATAAATAATTTACACATGTTAAATACTACTTAACAATTTCCTATGCACATTAATTTTGGGCTTCAGCCCACTGACAAACCCAAATACCAAACGCACTCTAATTCGTGCAGAAACCGATTCGTGACGCAGCCTTTTAGTGCAGAATGCACCCTTTTGTGCAGAAAATCGATTCTGCAGACGCACCCTTTTAGTGCAGCAAATGCACCCTTTTGGTGCGAGAAAATTAGTCGCTCACGTATCCTTTTAGTGCAAATGCACCCTTTTGGTGCAGAAAATCAGCCACGATAATCGCTCCTTTTAGGGGCTGAAATCAAGACTCAAATGCACCCTTTGTGCAGAAAATAAACAAACAAACGCACCCTTTGTGCGTAAAATAAATGCATAAGCGCACCTATGTTAGCGCGGTTTTGCGTACCCAACAAACCTCACTGTTGGGTCATGTTTTAAACAAGCAAACACCCCTTTGGTGGGATGCGACAAATAGCAACAAACACCCTAAGTGGGTTGTAACACGACGAATCAAGCACCCCTGTTGAAATGGTGTTGGATAGAAATAAGAAAACAAAATTCACCCTAGTGACGCCAAAACTAGGACAAGTTTAAGTAGATTAAGTAGTCACTTATTAAGCTAGAAGATAAGCCGGAACAACGCACCCCCTTGGGTGTTCTTTGATATGAACTAAAGAAGCAAACAACCCTTTTGTTTTAAATCTAAAACCGAACTAAGCGGTCACACCCTTGTGGTGTTAGTCAAGTCAAAAGAGAACCAAAATAAGCTAGTATATAATGAAAACTAATTAAGTCACCAGTCTTAAACCAAACTGAAAATTAAGCGATAAGCTCTTGAGCCAAATATTAAGCTCGAACGAATGCCCTGGGCCGTGTTGTGGGTCGAAGTCTGAATCTAAGACAACAAATACACCCTACGGGGTGGCTATGAACGAGCCAACCAGACACACCCTTAGTGTCTAGCTGTTAAACCAAACACACCCTATGCGATGTCTAGCTGAACCAAGAATCAAAAGAAAAACCACTCTATATGGGTTTGCTTTACACCAAAAATAACATATACCCTATGGGTGTTTTACCCGTGAACTGAGATCAACAAACCAAGCGCACCTTGGTAGCTTTCGATGGTGGGTCAAGCATAACAACCAAAGCGCCTCCTGGAAGGTCATGGTGGTCCGAGACAAACAAAACAAGCACCCTCGTGGTTTTCCTATTAAACCGACAACAAACAAATCAATACTAACACCCCATGGGTGATTTTTCTCGACCGAGTTAACCAACACCCCGGGGTTATATAAACCGAGACCCACACGGCTAAGTAGGCTTCAAAGAATAAGCAAATTAGACACCCGCGAGGGTTTCAACTAGCAACCGCACGTGGGTTTATACTTGAAACTCTAAACGGGTTTGATATCGGACCGAATACCAATTCATCAATACCATTTTTATTAGCTTACCACACGAATGAATCAGAAAAACAGGTTTTAAATCTCGTTTTGATTCCACGAAAATATTATAAACGTTTTGATAATCGGTTTAACAACCGGTTTGAATAGAAAGCTAGCAAAGATAGATCTTTGTGTTTTTCGACTTACAGATTCACGAAAGGGGAAGAGAGGTGACGAGGTGGAGATGAATTAACAAATTACAACCACGATCAAAATCCAAACCAAACTCTTTAAATACTTCGATCTACCTGTGTCTTAACTTGAAAGTGGAAGGAGAGATAGATGGTGATGAGATGGTTGTGTGGCTGAAGTGTCGATGGTGATGAGATGGTGGGATGGTGATGTTCTTTGTTGTTTCGCTCACGAGAAAGAGAGGAGGGAGATAGAGTTATCTCTATCACTTTATTTTTTGTGTTTATCAAATGAGAGGAAAAGATAATATTATATAAGGTTGGAGGAGTCGGTTTAATGAAAGAAATATATATGTGAGGCGGTTTGTGTATAAGTGTTTATCTTAACGATGAGGTTTTGAGATATAGCGGTATTTGGTTATAATTTGATTCCTGTTTCAAACGGTGAGTCCTTAAGTTGTAAACTTAATATTGGGTAAAGTGAAGCTCATAAAATGTTAAAAATTTCAACATACTCAATCTTAATATTTAAAATGAGTCGTGGGTTTATCAAGTGAAAGTGATAATAAATAAAGTTTATAGTTAATTTAATAGTCGAAAAGTACACGGGTGGTTATATAATTATTGTATCGAATTACGTAAACCGTCAGAACATATATATATATATATATATAACAATATATATACAAAATAAATTCAAAACATCGGTAAACTAATAATATAATTTTATAGTCTTAAAATGAGTATAAAATATATATGGACAATTGTTGGAAGTCTTGATCAATTATTCAAAATAAATGATCGTATGACAGCCGCTTATTTAATAAATAAATATCGTTAATGGAATATGCAAACCCATGTATAAACTTATATGAAAATGATGTTATCGATGATATGTAGACTAAATCTAGTCTATATGAAATATTCTCAATGTTGTTCCATGAATACGCGAACTAAACCTCAAGGTTACGCCAGATTTGATACTGTAAACCTAGTTTACGAAAATGATGAATAGTAAATCATGAATAGTGATTTTCTCCCGGAATGAATAGTGTTTCGTGAATAGTAAAATTTTGAAATAACCACTCAAAGTCTCAAACCGACTTCAAAAATGAGGAATAGTAAAATGATGAATAGTAATCGGTGAATAGTAAATTCCCGAGATGAATTGTGAAATTTTCAAATTTTGTAAAATGACCTGAAATTATGAGTTGTCACATTCGCCCACCGAAAAAGGAATTCAGTCCCTGAATTCAGTCCATGTTGGTTTCTACGGTGTTATTGGTGAAAAGGTGAGGATATTTGAGTCGCATCGGGTCTTCCCGAGGTTTCTGAATCGTACCATGCCTTTCCAAGGCGAGACTTTCAACTTAACTTTGTTGCCAACTTGAAATTCTAATGGTTTGTAACTTATGGAACACACTTCCAATATTTTGCGTCGTATATCGACGTAGCTTTTCTATCTATTTGTTGTCACTTGTAATTGATTCTTGATCTGTATGATTTCTTTGTTGTTTCATGAAATAAGTTATGGACTAGTGAGTTGTACTTTCCTGATTTTGACCCGAATAGGTGATTGACACCTCAACCATAGAGTGCCTCAATGGTGCAACAAGATG
This sequence comes from Chrysanthemum lavandulifolium, assembly GCA_022545495.1. NCBI lineage: Eukaryota > Viridiplantae > Streptophyta > Magnoliopsida > Asterales > Asteraceae > Chrysanthemum > Chrysanthemum lavandulifolium. The sequence continues at coordinate 218,694,583 of CM040245.1, forward strand.
TTAATGTGATAACTATTGTTGTGTGGAACTGGTTCGATGAAAATGATTTACCCAATCATTTTAAACAATCACATATGCTTCGAGCATATCTTCTAATGTTTGAATTGTTCTCTCGCCCCGACCATCGAAATGAGGATAATAGGCGTGTACTCATGTCCTAGTAGGTTCTATGGGAATCTTGAAATGATTGTCGAAGTCTAAGGTGAATCGGCTACCTTATATTAGGTATAATTGAAATTGATACCACGTATCTCGTGCTAAATTTCAAAATGTCAAGTTTGTCGATAAGGACATTATTGAAAAGAATAGATTATGGGTAACATTTGTGATTCCTCGCGTTTCTAGTTCTAGCGAATGTCATGACTAGAGTCTTCCTTGCCTAAGGTGCTTAGTCTCCATTACTAAGATGTTTATTGTTTAATGGTGTCCCTCTTAATCTCTCTTATCGAAATGTTTCCACGCTCTATGTTAAAAAGTCACAAAACCCTAAATATTTAAGAAATGTGGTGTAGTGGTTGATTTTCAAGATTTTTTTTCCCGATATTGTGTGCTTCTAAAATAGTTCATCACTGAGATTGTTATCATGCTAGCAAAAACATAGATATCAACTCATACTACGTCGAAGAATGTTTATTCTGATTTCACTTGTAGATGGAGAGTCATTGATTGTTCGATATGTTCAGACCTGTTGCATCTCTTGATCTGAAAGTGAGGTTATCTGGAATTTCTAGAGAACAAAATGCCTTAGAGAAATTTTACATCGATAACCTTAATTTAACTCAATTATCCTTTAAGGGAAACTTATTGTAGGGAAGTTCACATATTGTTAAGGCCATGTTTAATAGAATGTTCCGCAGTCTTGGTTAGAAGACTTGGTTCATTTCTACATGTTGCTTAGTGTGTATTAAGCTTTGTACTAAATCTTGTAACTCTCGGTCTAGCCTGGTACTATTGAAATGATAGAATTTGGCTTCTAGTCGTTACTTCCAAAATGATCGATATATTCTTACACTTACATTTAGTTTATAAAAACTATATTTTGAGTTTACCTAGTGTTTTAAATTCATTTTGTATATAAATCGTTAAATTTATATTTTACGACACTTTTCTTAAAAACTACGATAATTATTATATCACTCAAATTATGCAAGAAATGTATTTTACAATGTATATGATCTCAATATACTTTACTTTGATCCATAAAAATTATTTTAGCTTCTATCTTAAATACTCAAATGTATATAAAGTTACAATTTACCTTAACTTCTTCTTTTACTTGCAAACAATTACACATTTATATATACAAGATAGAAAAGAAAAAATGTATTGAAACACCTCCCCTAAAAACCGGCCAAGGGGGGTATAGCATTTATTAAAGTTGGTAGTTTTCCTTGATTGTATATGTATACACTCCAAGTAATGTTTTCACTTCATGCATCAAATAATTCACCAAGTCAAGTAAAGTCTTTCTCTCTTTGTTCTTCTCCTCGAACGGTTCTTCATAGGGTGTGTGAAGGATCATCAAAAATTTTCAAAGCACAAGTTTATATCAATCTAGATCACACTCTTATTAAGGTTTTGAAATAAAAACCTAGGGTGTTTAGGTTAATCCTTGTTCTAATCACCTCATCAAGTTTAGTAAGCATATCATTTACATTTTCATCTTTCCTTATCATTTCATGTATTTCTTCATTTTGAGCATACATGCAAGACTTATTGTTGTTTATACCATTTTACATTGATTTTAAGTGTTTTATATATAAAGTCATCCTATAATTATTCCTTGGTATATATTGGTCTTGATGATGATTAGGAACCCATGACACTCTAAGAAGGTGTATGGTAGGATTAGAATAGCTTTGGAGTTGATTTGAAGGTTGGAATAGGTTTAGTACGAGAAAACTATTTTCGACAAGTATATATAGTGAGTCATTCTTATTTTGTTTTAAATCCGGCGATGAGCACGAATTTTTGGCCTTGATATTTAGAAAATATACTTTAAAAGCGAATCCGTGGCCACTTGAGCGGATTAAAGCGGAGTTATAACGAAGAAGTTATGAATTTTTCAAGTTTGACGACGAAATATATATTTTACGAAATTTCAACAACCTATTTTAGTTTTATGCGAGTCAAAAAGCGCCAAGCTTTATAAATTATTTCGACTTATAAAATATATTAGTATACTTTGATACGAAAAGGGACGTATAATCGTGAAAGCGGATTTGAAGCGACTAAGATATGCGCGTTTTATAAAATTGCCGTAACTATATTTTTAGAGAAACTATATTATTTTTGAGACAAGTATTACGGTAACTAAGCGACCATATTGAAGGCTTTTTTAACGATGATGTAGAACATTTTGTAATGAGATGTCTTCTAATAAAATCAAGATCACCAAGCATATTTTCAAAGCGACCAACCGTTTGTATGCGAGTTGTAATAAATTAATTACGGTTGCTTAAACTTTGCCAAAACTCACTTTTAAACAACATTTTAGACAAAATCACCATCTTTAACCTCTATTATCTTTATGTTCGAGACTTCTATGCGAAAACTCATGTCTTGAAACTTCTATATTTTGATACAAACTTTCCAAAACCGTTGAGTTCGTTTCTAACGTTCGCGTACACCATTTCACGACTAGCTTTTCGAAGCCATTTTTGTCACTTTCATGAAATTTCCGACATTATTTCTGACGAAAAGTTAAAATTTCACAATAAATCATTACGAAACTATTATAGGATGACATTTTGGCGTAAATACTTGTAAAGTAATTTAAGAATGGTCAAGACGTCAAAAGTATTTTTCGACGATAAGTATTATTTTCAAAACACACAAATGGTATAAATAACAAATGCATGCATAACGTTACATCATAACTTATACGTATCATATCATTCATAATAGGTCATTTTCAGATTCGCTACATTTCGTGTATCCACTTTTGCCATCGCATTATTGTCCAGTGAGTTTCATAGCCCTATACTTGTTTTCATCTGTTTTGGGGAGATACATGCTCAATTATTTTCAATTACTTTTATAGTTACTCTAAACATATAAGGATTCTTTGTGAGTCATAGCCCACTTTTCTCGTTTTAATTATTTATGAAACTCTTTAGGGAGATGCATGCTCAATGATTTTATTACATTCATGACTATTTGCAAATTATATGTTTATCCGAATGAATGTTTAGTCATGCGAAATATGATGTTGCCATACTTAGAATTTCCATATCATAATCATTGATGATGGTCTTGGTATAATCATTGAGCGATGGTGGGTATAATCATTGAGCAGCGGTCTTGGTATAACCAGTGAACTAATGGTCTTGGTAGAATCATTGAACTAATGGTCTTGGTACAATTCGAGCTAATGGTCAAGGAACAATTTGAAACCGTCGTTGTTATACTAAGTAGCTGTGGATACATTAAGTTAGGCACTATTTTGTGAATTCATTTGGCGATGTGGGCTTGAACATAAACTATATTACATTTTGGCAATGGGTTGTGAATACAGGTTGCAAGTTTTGTATGGTGGAACTTGGGCCGGGTGGATTTAATGCCTATGTTGCATAAGCGATTTTGAAAGGCTTTACATTTCAATACAAACCCTATGAACTCACTCGACCTTTGTGTTGACACTTTTTATGTTTTATCTCGGTATCTAAGGCATTCACTTCATGGCATGCATTTGGACATCATGGAGTCGTGATGACGACTCGTCTCACTGAGTTTCGTGCTAAAACATCGTTTAAATTGTAACAAACTTATTTCCGCTAAGTTGATTTTCTTATGGGACCTATACTTTGTAAACTCGATTGTTTTATTAAATCGAGCGATGTTCTTTTCAAGCGACACTTTAGGTCGTTCAATATATATGCGTGATGCTATGACGGTGATCGATCCCGAAATTCCATTCATTGCAAAGCGAGTAATTTGGGGTGTGTGATTGGCATCGAGCTTGATTATAGAGAACTAGGTTGCATCATTGACCCTAGACTATAACTACATTATCATAGTCTCATCATTTCATCATAAGTGCATGTTCACTTTACATGCGCTTTATCACATACATTTTCGAGTTATTTACTTTCATTTCAAATCGATTGTCACATGGATGCTCTTAAATACCCATCCCATTATCATTTCCTCATACTAATGTGGAAATTCCTTGTCATTCTATCATAATTTTACATCAATTGATGCAGATAAATATAGTGAGGCAAAGTTACTCTCACTCTTTGTTTCACCACTAACATGTCGAGTTACACTTTATTCACATTAAGTCACTAAACCATCATACATTTGAAGCACTTGCGACATCTCATAACCCATTTCTTAGGAAACCGTGATCATTTTGAAAATAACCTCAAACTTATCATTTCTTATCATTTCTTTGGGCGTTTATTATTGACATCGGTTTTGCTCGTCTCACATTTCCTCTTGTTTTGAAGAAGATATGGCTAGAAGAAAGCGCACCGATTGACACTGGCTATTCAAAAGTTGGTAAGGGATAGCGTGGCCGATGCTCTAAGTTGAAAGGAAGCGGTGGGCTGCTTCTTCTTGAGGCAGCAGTCTGTGAAGCCATTGAAGCTTCTTCTTCTTCTTGAAATCAGGAGGGTCCGGAGTTAATCTGTTCATATAAGGATTTCAAAGTGGAGATCCCTAAGTTTAGAGTCACAAGAGAGCCTGCCATGGTTCGATGGTTTGAGAAATGGAGTCCGTGTTTTGTTATGTAATTGCGGGATGATAGCAAGGTCAAGTTTGCTGAGTACCCTACTTGATGGAGCATTGTCGTGGTGGAACTCTTATGCTCGGCCGATGGGAATGGAGAATGCTTTTAAGCTCACTGGAGCAATTTAAAGGTTTGGTAACAAAGAAGTTTTGTCCACGTACGAGTGAAGAAGTTGGAGACCGAATTCTATGAGTTGGTAACTATGGGTATGACATTGATACTATTGAAGGTTTCAAGAATGGCCGTGTTATGCCCATATGGTTTGGATAATGACTAGAGCTTTCATTGAAGGACTTCAAATTTATTCAAGGTGACGTGACTTCCTTTGATCCATGACGATTGAGGAATCTATTGATTGTCTCAAAAGCTTATGGCACAAGTAGTAAAGAGGGCAACACCACTGCCCAGTAATAACAATAACAACAACCGCTTAACTACCATAACCAAAACAACAACTACAGCGATAACCAAATCAACAACAACGAAAATGGGAAAATGACCAAGGAGGTTATAATAACGACCAAACCGTAACACTAACCATCATCAACAACAGAATAGAAAGAATGCAGGTATATGTTCTTGCACCAATAAAGCGAGAGGTTATCTTGGAACCTACCTATGTAATCGATGTAATATCATCACACGGGTCTTTGTCACGCTAAGTGCTACAAGTGTCAACAATGGGACACCTTGCCGAGAAATTGTAGAGCAAGCCATGGTTACATGTTACGAGATGGGGAGCAAGGAATCACAATGTACTAAAACCAAGGTCAACAAGTTGAAGGTGCTCATGGGAATGCATACATGTTAGGAGGAGGAGAAGCTCGTCAGGTATCATGACGGAAGGCCGAAGAAGTTCGAAACTAACGGTCTTATTTTTCTTTATGTACTATGTCGTACTAAGTTTATGTCTTTCATCGTATCCTAATCTTATGACTTAAGATGTACTACTTTTGCTAAACCACTCGTTGTAAAATATTCTCATCTATCGTACTTATTTTCTTTCGATTTGTTATCTTACGAATTTTACTCTTTTACTTTAACTACCATTTTAACGACACGGTTTAAATCTTTGTAAACATCGAGAGTTATAACAACTAAACCGACGTCACATCATCGTTTCTTAATTATACATAGCCTAGCTAACTATGTCTAATGCGGGAGATCATGTTATGTTGGGATGATTATTATAAATCTTAGTGCAAGCAAAATATTCACATGTTCCAATTCAAAGTGTTACTATTAAACCTAGTTTACGAAAATGATGAATAGTAAATCATGAATAGTGATTTTCTCCGGGAATGAATAGTGTTTCGTGAATAGTAAAGTTTAAAATAACCTCTCAAAGTCTCAAACCGACTTTAAAAATGAGGAATAGTAAAATGATGAATAGTAACCGATGAATAGTAAATTCCCGAGATGAATAGTGAAATTTTCAAAGTTTGTAAAATGACCTGAAATTACGAGTTGTCACACGCCTAGACCGATTACAAGCTGCAGGGGGTCGATCGGCCGACTACCGATTCACGATTTTGCAACCTTGATAATAATAAAAAGACTAAAATACAATGTTGGTCCCTAAACTTGTCACTGCGCATAGCGATGAGACAAACCTGGGCATTATCATCGCCGGAGATCCAAAACATGGGCTTTATATGCCAAACTCGTCCCTTGACCACTAACGCCGATGTCAACGTCTATTTGATGTTAGTTAGTGGAGGGTATTATAGTCCATACATATTTATACCACACCTTAGTTAATTCTGAGAAAAGCTTCCATCTTGATCATTTCCTCCTCGTCACAACCTACACACACTTTAACAATGGCGGACAAGGGCTTACTTTTATAGATATAGCGATGAGATGGTAAAATATGGGATACTTATTCTGTGGAAGATGAAATGTCGATAAAATATTTGATGATTTATGCGGATTGCGAAAGAAATTTGAAGTGATGAAAGGTTAGTCGGGTTTTTGTATTTGTGTGATTAGCATTTTAAGGGATGAGCATAAATAACTATATTTTATTTGTGAAATCCGAGCGATGTCGAATTTTCCAAAAATGGATTATAGTAAGCTAAAGGTATATGGCGATATGATTGAGTATGCCATGCTACTTATGGGAATAAGTGGGATATAGGAGATGACATTCTTGATGTGATACTTGAAGACTTGTGAGAAAAATATGGGAATAAAGTGCGAGAAAGGTTAGAGTTAATGTTTGCAAGCTAAGAAAGTTGTAATGGGTGAACTTTGATTTCTTTACTGCTCATCTATCTTCCTGCATTCTAATGATGTCATCATTATTTCAGACACATCGATGATGAGTGTGGGAACATGTCTTCTAAGACCACTACTTTGAAGGTTCCATTTCCCAGCGTCCACGACTTCCGCTCCCAATGTTGTACTTGGTCTTGTGGCGGTGGGATGCTCCGGCACAAATAAGAATGAGTGGTATGTGCCTCCCCTAAGGACCTCAAGTCTCCCCATGAATATCAAGTCTCCCATGAGAAGTTCTGTTATTTTTAGTTGTTGATGTAATAAAGATGTATATTTTGGGTGATGATGGTTACTGAAAATGATACTTGTTAACATGTATATTTTGCTTGATATGTTGTAATTAGGTGGTGGTGTATGTATATTTTGGATTTCTTGTTTTCATTTTGTAGTTTGGAGTTGCTTATACAGTTTAGGTGGGTGTTTGGGAAAACCCATTTTGACTTATAAAGTCAACATAAACCAAAATATTATAGGAACCACACCGAATTGTTAGTATTTAAAATCTCTTTTGTTTGACTTATAAAGTCAACGGATTCAAATTGTAACCAAAATTCAATTATTATAACAAAAAGCAGCACACATATCGGTTAAGCTACATTTAGGCGAAGACAAATAGCATTTCTTGCTAGGAATTCACTTAGTTAAATGACTAGTAGGTGATCCATTTGATGCATCGATTGAGTTAATTCAAGTGGTGTTTGTCTTGGGCATTCTCCATTTGGTCTTTCAGTTGCAAGTGCTTCATGTGGTGTTTGGCTTGAGCGCTCTCCACTTGCTATTTCAGCTGTAAGTGGTTCACTTTCTTCTTCATCACTGCTCAAAGATGCACCAACACTAGTAGGTGCAGAAATATGTAGACCCATCATATATCCACCACTATCTCCTGTGGTTGTGTTTTCCCTTGTAACACCATCTCTACCAGTATAAGATGTGTTTCCCCTTATCTCAAGGTACATTGGACAAACATACCACATGAAATCTCTATAAGGTGGATGCCTTGCAAAAAAGGTCAATCCAGCCCTGTTTTCGCTTTCAACCCAACAATCAATGCATACCATTTGACAACAATTTTCTGCATCCATGGTGATAATATGTTGGTGTGATAGAGAATTGATGAGTTAAGATGTATTATATAAGTAGATAAGAGTTGTGGTTGTTGAACAAGTAGATAGGAGTAAAGACATCATAAATTCTAAAAATCTACTCAACATACGCAGTTTAGGGGGTGTTTGGAATAACCACTTGTGACTTATAAAGTCAAAAAAAACAAAAACATGTTCAAACATGATATTATCGAAATTACAAATGGCTAGAAGAGTAGAAGCCTACAACCTTCGAACACCAGCTCAACATCTTTTATCCAACACATATGGATGTCTTGGATATAACTCCTCCACAGACACTCCATAGTAAGTTGGCTCAAACTTTTCATCTTCAAGCCAACTTTTCCTCTCCATTTCCTCATCAATTCTTTTGTACATTCTCTCCTCTTCCAAAAACTGCTGGAATGCTTCTGCATCTAACCTTGACTGCTCTTCATCTTCCTCCAAAATTGTGTGTTCCTCTTCTTCCTCATAAAGAGCTTCAAGAAACTCTTGTTCCATAGTCTTCCTTATATCGTCTTCATCCATCCACTTCAAAAGTAATACATTTGCACATTAACTAGAATGTAAACACACAAAAACAATCGTTATGCAAATGACAATTAAATGAATACTTGTTGCCTTCTACCATCACAATGCCTTTTTCTACATCGAACCTTTGTTTCCTTTGTTGGTTTTAGTATTTGATCCTTGTGACAGCTAGACTTATTAGGTCCAACAGTTTGACAGTTGGAGCATTTAATAGGTTTACGAGCTCTAGATTTACCCATTTTGACGCAATTTCACTTAATTGAGGCTTTATGTTTATGAATTCAAATTTGGGGTAAAATGTGAGAATAAAGTGCTTCCTATAACTTAATGAAAATGTGAGAACATGATAGGGGACTAAAACCTTGGTCCCCTATACTCTTAAACTGTTTAAGCAAGGACCATAGTTCTACCAACACCCAATAAAATCAAAACCGATATAACAACTATCTAAGATGAAGACAACAATTAACAACAACATTAACAAATTATAACACTAGAACATAACATATAGATTCATTAATTTCATATTAAACATTAAATATTCAGTACATATTTTTCCAAAAAAAAAAAAAAAAACCACTTCATTTCCTTCTCAACGCTTTGTCTTCCTAAGATCATCAAGGAAGTTGTTCTGTCACACACCTGTGAGTATGTTTGACAAATCATCCTCCTTATCTCCAACGCCTTCAAGACATTAGCCTTTTGCTTCTTGCGAAGATCCTCAAGAAACTTGTAGTTCATCACTGTAGCTCGAAATCCTTCGAGCTCTGAGATGTATTCTTGGGTTTCCTTCATACTAAAAATCAAGTCGATCAAAGTGTTTTGGAGGCCATTAGCAATTTTGATGTCCTTATCGTTTTCTCTCGATAAAAGAGAAATCGGAGTCAAACATGTAGTCGGGACTTGAAGCTTTGGCGAGTTCTTGAAGAAGTGGGAAGTCGACCATTGGGAGGTTGTTGAGATTTTGTTAGAATTTGGTTTTTATTGTTGGTATGCAAATGGTATAGGTTATTAACTCATAAATACGGAACCAGCGGGCGTTCCAAATTCGGGGACTAATTGTGAAGTTAGTAAAGAGAAATAGTCAAGTTTGTGTGAGTAAAATCTGGAGAATTTTAAGTGCAAAAAATGGCTAACTGACCAAATTCAGGGACCAAGTGTGACATTTGAAACCTGTTACCCTGCAACTTGACCTTTGCCTTCCTTGATATGCTTATACACAATTAATGTGTTGGGAAACACCAAAACAACCCAACTAACAAGATCCGAAACAATAAACACTATCATAATAACCCAACCCAATTAACAAAACCCAATCCAAACCAAACCTAACATACATCCACACTCACGTAATGAAACACACATCTAGTCAAATCCATTCGTAAAAAAAAAAGTAAAAAAAATGAAACACATGAGCATATTCGTCTCAACTTTTAAGGATGTGAATGAAGAAGAAGAAGGTGACGTCTTGTTCAGAATCCACTATTATGGGTTTTTTGATTATAGCCCACTCAGGTATGAAGGAGGTTCATTAATTAATCGTGTGCCTTTACGATGATAGGGATATATTTAGTTCAAGCCTTGATAATGTGTTATCGAGATTAATGAACAAAAATGGGTGTTGTTTTATGTGATCCTAAAGAATCCCTAGAAAATGGTTTGCATTTGATTCATCACGATGATGATGTTCATACATTGTTTGCCTTGGTGAAACACATGAGTCGATTGATATCTTCGTTGCCCGCAAGCCCCAGTTAGCACAATTTTACTTAAAAACATCGGTTTTGAAGTTGTGGGTCGGGTAAGCGGGATGCTAACTTTAGAATGTTAGTCAACACCTTTTAGGACTAGGCGTAAATGGCGGGGATAGATAAGAAAAAAATGGAGTGGAACCAAGACACCAACAGTGAAAGGTGGTGTTGTAATCAAAGAGGAACAAGGGCTTGTAGCTAAAAAGGGAGAAAATTAAAGGAAAAGAAAAAGGAAAGTTGGTTGATGTATAGGATGTTTTGCACAAAAAAAAGGGAAGGAAGTTGCTCAAGAATTTAAGCGAGGTTTAGATGGGAAGGGGAAGGCTAAAATGGTTGAGTTTGCAGGGTTTGATGTTGAGAACTTATGCGGTTTTGATCACGAAGGGAAGGCTAAAAGGGTTGGTGGTGTTCTTTGCGATGTTTCTAGTGGTGTTAAGACTCTTTAGGAGCTAAGAAAAGATTACAAAGCTGCGTCTAGCCTTTGACCATGAGAGGCCATCCTAGGTGATGTTTGATGATGAATACCATGTCATGTGTTTAATTCCATTAAATTGTAATAGTCTGATACCTAACTTATATGTTTGTTGTTTGTATACTTGTTTTTGCGAGACAAGGTAGCGATAGCATCATCATTTTAAGGTTTATGTTTTGTGGGTTCAACGGTTTATGGATTTCGATCGAGATGTGTAGATCATTTGAAGGTTCGTGATTGAGCGTTTTGAAGTGGGACCAAATTCATCTTTTATATTTTGTGAAATGTCGGTATAACCATGTATCGAGACAATGACTCAGTAGTATCGTTATTTTCGGTTTCATCAAACATTGAACATATAGTTGGTATTATAAGTCAACTTGCTAAGTAGTTGGTTATGTATAAATTTGTTTGTTTGTCTGGGTAAAATTGCGTGATATCATACATTTTTAGCGATTGACTTTTATAAAGTCCTACTTAAGTGGTCGGTATAATGGTATAATTCGTTCAAACAATAACCCATTTATGTGTTGGTGGAATAGTCTTGGGTTAGAATTAAGCTAAGGTGTAGTATAAATGTGTATCGAATATAATACCCTTCACTAACTAACATAAAGTGAGCGTTGACATCGGCGTTAGTGGTCGAGGACGAGTTTGGCATATAAAGCCCATGTTTTGGACCTCCGGCGATGATAATGCGGGTTTGTCCATCGCGATCTTGTGATGTGAGTTTAGGGACCAACGGTATATTTTAGTCTAAGAAAAAATAATAAAAAAAAAATTATTCATAACAAGTAGTTGGGTTCTCACGCATTGCGACAGAGCTATTTTGGATATGATATTTGTATTTTCTAGTGTCAAAATTTTATGTGATTTATTTTTTATTTTTTATTTTTTGATTTTTAACATTACCTTTTTTCACTTGATTATCTCTTCATTTCGTTAAGACACAAAACAAATAATTACACAAAGTTATGAGTGAGTTCCTCGAGTCACTATTCTGACAATGTATGACAGAGGCAAGGGATGTTTTGTAAATTTTTTTTTTTTTTTTTTTTTTTTTAAATGAAGACAATGATTCTACTAAAACGCGAATTTCTCTTATGAAACGACATGTCCTTTGTATCAAACAACATTGTTCCCACAACTAAAGGGGGAGGGAGTGGAAGTTTTGAGCCTAATCACCAAGGGTTACGTCACCTCTGTCAACGTAACCTTTCACTCAAAACTACGTCTACTACTACCCTCTGCTAACAGTGGGAGTGGTACGCTAATCCGAATTCCATTTTTTTAAATACATAAAATCGCATACAATATTTAAAATAAAAAACATACCATTTCATTAAAAAAAACATTACATAATCTTAAAAACTACAACTTAAAAATTGAAACTACAACTTAAAAAAAAAAAAAAAAATTACATAAGTTGAAATTAAAGTAACTTGAAACTACAATTTAAAATTATGCCCATCGTGTTTGGCCGCGAGTTCGCGTTTACAGGTAAGAACTAATTCCAACATAGCGGATCGCGAATGTGATCATCGGCTCAAAAAAACTTCAACTCCGTTGTGCATTCTTGAACTTCGCCCCCTCGAGTTGTGTAGCCAACAATTGTTTCGCCATCTCGCGTTTTCTTCCAAATATTACATCTTCTTTTGTGTATGCGCGTTGATTTCATCCATAGCGCTTGAGATAGAGCGAGGATGATGCGACTTGCTTCTTCTTCATTTTCTTGATTCAATTGGAGGGTGGGGTCTTCATTCGTATCGGGAATGGTGTTGCTTGCGCGTCATACTCCCAGACCTCCTTTTGAAGAATTGCTTGCACAAGGCAATATCTTGAAAACATTCTTGCTCAGTCCATTTCTCATGTACTCGAAAACCTCCAGCATACGGTATGAAGAAATTGTTTTTTCTTCTTTGTGTGAAATCCATTTCGACACTCACCATGCGTCCAGTCGTTGCACCCATTAGCCTTAGCACGTTTCTACATTATATACAAAATAATTTAATTGTAAATAAAAGCTGCGGATTACGCAAAATAAAAAGTATAGCTAAAAACAAAATAATGTAATTGTAAAAATAAAGTATAGATTATGTATCGCTTGGAGGTAGTAGCCAGTTGAAAATACCCGTGGCCGTGTTCATTGTTCTCCACTTGGTATTCAACGCATGAAATGTTAAGTGAACTCGAACCACGGTTGCCTCGTAATGCTCGAGAATCCGTTTCCAAAACCGTCGGACTTTTGTTCATTCAAACAACACCACAAGTGGAAATTTGAACCCATGCTTTCATAGCGCCTCTCTTGTCTTGGCGTCCAAACTTCAGGGGCCTCCCCGTGAGCTTTTCTTCCTCTAGGATCGACTTCTTGAACTTCCTCATCTTCATCTTCTTCATTTGGTAGTGGTTGTGTTTGGTCGTGCTACGTCTTCACTAAGGTTTTCGAGCAGGAAAACTACGCTGTAGCGATGATGTTGTAGTGTTGTGGATTGATTGAGGAGGACCCATATTATATGGGAAAATTGTGGAGATTGGGGTTGTGGAACATAAAATTGATTCGGGGATGGTTGAGAATAAAATTGGCTAAATCCTAACTGAGTTTGTTTTGGTTGATTCGGGATGGTTGAGGCCAAGCGCAGCCTTGAGTGAAAGTTTTTAGCTCTCCTTGGATCCATAGTTTAGTGTTTTGAAAGATTATTGTGTGTTGTGGGTTTTATTTTGAAAATAGAGGTGAAATATTAGTTTAAATAGGAATGAATTTTTCTTTTTATTTTTTATTTTTGGGTTTATAGCGGTTGTAAAGCGAACTTGCTAAACAGTGCAATTTTCCACCGGTCTCATGACTTCGAGCTCATAAAAACAACCCATGAGCCGAACCCATTTGGGCGGAGCGGTGTTCTTCTTCGGGTTCACGACCCGATCTTACCTCAAATCAACTCCGTTATACCTAATGTATAATAGCGAGTAAGGTAGTTAGCCGCACTATGTTGTGGGCACATGTAACATATTTTAGTAAATTACACATTGATTTGACAACTTTCTAGTTTTAGTTTTTAAATTATGAATTTCACGAGAAAACATACAAAAGATCTTGCAAATATTCTTTAAAAAAAAAAAAAAAGAAAAAAAGGATGCTAGATTTTGATAAATTTCAAACTTTCATTATTTTTTTAGGAAAGAAAATTGTAAAAGTAAAAGTTTAAGATATTTTTATAACCTGTTACACAATTTATAGCTGTGGTTTAAATTTCTTTTATAAAATTTACTTTTAAACAAATTTCAGAGAAGATTTAATATTTAAGTTATGTCAACGGTGGGCTTTAGATTTTTTTTTTCAAAAAACATATGCTCCGTAATAAAGTTTTACATTTTTCATAAAATCGTATGTATGTTAAAAGCACTGCTATTTCTTGCAATCTTAACACCTTTATAACAATATTTTTTTTTAAGGAAATCGCTAAATATTTGTTATATTTTTGGATAAATAAAGGTTTTTTATATAAAAAAAATGGTAAATAGCTAAAATTAAAGGGTAATTAGTACATAGTAATTCATAACTTGTTGCATTGTTTGGGGGTAAGTTTTGTAACTTTTTTTCAAAACGACGCCGTTACTATTTTCCCTCAACGATGTCGTTTGTTTGCTTTTTCCCAAAATGCGATCGTGCGTTTTGTAACATTGAGGCAGTCAGCACTGCGCTGCATGGCGATAGTGTCTAGTTTTAGAAATTCTGACGACCATAAGCCTTCTTTCAACAAGCTGTATTTGTAGCGTCGGATAATCGTTTTGAATAACTATAATTACGATACGTGGTTGCATAGCGGTGAAATATCTGATTTTCAAAAAATTATGTGAAGCCGTCTAAGTGTGGGAGTATATTTCTAGTTGGATTGTTTTAACTTTTAAGTTATTTAGATTTTAGTAATTATAGTTTTAAGCATTACAAAAAAGCGGTATTATGTAGTTAGCAATATTATATTACAGTTTAGAGTACAGTAACGTGTGTGGCCGCCTTTTCTTGTTTTTTGATAATTTGGCGTTGATAACATTTTTTACATGTGTAGCGTTTATTATTTGGTGTGTGGCTTTTAAACTTGTAACCTTACAAATTTAATATTACCATAATAAGATTATCTATTGCTATAAATCTGCATAGATATTTAAGCATTTTTTAAAGCTATTTGTTTGTGGTACAAATAATTATCGCTAAAGATAACAATACTATTTAATTTTGTGATTCTAATAAACTTACATAACATTATTGATATACCGGACAAAGGGCTATACATATATTAACTTTTAAAATACGATTCATATATGCTAGTCCTTTAAGTGGTGCAAGACTAACAATTTTCAAAATACAACTAGACAAATGACAACGTATATGTTTCAAAGCAAAATAAACAACAAAAACTACAATTACTTGGTCTATAATTTTACCAAATTTGTGACGGGTTTTATAACTACTTCATCATTTCTCATATAATTTTGTCAAATTTGAAACCTGGTTCGACCCGGGTGGATCAACCGGTTGAACCGTTCCGGTCAAAAAAAAATCGATTTAAACCAAGTCAACCCGGCAGGTTGGATCGAAAACAAGTCAAATTAAATCGGTCAAACCGCCGGGTTTGAAGCGTCCCTGGTCAACCTGGTTTTCGATGTGTATTAATAGTTTCATTTTGAAATATATGTCTTCAACATTTCCGCTTTTAGTTTCAACTTTTTGGTTTTTCATTTATATATAGAATATAGCAGGTACTCGCGCGTTTTAGCGGCGGGTATCGGTTTCAGCCAACATCAAGATGAGACCTGATTCACCAGCTTGTATCGGTTTCAAAGGGTCCTCTCTGGTTCGTTTTCGGATGGCTTTAATTGGTTAGCCGAACCGGTGGCGCCACCGCTTTCTGGTTGAACACGTTGGTCCGATCCGGATTTCAAAACTATATGGAACATCAACTTTTTAGCTTGTCTGAAGTTTTGTGTATTTTATTAATTTGTATCATGTGTATAATAACATGTACTTTTCATTTTAGGGTTTTTTAAAATATCATTAATTAGTGTGTTTAATTATTTTATATTTTGGATTATGTTGTAGCTTTTTTCAGTTGTACGTTATGAAAATTTTATTATACTTTTTAGTAAGGGGTGTTCTAATTAGTTGTTTTTAATTTGGTAGATGTGCTTTTAATTGGTTATACAATGTAAATAAATTATTGTACTTTTAAGTAATGGGGTGTTTAAATAAGGTATTAATTCTGCTATGTATTTCTCTCGTTTGACCGATTTAATGATTCAATTTTTCAACTTTTTATCTTTGACCGTTTTTCTATTATATGTAGTATAGATATAGATTGGCTGCCAAATACGACGTTATTTCTCTCCGCAAACGTATATTATAGTAATGAGATTAACAATATAAGTTATTGCTAGCCGAACCTTTTTAATTTCATAAGAAAGACATGTATCACACTCATTTTATTAGTTAAACCACTTGACTTTGCTACATTATCATATCTATATTACTATGTAAATCATTTAAATTGTAGTTTTCATCAAAAATTAAGATAAGAAGCCCCAATTATATAGTGACATGTATTAATTTTCAACTAAAAAATATTTATTTTTAAATTCAAATATCTTTTAATCAGTTTATTTTTTTTAATGATCTAAATTCACTATATTCTTTAAAATTTTGTGCTCTTTAATACAACATCCATTTTGAATTACTTTTATGAGTTTTTAGTTTTTACATTTTTAATTGGTTTATTTTGATTCAAATTTTTATAATTTTAACCTTTATTTGAATCAATACAAACTTGATTCGTCAAAATTATAACTTTTGAGAGAGTGTTTGACGAGTAAGAAATTGTGAGGGTCTTTATATATGCGGGGATAATGATGTCACGGGAAAGTTAAGAGAAACCCAAACAAACACATACAATGAGCACAAATATATTTGGAGTGTTGTGTAACGAATTCATTAAGTGGGTTGAAAATTGTGGGAGAGTTGGATTAGCAATTAATTCACTAAACTTATAATATAACTATATTTTTTCGTTCTTGAATTATCTTGAATGTCAAGTAGTATCTTAAAAAGTGGGGTATGAATAGTGCCAAACACTTGTACTAATAGTGTTATATCAAAAAAAAAAAAAAAAAAAGGAATGGCCAAATATGCAAAAGCTTAAATTTGGATGACATGGTATGTCTTTCGCTTCTGCATCATCGGCAGCGTCAATTTCTCTCTCCTCTCTTGGCACACACTCACGCTTTACGTGGACAGTCACTCAGCTTTCACTCATTTTTTATTTTATATATTTTTATTTTTTTAACAAAATATATAAGCGTAACTAATGAAAATAAAAAGCGAGCGTCTGAAATTAAAGCGTAACATGCAAGAAGAAAAACTTTTATTCATAAACTAAAACCATTACATGACTTGAGAAATTAAGAATATTACAATAAAACATGAAATTAAATATTCTGAAACAAATGTTGGACTAAATCGCCGCGAAGGTTTTGATGTATTTGATGTGATCGATGTACCTCATAACTTTTCGCATTTCTTCATCGGATCGTATGTAGTCATTGGGTGATGTGCTTCGCCGGTACCACTTAGGAGATATTGCCTTTTTTTGTCTTTTAGTATCATATTATGTAATATGATACATGTATACATCGTGATTACGGATTCTTTCTTTTGTCAATATCTTTGTGGGATTGGCAAACCGCCCATTCTTCTTGAAACACCAAACTCCCTTTCTACATATTTCCTTGCCGATTCTGCTTTTGCTTATACCTTATTCTTTTCGGTCATCATCTGCTGGTTGCGGAATCGTCTTAGCAGTGTTGCCAATTAGGATATATCACATCAACAAGATAGTAACCAAATGGGTAAGTTACCCGTTAGCAACAAGCGGAATCTCGGTGCTATCCCATTTAAGATCGTTAAATAAAGGGACCACGATCAAACGTTGATGTCGTTGTTCGACCACGAAACACCAAAAGCATGCCATATCCATAAGTCTTGAGGCGTCGCAACTTCGAGCAAAATGAATGGATTGAAACCATGATCGCGCCTAACATATTGCCCTTTGTGTGCATTGAGCACTGTGTTCTTCTTTGTGATGTCGATAAAGCTTTACGACATCGGTCATAGTTGGTTTCCTCAAATTTTCGGGCGAAAATTTCCATAACGGACTTACAAAAGAAATCAACAACACAACGAGATGTTTTTTCAATAATCTGTAGATATTCATCTAAGGCATCCGGGTGTTACGCCCCCAAAATGGAAATTTTGATACTTTTATTAATGACATGGAAGACACGACTCACATTACGTTTTTACAAAACATCCCTAAAAATGAACCACTAAAGAAGGAAAATTTGGAAAGTTTTTAACTGAGCGGCATCGGGTTATAAGCGTGACACCATCGCTCTTTGAAATGCGGCGCGTCGAGACTCGCGCTGACTATTCGAAGGTTTTAACCGACGGCATCATATTATAAGCGTGGCGCCATCGCTCTTTGAAATGCAGCGCCGTCACGAGACTCAAGCTGACGGCTCGGAAGGTTTTAACCCGCGCGTCGGGTTCTAAACACGGCGCCATCGAGGCCCCCGGACTGCGCATTTTGTGCGATTCTTTGCATAGACCCGACAAAGTTACCTATCACTTTGAACATTACCACAAAACACGTAAACAACATAACTCATATAAGAAATTATGACTAATAATCCCAACACTTTAACCTTCAAAAACAAGTAATTGACTTTACGTGACATCATTTCTAACTCCATGACCCTTAGATACAAGAACTTGACACATTGACTAAATGTTTTAGAGAACATAAGCGTAAGTACAACTACTAACGGAAGGAAGACCAAGACACTTGAAAATATACCAAAGCGTGACTCGACTCTTGGGGCTTCCAACTTTAACACCTTGGTTCCAAAACAAGCTCGACTAGGAGCTCAAGCAAAATCCATTCTACACTTGAGTCTTACCTTTATTCTCCTTGCTAGGACTTACAAAATGTCATCAACTATAACATAAGCAAATGCTTAGTAAGTAAATGGGTCAAATCTGGTTAAAACTTTAACAACACATAAGAATTCATAGAGCATCTATAACATAGCACATACCTTATAATAGATATATACCTTTACTTGACATACAAGCTATGGATCCAAGCTAAACTATAACAAGCTCCAACAACTATAACATAATCAATTATTCATATTTCAACATGATATAACATTAACCCACTATACTTCCCTTCAATTATTCCAAGGACTTCTACTAAGTAGAGTCACCACTTCCTTAAGCTTCCTAAACAACAATTAATCTTAATTTAAGACTATAACTTGTAATTTCAATGAATTGGGCATATTCTATAACTACTTTAAACTTCTAAAATTCAAGACCCTAATTACAAAGATTAGAGAAATTGCTTAATTGATTAGGGATATGAAATTGAAGGTCTTTTAACCTTAATAATCACCACAATAACCCTAAATTAACTCAATTGAAGATGATCTTGATACCTTCTTTTTTTTCTTCTCAAACCATTACTTCACCTTGTGGTAACCTCCTCAAACCTGGATAAGTCTCGAATGAGACTAATTTTTCCCTTTTTATATTTATTCTACTTAGGCCAAATGACAACATTAGCCCCTCTATTCTAGAATTCTATATTTTGACCACAATAGTTCTTAATATTTCTTACTAGCTACAATATTTAAGAATAATTTTTATACATTCTAACAAAAAGGTTAATACTTCCAATTAATAATACCTTGACGGGATACGGGTGTAACACCGGGTTCGCAAAGTATGCCAATTGACGAATTGCGAAGGTGCACTTCATCAAAGCTGAAATGCCTTCTTTTCCGGTGCAATCAATATTATCACTAAAAAACGAACAATGAAGAGTTACCTCCCGAACTATCGGTTGAAAAGAGATCGATTCATTCGAAACCTCTTTACGAATGTCGTTCATCGTACAAGGGTCGTCGAGAAAAATATCACGGCGACTAAGCGGTCATGAGCACCATAATGATCATGATTAATCCGTTTATTCTTGGCGATTTGGTTTTCGGCTATTTCTAATAAACGACACGCTTTTGTAATAAAAGTCAAATTCGACTTTCAATTTCTTGTTCTTCTTGGTCGGTAAACATAAGCGTTTGAATTCATTTGAAAATTAAAGGAATGAGATATGAGGAGATGTGTTTATAAAGAGTTTAAAGTTAGTTTTGTAAAATGAATTTGGTGGGTATTTATATAAGAAAATGGGGTAGTGGAGATTTTTTATTATTATTATTTTTAATACTGAGACCAAGCGGTGGATAATTAAATGGAAGATTGGGCACGTTAAGTAATGGTGAATCACTCACCTTAATTTGCGTTAGGTTGAGTGACTGCGTGTGACTACTTTGGGTTGGCATGGCACTCACGGTGAGTGAACACTCACCTAGCTTTCAGCGCGGCAGCCTTGACTAGTCTTAAAACTTAGGGAATAGTTTGAAACTATTCCTAAGATCTAAATGTCTTTGCAAACTTGGTCTTTCGAAGACTACCGATGTAATAAATTTGAACTTTTAAAAACCGATACGTAAATACATATATACATTTATAAAAAATATAACAAGTCAATAACACTCTCGCAACAATGCACAAGATCACCCGCTCATTATCCATCCAAGATGAAAAATGCAATAAAATATATTGTTACATACACTAAATTAAATTATAAAGCAAGCGGATATTGTCCGAATTTGGTGGTTTACTAAAAAATCTACCTGTGTTGCTATGTTCTTCGGAGATTTTTTATTATTATTATTTTTTTTAATAATGGAATGCATATAAAACAAAATTATTAAAAAATCTTAATCATAGTTTAGGAATAATCAACGCCTTAAAGCAGCCATTTACAGTACTATTTTCCTTACGGCTTACGCCGCCTATAAGCCATCCTCCTCTATAAATATTCATTCGCCGCCTTCCCACTAACAAAATCACAACTTTTATGAAACCACTGTCATCATAAACCCTTGCAAAAATGGCAAAGTTACATCTATCATTATATCTTCTAACATTAACAATCTCACAATTCTTCATTCAAGGTATACAACAATCTCAATATTTGCCTAGTTATTGACTTATTGCTATTTGTTTTTATTTTTTTGTGTCTAATGTGTTGTTTGATACTATTAGGTGTGATTTCATCCGCAACATTCACATTCGTGAACAAATGTGATCAAACAATATGGCCAGGAATATTATCTAACGCGGGTATTGCCGCTTTAGAACCAACAGGTTTCTCCTTACAAAAAGGCGAAACCAAAGTACTGACCGCCCCAGCATCCTGGGGCGGCAGATTCTGGGGCAGAACACACTGCTCCGAAGATTCCAACAATAAATTCACTTGCAGAACGGGCGACTGCGGCTCCGGCAAAATGGAATGTGCCGGGGCCGGAGCCGCCCCTCCCGCCACTTTAGCCGAGTTCACGCTCGACGGAGATGGCGGGATGGATTTCTTCGACGTCAGCTTAGTCGACGGATACAATCTCCCAATGTTAGTGGCTCCCACTGGGGGCACCGGACATAACTGCACTTACACCGGGTGTATGGTTGATCTGAACGGCGCGTGTCCTACAGCGCTGAAGGTAACGAGCGACGACGGTCAGGGGGTCGCGTGTAAGAGCGCGTGTGAGGCGTTTGGTGACGAGGAGTATTGTTGTAGCGGCGCTTATGGTACACCGGATACATGTAAACCATCATCCTACTCGCAGCTGTTTAAGACTGCTTGTCCACGCGCTTATAGTTATGCTTATGATGATAAAACTAGCACCTTTACTTGCACTGGTGCCGATTATCAGGTCACTTTTTGCCCACCACCATCAACAAGGTAAATTTGCTAAGAAGTCCCTCAATTTAATTTAACTGACATAAATACCCCCTTTAATTTGGTTAAGTTTACGAAAATGCCCCTTGATTTTTTTTTATTATTTTACGACACGTTGTGTGCATAACACGTGAAAAAAGCCTGTCATGTGTTGTTAAATGTTAACGTATTATTTTGTCAGTGTAACGGTCATTATTAGTTGTGAATATGCATTATTGTCCTTACCAGCTAATGACCACTGCCCACCAATTCGTTAGGTTGGTTAACAATATTCTTTGACTTTAAAGTAGTCAAAAATGATATTTTGTAACGGTTAAATTTTTTAGGATGGGTGATATTGTCATTTTGTGTATATCTAGATATCTACACCGACTAACGGCTAATTTTATGATATGCATGTATTATAATTTATGTATATTACTGTGATGCATTAAATTAAGAGAATTGATTCTCAAATTATATTTTTGAGTTTGACTGTCTGATATTATGTCATAAATTGTGATCATCGTGAAAAATATAAGCGTAGTATCGCGTTTATACATTAAAAGATGTGATTCGAGTATTACCCATAACTATTCGAGATATTTATCATGTGCAACAGAAAATTTGTCGTTTTGTGGGGGTATGTATTGTTCTTATGTGTAAAGGTTTATTGTCATTGTTGTATCTAGATATTTACACGACTAACCGCACATTATAGGTTTGACACGCAACGGTAACTTTTTCTTGATGTTACCCATTTACCACGTGCAAGAAACTTTTGTTTAGATTAAAAAATGTAACAATTTTCTGAAAAGTATCATTTTGATTATGTCATATGCAATTTTTTTTAACTTTTGTGTCTTATGAGCACAAGTTAAGCACGTAAAAAGAAAAGCTTAGGTGGTGTTTGTTTTTCGTTCGCCTATGACCTCTTAATGAAACCGATTCGAGGACGGCGGTCGAGACGTTTTGGTCGTTCGAACCGTTTATTTTTCGTTCATACGCGTTCGAGGCGATAAGATCTTGTGGCTCAAACTTGAAAGGGTGTCGAATCTTCTTGTTCTCTTCACGGCGTAAAAAGACCAAAAAATTAATACGAGCAAGCGATGTGCGGTTCAAACATGAGTTTTTTTCCCGTTCGGATGCGGTTCAAACGTGAGTTTTTTTCCGTTCGGATCTGGTCGATTGACATTTACGCGCCAGTTGATTTGGATGTGCGGTTGATTGATTGAGCCTT
Source organism: Chrysanthemum lavandulifolium (assembly GCA_022545495.1). Lineage (NCBI taxonomy): Eukaryota > Viridiplantae > Streptophyta > Magnoliopsida > Asterales > Asteraceae > Chrysanthemum > Chrysanthemum lavandulifolium. Next base: position 218,717,581 of record CM040245.1, read on the forward strand.
TAAAAAGCAAACACCACCTTAGTGATTCATGAAAAAGATCTATTATGAGAATCTTTGTGTTTTCGTGTCTTTTTATGTACTTAATTTCTGACTTTTAACTTTTTAGACGCGATATATGAGAATCTTTACGTTTGGAGCATACCTTTTAATTTTTTTTAACACTATGTTGTTTATTAGCTCACAAAAATGGTTTTTTGTGAATGCAGTAAGAAATCAACAGAAGGGCAACAAAGTCCCGCTATACCCACGACACCACAATTCAGCGACGGAATGGTATACGAAGGCGCAGACGCTGTGGAAAACAGCGGAGCATCGCAACGACGTAGCTACATTTTTGTGGCTATCGTCGTAGCGCTTTTAACATTTGCATCCTTATAAGCCAAAACATATTGGGTTGTGTCCTCGAGTTATTCATTTACCTTTACATGGTCTAGTTTCGGACCTGTTTCCTTATTACATATTCGTATTCGTTCGGTTGTCCTCTCGACCGGATAGGGCCCAGACGTGACATGGATTTGAGTCATCGTGAAAAGCTGCCTCCCACCAAAAACATCTCACTTTATTCTTGCGGATCATCTTTCTTTTTCGGATTCGATCGGAAAAACAAAATTATCTTGGGTTGAGTTATTGCCACCCCCCCCATTTGGTTATTAAGACCCATTTTTTTTTTTTTTTTTTTTTTTTTTATTTTTTTTATTTTATAATTTTGTTTATATCAATATTATAAATCGAAAATGCGGGCTGTAAATATAAAGTTTAATAAATGAACGCTTAAAGCTATCAAAGACGAACGAACGTGTGTTGTCTTGTAAAAGCGGGAGACAAATGGGGACGAAAGGTGTCGGTAGGGGTAGGGAGGTTGGGATAGTATGACCCATTATCTTTCAAGAGCTATGGATTGCATTATTGTGTTGTACGACTAGTTGAGGAAGTAGTGGCTGATATTATTTTTTATTTTATTTTTATTTTGGAATTTTCTTAATTAAAATAGGATAGTACTATATTAGATAGAAATTCATTATGGAGTTATTTGGTGTATTGATGCAACATGTAAACCACTCTATTTAGTGGGAAAATTATGACGAATTATTGATCTATTTATTTTATATTATTATTAGTAGTGTATAAAGTTAAGATAAGATGAATTAATTATTGAAAATAGAAACAGTGGATGTTGATTCCACAAATGCTGTCGACCCAGCTTACGGTTCTCGTGTAAAGCACAGCTAATGTCATATCATTTTTGCTTTAATGTTAATATATAATTATATCTTTTAGTTTCGAATATTGAACTAGTCGAGTGGAAACATGCTCTGATCATTTAAAAAATTGGTTATGGACTTTTTTTTGTATGTTCTTATTTTGTCCGGCATATATAAAATGATATGCGCATTTTTTATTTTTTCAGGCTAATGGTGAGCGGTGACCATAATTTTTTGTGGTTACTTTTGATACATTAACAACAATTCAGTTTTCTCTCTCTAATACATTCCAAACACAATTTGTTAATAAAACGACCAGAATCACAATAAAAAAACATACATTAGAAAAAAAAATAAAAAAAAATACACAGTGTCGATTGAACTTAATGAAGGGACAAAACTCTAACCAACATAGGTCTCATATGCTATTATTTTGGTATACAACTGAGGCTAAACGCAGTACCAACAAACGATTGATTGGTCGAATCGATTATCGATCGCCTTACCGTGACAATCGATCAGCAATCTATCAGTTGTGTTTCTTTGGTCTATTTAGGTCGTGCCACTGCCTGCGACCAATTGTGACTACCTTTTGTGTGTGTTATTTAATTTAAAAATAATATTTGTGGGGTGTATTTTTTGCATTGTAGGTTGTTTGTTGCAAAAAATATCTATAAATTAATAGAGAATGAAAACTGATGTAACAAATTAAATGAAGATCGTTGATAGTCTTTATTGTGTCTAGCCAGAGATCTTTTAGAGTTCACATTCATGATAATTTGGCCATTATTCGTGGGTTTGGTTCTGCTTTTTGTCTTGTCTCGTGTTACTGTCTTCTTTGTCTGCTCAAATAATGTGTTAAACAAGTGGATCAAATAGGGAACAAGTGTTTATTGCAAGTGGTTTGCCAACTATATCTTTGTCCAATCAGTCTTGATCTTTTTTTATGATGATTAAAATATTATGTATTTAAATTTCTAGCCTTGTGCATATTTGGATGTGATTTGTCTAATCTGCATAACAGAATAGTTGTAACATATTATCTAAATTTCATTAACCTTCACTTAACTGCATGCTTTGGGGGATGTTTGTTTAAGCTTATATGTGGGCTTATTGGATTTCGGCTAATATTTCATAAATTTTAATTTTATGGCTTATATTGAGAGTTATGGGTTTATATAAGTTTATCATACCATAATAAATTTATATAAGCCCAAAAGCCTCAAAATAAGCCAGAAAATTTAAAGGTGAGCATCGGTCGAAAACTTGACCGGCCAAGACCGAAACCGAAATAGCAAAAAAATACATAGACCGAGGACCGACCGAATGTGGTCGGTCCGGTCCGGTTCTACGATCGGTCCAGTCCAAGAAAGCAAAATGGTCGGTTTGTACCCTTGACCGGACCGGAGCGGACTGAGACCAAAATAGAGAAAAGCTCCGGACCGAGATCGGACCGCTGAACCTTTAGTTCGATCGGTCTCAGTCCGTCGGTAGGTCCGATCGATTTGCTCAACCCTAAGAAAATTGGGCTTATAAAATACTCTATAAGCAGAAACACAAATAAGCTAATATGTCACATATAAACTTAAACAAACACTCCTTTAGATTGAATACTCTGTGCAAATTAGCTCGTAAGTTACTTTGCGCAAATCATGAAAAATTGTGTAATCTTTTTTTGTAAATTACATCATTTCGGAGTGATTTTGTCAATTCATTCTTACTGGAAAAAAATTGAGCCAATAGAAGAGCTTGATTTTGTCACGTAAGTAAAACTGTGATGTGATTGATTAATAAAAGTCAAAATTAAATTGATATTTGTCAATCTTTAATTTATTTGGTGGAGAAATTTGGTTGCGAAAAAAAACATATAAAAACATAGGTGTCAAATTTGTGAAAACAAAAACTTTAAAAAAAATTGGTAATTAATAAAACTTTAGTGGTTAAAGTTTTAAAAATTGTATAAAGTTAAGTATAATATTATAAGTTTTCATGTTATTTAATAACTTTGCAAATTAAACAAATACCCCTTATACTTTATAACTTAAAAATACGATATATAATATGGTTTTAAAACTCGAACATATAAATATACATAAGATTATAAATATTATTTTTTTTTTACTATATATGTTTACTAAGGACTCATTTATTTCATAGTAAAGGATGGCAAATGTAGACACCAATTTGAATATTAAATACGGCTAAATTTTGAAAACGGAAATATAACAAATTGTAAGTACAAGCTATTGTAATATGAAAAAAAAAATCTAGTGATTGTCTTATAATAACTACTTCGTATAATATTTATTTATTAATATAAGGATATGCGAAAAACGTTTTAAAAACTTTAAGGAATATATTTTAACTTCATTGAAGTTTATTATGTATTAAACTCGCGATATTATGCGTCATAATATAAATAGTGAAATTTAAATATGAGCATGATATCTATTTTAGATTTTCGATTAAATATATTTGAATCTTGATTTATTTAAAAATTCTTTTACAAATTTGATTATACAAAATTTAATGAATATTAATGGATAATGAAAAACTCAAGCATAAATATATAATTATATGCAATTATCTTTTAAAACATAATATTCAGCATTGGTATAAATTGATTTTTTTTGCCAAAACCCTGTTTATAAACATGTATTATAACTAGTACTTAATAAGTGCAAATCAATTTTCATTGATTAACGATGATTCCCCTTCACATTTTAAAACTTTTTTTACACATTCTAATATGTAAGTAGTTAAAAACACTGAGTCAATTAAACTACGGTAATATCTAATAGAAGTTGATTTGCATACTTTTTAAATTGATTAAAGTGTCTTGACATCTATATTTTCATAGGGTGAAAATAAGTAAAAATCATGTGAGGGTATATGTATCAATACATTAATAATTTAGAGTGTCTCAATCAATCAAGAGAGTGTGCAAATCACCACTCATATCAAATACATGTATTAGAGTAGGGCTGAGCATCAAAGGTCCAAAATCGAACCGGACCGACAAAACCGACAAAAACCGAGCCGACCCGACAGCCCGTCGGTTCGGTTTTGGTTTTATGTTTTACATGTTTTCGGTTTCGGGTCGGTTCGGCCCAAAACCGACAAAAACATACCTAAATACACCTAAATTGAACCGAACCGAACCGATGACCCGTCGGTTCGGTTTCGGTTCAGATTTTTTATAAATTTCAGTTTTCGATTTTGTCAGTTCGGGTCGGTTCGATTCAGTTTTGTACCGATACTCGGCCTTATATTAGAGTGTCAGGATCAATATTAAATGTATGAAAATAAATTCTCGTTGGTATATCATGCAAAAATCCACCTAACGTACAGAATGGTACAAGTACCTGACGTAACAATGATACAGCTTATTAAATCTCATAATCAGACAACTTTATGACTTGTTGATAAGATGTGGTAAAAAAAGTGGATACAATAACATCTGTTTAGGTATCCAATGGAGTCCAGGTTCTCACTGCTATTAATGTTCTAGGTGGGAGATGGAGAAATTTAACCGAAAAATTTAGAGCAAATTGCCAAACTAGCCCGATATCTAAATTGTAATGCAAGATGTAGCTCAAAAGAAAAATAAACTTTTCAAAATAAACCGCGCTAGACAATCGTATGACTCCATTAAATTTTTGACAAGCTGTCAATTTTTTTAATAATAAAATATATTGGTTATAAGAGTGTTGTAAACTACTCTTTTCGTCTCAAAATATAAGTCCTTTTTGTTATTTTCTAATGTCCCAAAATTAATGTCTTTTTCTAATTTCAATCAATCAAAATACTTGTAAGTGAGTGATAATTAATTTTTATTGGTTAATATTGTAAGAGGCCCTAATCTTTTAACTTTGTGAAATATGAAAGTGGACATATAATTTGGGACGGAGGGAGTACTATTTTATGATTAGCCATTGTATTTTTTGTGTAACTGACGGCTTATATTAAATTTCTTATATGACCGGTAGATACAAAGTAATTTTTTACATTTTTTTTAGCTTTCTTAACAGTTTTTTTATTTTTCATACGAGACTACAAGTAGTTTATTTACAACCAAAATCTAAACTTACTAATTCCTAGAAGAACTTCCTAGTTGCTACACAGTTACTGATTTTCATGATTAGACCACTCGTAATAAGTGATTTTCAGCTCGTGACGTTCAGGCCGAGCTCATGTTCACCATTGTAGGTGAATCATTGTTAGCTCGTGGTGGTGGAATTTGGTCGGGTACTAAGATTTGTCCGTTTTCTTTAAATGATATGTGGATGTAATGATTGTTGCAATGTAAATTTGATGAGATACTGATGAGAACGTTAGCCTCATGAGATATTGAAATGAGAGTATTAAAGTTGTCATTTTTTCCTATGTTCGTAGCATTTATTTCGTATCTGATGTACTGATGTTTCTAATCTTGCTATTCTATCTATATCTAAAAAGGCGGGACCAATTCACCCAAAATAAGTGCATTAAATCAAACTTTCTTCAAATGTAACAATTTTCGAGGTTGAATGTCGTTGCAAAGTAAGTCGCTAGCATTAATAATCTTTCGCAACTTGACAAAATAGCGCGAGGTTTAAGTGTCGTTCTGAAAGACGCGTCGCTTGTTAATCATTGCGTCGCGGGCTTTTCAACACTCGTTGTATGTATTAAGCGGGGTGATTACAGGAGAATGGTGACATGACACAAGTTGACCTTGATGAAGGTTTCTTTCATCGAAACACATTCATCACTACACAACACTTGTCATATGAATGTTAGAGATGAGTATGAGTATATTTATGAGTTGTGTAAACTCTAGTATTGCATTTGAAGTAATAACAAGTAACTGTGATTATTCTTGGTTGGGAATCAAGAATGATGATGTTTGGCCTTGGATAGAATAGTTATGTATGTGAGGTAAGGAACTTTGGTTATAACATGTGTTATTGAAAGATAACCAAATAGTTTTATTGATTGAATTCATTATATTTGAGATATCATGTATTTATATTAAATACATAGCTTTGATAATAAACAACCAAACCCTAACTTAATGGACCCAAACCACTAATGGGTTTGGCCAACTAACCTATCTAACACTCTCATGGTTTGAGCAGGAGACTTCGAGCAAACCAGTTGGAACATATGTTAAAGCCTTCTTCTTTTCTTCTATCATCTTCTTTCTTGATTGGTTGAACAAAATCATAATTATACTTGGCGGCATAGTTGTTTATTGCTTTGCGGCTTCCTCCTGCGTGGCGTTTCTTTTTACGTCGTGGCTTGCTTGCCTTTAGGTAGGAGTGGCAATTTTGCGACCAACTATGTGCGGCGACAATGATCCTCAACAACGAAAACAATTTAATGAAGAAGAAAAAATATGGTGGTTGAAGGCAACTCAACGTACATATTTTGTTTGTTTTGATGGTAGGGTTTAGGGTTTATCTTGAATATGAAAAACAAAATCCTAATAAAAGATTAAAATAAAGCGAAAATAACTAGGATCCTCCGAATCACGGTGAGTAGTAGATAATGGGAGGATAGCAAATTGTTGGTGGATCTTACCAGAGCTGGATCTGTGAAGATAACCAAATAGTTTTATTGATTGAATTAATTATATTTGAGATATCATATGTATTTATATTAAATACATAGCTTTGATAATAATGAACCAAATCCTAAGCCAATGGACCCAAACCACTTTTGGGTTTGGGCAACTAACTTATCTAACAGTTATATTGATTCTATCATATCATGTGTTTTGTGAATGAACCTTGGCTTAGAAAGCATGGCAAATGCTAAGACATGACTAGTTAGATATGTCTAGTTAAAGTGAGTGTTATTCTAATGATTGTAGACTAAGGTATGAGAAAATCTTGTTGTTAATCTTTGATAAGATGGTTTACATTAATATGGCTTGATGGATAATGTTATGTGCTTTATGCTTAGTTATAGTATGAAAAGGTTTATGTCGTTATACCATAGTGATTGTTGTTATAGTGCTAGTGATGCAATTGTTGGATGGTATTAGTCTTTTGGACTAGTTGTAGAAGCTCATGATGCTAGTATGATTGATTGATATATAATATATGTTATTACCGATTACTTACTAAGCGTATGCTTACGTTTTAGTTGTTAACCATTTTTGTAGGTATAATGTAGTTCAAGATAAGGTCTTAGCTAAGGCATTGGGATTGGAAGCTAAAGAAATGGAAGTATGGCAATTGTGCATGTGAATGTAGTTGATAGTATGCCATGCTTGATCAAGTTAAACCCCAAATAGTCATCATGTTGTAGTGTCTTGAAATTTGTAAGGTATTGTTGAGTCTTGTTATAGTCTTAAAGTCAAATTTGCATAATTTGAAGTGTGTTAAAGAGTTTTGTACAAGTTACGCTTTAAAACGTATAAAGGGGTGTTTGGCGTAAGCCGATATTTATGCTTCCGCAAATAATTATGTAACATCCATGTGCAGATTTTGTATTTAGTATATGTATTGTAATTTCATGATTTATCGAGTCTTGGAAGCGGTTTTTCGAAAAATAAAGTTGACAAATTTTAGCGAGAGAACTTGGCCGAAACAGCGTTTGGTCATTGGTTGGGCAATTGGCGTTGACCAAAATCGTTTGGCACGGCTAAATGGTCATTGCTATAATTTAAAAAAAAAAAGAGAAAAATCGAGTTTGGTTTAGAGCGTCTCAAAATCTAACTAAAAACGTCACTGACGAAGCATTTGATGGTCTGGGATGGGTTTTGCTTTTGTTGTAATAACAAGCAACACACGTTCAATATATATTTGTTGTAGTGGATAAAAAGCGGTGGCACATATCTAATAAAAACCGGTGAAGATATTGACAAATTGAATTTACATAATTTTGTCATTGTTAGTTTTCTTTAATTTACACATTACTATAACGGAGCAAAAGTCATTGACAAATGACATGTCGCCACAACTCCATAATCATGCCGTTTAATGTAATGCAAGAAGAAGATTATCAACGTCGGCACATTAAATAAGAGAAGAAACACTACATATTATAAGAAAAAAGTACTCCGTAGTAATTTGAATATATATATAATCAATTATCTCTGGGTATTAATGTGGTAATTTGATACGTGCCATAAATTACTTATGTCAAACTTAAAGAACATATTAATTAATCACTTAGTTGTTTTGAAATATATATCCTTTTTAAAAAAAAAATTCTAAACGAGCAAATTTTGTTCTCGATGACCTAGCCTAATAAACTAGTTTCGAGCTGAAAACATACAATCCTGATACCCATAATAGACCATGTCATTGTGTTTCGGGGTGCAGCACTAAAAACTAGTACTCTCTGTGTCTCAAAACAAATGTCTATTTTCATATTGCACAAGAAAGTGCATATTTATTTCGAAATAGATGGGGTACTATATTATGTGCCCACGTGACTAGTGATCAAATTGTGTAAAAATTGTCTTTCTAAAACCATAATATTACCCCGAAATGAAGATTATTTACATAAAGTAACAAACAACTACATTATCGTGGTCCATAATGAACCATACGTGTGACGAAAGTACTTAAATTTATAAGTCAAAACTTGAAAAGAATGAGCATCAAATTAACTATTCACTCTAGTCTTAAAATATAACCATTTTGTTATTGTTGATTTTATTAAAAATAATATTTATTTTTTAATTTTAATCAATCATAATGAGTTTAAGTGAGTGGGTATGAAATTTTATTAGTTAATATTGTAAAGGATTTATTTATCTTAAACTTTGCGAAATATAAAAATGAGCCTTTAATTTGTGACAGACGTTATATTTAAGTAATTTTGAATTAATACGAACAACCTCGTTTCAAGAATGTCGAGTATGATGTAGTCAAACAAAAGGTACTCATATTACCCAGCACGTTTCCTAAAACAATTATTTATTTGTTTTCCTTGTTACTTTTCTACTTTCGTTTTAATTAATTAATATATACTTCTATTACTGAGACAACTATTTTCTCGGATAAGATATATGGATTAAAAATGTCGTCCAAAGTTGACAATGTCCATTAGACATCTTTTATGGCCAAGAAGAAACTGGCTGAAATATTTTATAGATATTCAAAAGTGAGATATATATTTATTTTATTATTAATTATAAGTATATCATAATGTTACGGCATCAAATGATATATTGAAGGTATGGTCGGCGGAAATAGTTGCAGCTTATAGTTGGTTAAGTTGTAGCATAAAAGAGCTGGATCTTAAGATTGTGAAGTAACATATAGAGGCATCAAAATAAAGATACTAATAATAATTTAAAGCATTAGTGTAATTAACCATTTCAAAAGGTTCTTACTGTTTTCAAAAGCAACTTCAACTTTGCTTTTGAATTTCTTAAGCCTCTTTATTTTGTTGCCAAGCGAAACTTTTATGTTAAAAACTTTTTTTAAAAGCTTAAAATCTCATAAGCTTCAAAAAACCATCCGCCAAATTAGTCCTTATGTAGATCATTGGAGCAAATTAACAAAACTATGTCGGTTCATTAGTTGAAGAAGTTGGGCTTAACAATGTTCATCGCCCATAACATCAAACTTCGAGAAGTTGGGTTTAACCAGGTTGATCCATTTATATTTTCTACGGGCGTTCACAAATCGGGTAATATGCTAAAATGTTGAATAATGTGGAGGGCTAAAGTTGTCAAGTTTCAAAGTCTTAAAGAAGTTTGTGCCTGAAGTATAGAAAAGAGAAGTCCAGGGGCTAAAGTGAAATATGTTTGAGTATATAATATCTCATTCAGCTTTAGGGTTATCTATCTCTCTCATTTGTCTGGTTTTAGTCTCTCTCTAAGTTTCACACAGTTGTAATTTCGTCTTTGATATCGGTCTTGATATCTTGTAGTTCTTTATATCGATCAATCTCTTTTGATCTTGTTAAGTCTGAGTGTTGAGTGATCTTTTGTGTGAGAGTAAGCGGTGTCTTCCAGAAGACGTCGGTGTGATTTTTTTGTATTCAGTCTTGGTAAGCACCCATTTGGGGACTTATCTTATTGCATTGTTATTAATAAAGATCTGTAGAGGGTGGTTGGTGGGTGTAATTGATAGTTGTTGTGTGCTCTTGATCATTTTACATGGTATCAAAGCGCAGTTGCTCGATCCGTGGATTTGAGATTCTAGGGTTTGAAGGATTTTGGTGGTTTTTTGCAATTGACGGTGTTATTGGTTAATTGAGGTTGTTTTCTTAACGGTAGTTGTTGATTTGGTCTAATCGGGCTAGATCGGTGATTCGTGTGGGATTCTTGATTAAGGTTTCTTGAAACCACAATTTACAGTTTTGGGATTTTGTTCCACAGTGTTATTGGGCCCATTCTTGGTTACAATTACACTAGACTAAGTGAATCTAGTGTGGTTGTTCTTGGTTCTTGCATTCAAAATAGCTTGTAAGTATCATCTCTTCTTTAAGACAACACTAACTTGGTTAAGAAGGTGCAAGCGGGTCGGATTAACATCTTGATATGCCAACTTGATTGGTACGAATACCGCTCCTGGCTGTCCCAGGTCTCGGTGGTTTGTTGTTGATCTTGGGTGTGAGTAGTGTTTACTATATTCTGTTATCTTTGTTTTTAGTTTCTTGTTGAGTCTAAGTTAAAAGGAGGATAGGTTTTGAGAATTCTTGGAAGTTGATTGTCTTTGTTTAGGTGCAGTTGTTTGTTGGTCTTGTTGTTATTGTTTCTTGTGATTATTTCTGTTAGTTCTTGTTATTTGTTGTTTTGTTGGTTATTATGGCTATTGGTAGTGATCCTATTGGTAGTAATACTCAAGTGTTAATTAGTAATCTTGATGCTGGTATATTCAAACTAATGACAATAGTGGTACTGCTCTTATTCCATTTAAACTTCTTGGAACTGAAAATTATAGAATCTGGTTTGGTGCTATGAAATTGGCTTTGCAAGCTAGGAATAAATATAGCTTTGTTGATGGTACTTGTCTTAAGGTATCATTTGCTACTAGTGATGTCTTATCTGATCAATGGGATAGATGCAATGCTATTGTCTTGACTTGGATTATGAATTCTGTTTCTCATGATGTTTATATGGGATTGGTTTATTCTGAAAATGCTACTTCTGTTTGGCAAGAATTAAAAGAAACATATGATAAAGTTGATGGTTCTGTTATATACAATTTATTGCAAAAGATTAATTATGTTAAGCAAGGTGGTAGTTCTGTTTCTGATTATTATCATAGGTTTAATTCTTTGTGGAGAGAATTTGATTCTCTAACTAAATTGCCTAAATGTACTTGTGAGCATAAGTGTGCTTGTGAGGCTAGCATCGAGTTAGTTTTGCATCGTGATTGATGAAACCGATGCAATTTCTTATGGGTCTTGATGATTTATTATCAACTGTGACAACCGCATTGATAACTAGAGATCCCTACACGAGGTTAAAGATGCTTATGTTGTTGTGTCTAGGAGGAGTCCCAGAGGGTTCTGAGTCCTCTAGTGTTTCTGAATCAAAACTTAATGCATCTTATTTTGCTGCTAAGTCTTTTAATAACAATAGAAGAATGTTTAACAACAGTAATAACACTAGATGTACCAATTCTAATACTAATACTGTTAATAGAGGTCCTAATCCTAATTTGAATTTTAAAAACTGTGGTAAGATTGGACATACTATTGATAGATGCTATGAACTCATTGGTTTTCCACCTGGCTTTGTTAAAAATAACAATCCAGCTAAACAAAGTAGTTTTAGACAAAACTATAATGCTAATGTTGAGAATAAAGTGTCTGAGAAACCATCTACTACTTCATCTGCAAATACTTCTTCTGGTTTTACTTCTGAGCAGATGAAGAAACTCTTGTCTTTGATCAATGATAATTCTTCTGGAAGCATACATGCTAACATGGTAGGTAGGGCTTCATTCTTTAATGGAAATGTTTGGTTTAATATCAATTTTTCTAAGTATTTCTTTGGGAATTCTAGTTTGTCTGTTAAAACTATATCTTTGGAATGGATTATTGATTCAGGTGCTAATCAGCACTTGACCGTTTCTATTGTTGTTATGTTTAATGTTGTGGATATTTCTAGTCTTAAGATTACTGTTGGTGTAATATATTGGATTTCACAATCACTCTAAACCATGATCAAAGTATGCGTTTAAGTATGTTAGAGAGAGAAAGTTCTAGTGAGATAAAGGAAGAGAGTTGGGAACTATAGTGAGAGAAAGGAAAATATTATTATGAGCTCCAACTCTCTACCTTGGAAGGTAGAGAGTATTTATAGTCTTACAATAAAACTCCACACAACGAGTGGATCGTGCATCTGGTGGTAAAGACCGTCAGTCCTCCACGGTGTTACTTAACTAAATACTACTTAACTTAAAAGAACTACGACTACGAGCTTTCTAACGATTCATATACTTGAGGTGACCGACTCTTTTATATCTGGAATTTCTAATTCCTAACAATCTCCCCCTAAGGGAGGTCACCTCAAACATGTACTAAAATTACAATGAATACAAACAGACATCACATTAAAAATTGTTCTTGCATTCTTGATGTAGTACTTTGCTCCGAAACTCGTAGTCATTGATTCTTCTCATTGCATGTATGGATAATCCAAGTGGAGGTCTTTCATTGATCCACGTGATAATAATTCTGAGCCAGCTTTTGAGATCTTCAGCTATCAAAAATTCTCTGAGACATCCATTGTGGTGTTGGTTTACTGTGATGTTGTGACATTCGGACCGACATGCTCATATTTTGGATCATGATATCTTCTCATCAGAGTAGCGGAAGCTTTAGTTGATTCAAGATATTAGCAGCAGCGTAGCAGAAGCATGGAGTGAAAATATCAGAGTCATTGATGTCTTAATCATGATTTCTTACGAGATGAATGTGATGAGTGAGCATGCGGCTATGGATTGACCGCTTCATTCTGATCAGCTGCAAATGTAGGGAGTACCGCATAAAACATTTTGTAATAAAGCACACAAAGTGTCTATGATCACTTTCATTTGAATTGAGGTACACGGCCCACGGTTTCCGTTGATCAAGACAAGTCTTGCCTGTGATCGTAAAATTCAAGAATTTCTTGACAGGGTTTCGCAATGCTTCTAGTCGTTCTCAAACCGAACGTCTCAAAGAAGACAACACGGAGTGAGTGAACCGGTGAATAGAGATTCAGCGATTGATGAGAAGGATTTGAAAAACGATCGTGTATTGCTCAATAGAAATTGTTTTGCAATACAACGAAGGTTTTAATGAAAATCAATTATCAATCGTAAACACCTTTGATTTGAAATATTCGTACACGGTCAATGTGCTAAAGAAAAGAGTTTTGAGCACAACAACCGGTTTTCAAAGGTATTCGTCAATCCATAACTCGAACCGAGATTGATTCAAGAATTGAATCGCCCATTGTTTCTGCATTCGGTTGTCACATGGTTGATCTAATGATTAGATCTCACATGCCACCTACCGTGAGCTTGTTTGATGTTGGCTCGAAGGCTTTCCATCTTCATTGTGAATATGTCAAGATATCACTCGGATGTTCAGCAATACCACAAGGATAATGCGTGGGACTCAAGATATAATCTCTCTTTCCACATTGTGTGAAACAGAGTCTTTATTGTAAGTGTCCTAATGAGATTTATTGATGATCTCGTGGCTCTAGACTCAATTTGTGCATATTTTGGATCCTATATCGGAGACTAGGAGAGGGTCTCCTCTTCAATATCAACAATCTCCAAGAGAAAGTCGATAGATAATGTCGGTTCCCGTTGAGAATGAAACAAGTCCTTTTAAGAGGAACTTGAGTGGTTTGGAAAGTTGAAGTGCGATGCGTCCTTTGGGTCCATGACGTCTTGTCTTCAATACCGATGTTACTATCAAGAGCATATGAATCGAGCCAGTATCCGCCCTAAGGTTGAATAATTGGAGGGCTATTTGTTCTCACCCTTTCATATTTCATTTCTTTTCATTCTTCAACCCCTTCAAGCTTACGAGACTTCATTACTAGAACCTTGTTGGGTTAATTCCGAAGACTAGCTCGTCTCGATCCGCACTCTTCCCGCTTCTCATTTTTCTCCTTTTATCATCATACCTAAGAACTCTACACTAACTAGTGGATAGTCCACAGGTAGATCCCTCCTGCTCGGCGGATCATGGAACAAATACCTAACCTTATCATCCTTATATCACCGTACATAAAGTAAAGTTGGTCGGTCTATTTGGTATTGTTCATCTGCCATTTGGAACCAATTGAAAACCATTTGAAAATTAATCCAGATACTTATGATATATTATCAAAGCATTTTGTACCTTAATTGTTTTTGATATTTTTAGAACGAGAACTCCCCCTCAACATGTGCAACAAGTATTTGAAATAGTTTTGCACACGGAGGCAAGAGAAAGAATTAACTTCTTTGATTATCATTATCTAAAAGATATCAACATCACTTCCCTAATTGAATTAAGTAGATAAAGCATTTTGGGGAAGGATGAGATTTTCATGATTTTGCTCCCCCTCAATATGTGCTTCTAGGTTTGAAAAGAGTTTTGCACATAATAGAGGAACCCGCACATGAGAAAAATGATCACGCTTCAACACATATTGGTTTAAGATAGATGCTCCCCTCAACATGTGCATGAAAATTTAAAATCGTTTGGCACATGTGGGAAGGAGAGCTTGCATATCCTTATAAAACCATTTACCGATTTATCAGTATCAATCCAATTTAAATCACAAATTCTCCCCCGATCACAATTATCAAATCATTTGAGATTTGTGATCTCTTTAGATTTAAATTGATTTTGAAAGCTTTTAAGGAGAGTTGTGACTTGATTAAGAAAACGTTTTAACTGATATGGATCGGATATTAAGACTTTAAACTCCATTGATTTAACAAGCATGATTATCTTTTGAAAACAATTGAATGACAAATAAAATTTTAATTTAATTGAAATCATACTCCCCCTCAATCAATGACACAGGTTGTTGATTGAGAGTTAGATATTTTGACAAATAAGTCCAGATGATTATAAAAAAATAGAGTCCGAGTTATTTTTCAAAACAATTATTTTTCAGCATATAACTTTTTATAGAATCAGAGCATGAAATTTGAAAAACCTGATAAAGCATGGCTCTGTTCTTTCTTTGAAAAGCGGGTTACTGCCTGAAAAGACAATAGATCATTGTTTTTCTTTCTCTCAATTTTTTTTTTTTTTTTTTTTTAATAAGAATGTTCGAACAATATCTAAAGTCCGTGTCATTCTTTGAATGACAAGACAAAGACAAAGTAGATATAATCGAACGGAAAAAAACATGACAAATTGACAATATTTTTGTAGATTTTTCAAATTTTTGATTTTTATGGATTTTGAAGGTTTTATATTTTTCTATTTGATTTTTTTTGAATAGATATATACAAGAGATAGATGAAGATAGACCTTTACTCCTCGTCTTCCTCACGAAGACGTTTGAGAGTTTCGTGAAGGCTTTTCATGCCCGATCGTGGAAGAATAAACTCAAAGCGTTCTCTTGGAAGAGCTTTGGTGAAGATGTCTACTAACCGGTATTGATCCCTCACAAAATAGAGTTCCACCACACCTTTTTCCACTTGTTCTCGATGAAATGATGTCGAATGTCGATGTGCTTTGCTCTTGAGTGTTGTACGTTGTTGCATGAGAGCAATAGCACTTTATTATCACGATGCGAGAGGATTTTGTTAAATTCAAAGCCATTGTCGGATAATTGGGATCTCATCCATAGGATTTGAGCACAACAAGATGACATGGCTATGTATTCACCTCGTAGAGGAAATAGAAGTACTCATTTGCTTTGAAGACCAACTCACAAGCTTATCACCCAAAACCGAAAGCACTCGGGCGTACTTGACGAGTATCTTGACACCGCATGATCTGCACCGCATATGTCGTTAGTGACATACCGTGTCTTTCGGTACCAAAGTCCCATATTGATGGTTCCTTGGAGATACCGAAGACCCGTTTAATCGCTTCAAGGTGCCTTTTAGTAGGCTTAGCACGGTATCTAGCACACATACAAACAAAGAAACAAGATGTCGGTCTGGCTGGCAAGTGAGGTACATCGTGATCCGATCATACTACGATATTTCGTTTGTCTACCATGATCCTGAGTGGTCCTCATCTAGTTTGGTTCGATCAATCATGGGAGTGTCAACAGGTCACTTGAATCAAATCCAAATTTCTTTAAGATCTCGGTTGCATATTTAGATTGATTTATGAAAATGCCTCCGGACTTTGTGAAATTTGTAATCCCAAGAAAATGACATTTGTCCCATCATTGACATTTGAAATTTTGAACTCATTTCGTTTGAAAACGATCACACTCATTGGGGTCGATTGAGGCAAAGATGATATCATCAACATAAATTTGAACATGAATTAAATGTTTGCGACTTCGGTGAACAATATTGGATCAACTGCCTTCTTTGAAACCGGTGGATAGAAGAAACTTTGATAGCGTATCATACCATGCCCTTGGAGCTTGTTTTAACCCGTAAAGAGCCTTATTTAGACGATAAACGTGAGTCGGATGCTCGGGATTCACAAAGCCTTCAGTTACCGACATAGCGACTTCTTTAAGATCTCCGTTCGTAAATGCTTGTTTTACGTCCATCCGATAGACTACCATGTTCTTACTAACAAGATTAGCCAAGAAGATTACGATTGCCTCAATACGAGCAACAGAGCAAACGATTCCTCAAAGTCAATACCTCCTCTTGACGATAACCTTTAGAAACCAATCGAGCCTTGTACTTTAACACATCACCATGCTCATCAAGTTTTACTTTGAAGATCCATTTTAGAGCAATGATCATAGCACAATCTGGAGCGGTACTAATTCCCATACATCAAGTCGATCAAACTCATGAATTTCTTCTTGCATGGCATTGAACCATTGTCTTCATCCATGGTGTTTTAACATTCTTTGGTTCGATCTTAGATAGCCTGAGTTGAAGAAGCACCACAAGGCATCATTGCAAGTTGTTTTCGTGTTGATACAGGACGAGAGGATTTCTAATGATGTTTTCTAGTGGATGATCATGAGTCCATTTTCCGAGGTGTTCGTGTGGCGGTGGTTGGGGGCTGAAGTAGCAGAGTTGATGTCTTCAAGAAGATGGTTACATTGACGATTGTGATCAAATATGTTTTCAAATGGAGCATCTTGATGAGTAGCAAAGGGATTATCTTCATTGTTGATACCGTAAATGATCCATGATGTACATTCGAAGATTGATGATTTGTCGATGAGATAGAGTGATCAGCAGCAGGCGCTTCTTGGCTTAATGATATTGAGACCGAAGGATTTACTTCATTCTCAGGAATATGAGCAGCCTCTGCTGTAGGAGTTGATAGTTCATTAGTACTTGGCTCATACTGTTCATCAAACATAGGATCAAACAATTTCTTTAAGTCATCTTCAGATGGAGGTACATATGGTGTTTCTTGAGAAGAGTTTGGAACAAGGGATGAACCAATTGGATTGTTTTGAATTGCGGGTCGAAAACTGAATTGTCCAGGAGCCGTTTGACCGGTCAGCTCATCAAACGTAACGTGAATTGTTTCCATGATATTTCAGGTTCTTTTGTTGTAGATTCGGTATCCTTAAGGGATGAGAAGTATGTTTGAATAGCAAGTTTGTTATTCCTGAGATGAGGAGGGACATATTTCACAGACAAAGCATATTTGTTATTCATAGGAACCTTTGGTCCATCATTCCCCCCATTGGTCATTGGCATTTTCCCTTTTACCTGGCTCTTCAGATTCTCAATTTCCTTTTGTAATGATGCTATTTGTTCATTATTTTTGCTACGAGTGACCTTTATTGATTCAAATAACTCATTGAAATGACGTTTAACCTTTTCATTTTCTTCTAGAAAACTTTCGTTTTCTTGCTTTAATGTATTTACTAATTTTTGAAGATGAAACGTTTGGGAATTCTGAGAATCTAAAGGAGGAGGCATTTGGGAGCCAGTCACATTGTTCTTTTCACCTTTTAATTAAGAAATTTGGGCTTTCAACTTTCGATCGTGTTACAATGAGCATGAATCATTCATCTCGTTTGTTTATTTGAAAATCAGATCAAACTCGGAGCATCTAAAGATGTCTTGATATTTGAAGTTTTTACATTTTTTAAGATCTTGATATTTTAGTTGTAAATTAAAATGCTCAACCTCTAGCTTAGAAAATGTTTAACCAAATTGTCGTGATCATCCGATTCAATTTTCTCGATTAGTTTAGAATTAGTCTTTTCAAGCTCAATGACACGATCATGGGAGACTTTCGAGCAACAGATAGTTCATGAAATTGAGAAGCATTAATGGAACGATTTGTAGCGATGAAGAACACATCTTGAGTAATACATTCGTAAATCATATTATCATTCGGTGTAAGTAAGTTCTTCCTTTCAATCTCGTTATATTTTAATGCTCGCTCATAATCACTAACCTCAACTATCATTGCATCAAATTCCTTTTCCATTTCTTTAATGTCGAATTCATTCCTTTTAAGACTCTCAAAGTGATCTTTTAGTTGTTTAAAGAAAGGCATGACTTGCTTAAATAACATTCTTTAGTTTGCTCAAACCTCTTTCTCCTTCAAGAATACCAGTGGGTGTGATCCTTTTCTTGTGTTTTCTCAAAATCAACAAATAGTTGAAAATAACATATCGATTGATTAAGGTTTTGCTTTTAGTGGCAATAGTTCTAGGAACTAGATGCATTGGTGTGTTTGGAGGATACACAATGCTTCTAGGCATTTTCCTAAGGGAGGTTGGTTTCAACAATACTTTCATTTTTCGCTTATCTAAATCCATTTTCCGAACACTTGTTCAGGAGTTAACAATGTCTCGAGGCTTAAACTTGTTTAAGGCAATCCAATTCTCCTTTTTGTAATCATGGGGTGTTATGATTACTTTATTTTCTTTACACTTTGGATCAGCTAGTTTCTTGTTCATCTTTTCCCTAGTGATTTCATCTGACTTTTTATCTTCCTCTGAGCACTCAACGCAACTAGGTTTCTGTCTAGGTTTAAGGATTTCATTACCATCATAAATTACCTTATGTGCAATTCTAGCCTTTTTAATGGCCTCAGGATTTGGTTCCTCAACAAGGGCAATGTTGTGTTTATCGCTTAAGACTCTATGCTTAGTGATCATGTGAGCAGTCTGAATGGTATTCCCTTGCATGTACAACTTGTTTTCAATTTTGTTTTTCAAAGTTTTCAGATTAGAAAAATCTTTCAAGAGTTTTGATTCCTTTGCATTAAATTCTTGCTTAAGCATTTTCACATTTTCTTGAAGTTCTTGTTTTTGCTTAGCAGTTTTTGATAGCTTTTCTTGCAAGGAATTTAACTCTTGTTTTAATACTTCTTCTCTAAAATTACTTTTTCTAATGATTGTACGTACTTGGTTTTCCATTTCCTGCTCATGAGTGGTCAACTCAAACTTAGCTCGTTGTTCATAAATAGGCATTCAGTTCAGATACAATAGAATCATCAGGGGTACATGCAGTGAATTCATCAACAACATAGTCAACATTGACTGCAGAATATGCATTACTTGGTACAATCTTAGTTTCACTTTGATTCACATATTGATCGTGTGGGACAACATTGCTATTACCCATATTATCAATATCTGAGTCGTAAGTCTCAAAAGATTGTACTTCATTATGCAATTTTTGCTCATCAACATCATCATATAGTTTTAATACCTCTGAGATGATTTTGTATTTGGATGGTCCAGTAGGTGGTGAAGAAGAGACCTTAGGAGAGACCATTAGAGAAATGCTTGCCATGAAAATTGTTTGTGCAGAAGGTCCATCATCAACATCAGAATCGTATGCATCACGATCGCCTACTTGAAACGATTCGATGATTATGACCTATTTCTTGAATCTACTGTTCATCAACATCGCATCATAGGTTTTGGCATTTCCTTCAAGAAGAAATAGTAGCTCCTCTTCATCCAAAGCTGCTCCATTGTCTTGAGCTTGTACTAGAAGCATCTTATCCTCGAAGTACTCGGCGATCTCGTGGACGTTTTGGAGATGTGTGCCTTGCAATGTGTCCTCACCACCACGCTTATAGCATTTGATCGGCCGCTTGACCTTGATTTCCATTCCTACCCCGATTCGATTTGCAACATAACCTCCGCCACTCTACCTCTTCCCCGATCATACCGTCTTTCTGAGTGGTTGCACAAAATCTTCCCATCTCGGATGAGCTTGATTGTGCGGGTTAGATCTTCGCTCGAGGTTGTTGTTGGTTTGTGGGAGAATTCATGTTTGACTTATCATAAGTGCCATTGATTGATGAAGTTTCCTATACCAAAGATCTGCGTGACTTGTTTGAACATTGGATCAGGAATGAGTTTATGATTACCATTACCCATTGGTACAACTTGAGAAGCCTTGGTGGTAATCCCAATATTTGAGTAAAAGGCAGTTGAATCATTTGTTGAATTTGTTTCTCCCTGAGCTTTGAACTGATCAAGAATCCTCTTTTCAAACATGGCATGCCTCTCATTTTGAAGAAGGAAGCATAGAGTTGCTCATAATTCGTATTCTTCAATCCTTTAGTGAGCTTTACTGAAGTAACAAATTTGTGCCATTCAGGATTCATGTTGTTTACAAACTTTGAGTTCAGCTGAATGTTAGGCATAGTCATTCTTATGTTCCTCATGTCATTCACCAGCTTATGGAATCTCACATAGTACGCATAGACACTTTCATCAGGTTTCATCTTGAAGTGCTCAAATTCATCATACAATTGTGATTCTCGGTCTTCAATAGTGAGCTCGAGAACCGAGAAGAAGCATCTTGACATTATCCCAAATGACTTTTTCACGGGTGTTGTGATTGATAAGCTTGTAGATGTCTTTGGTAGACCTTGCGGTATAATGTTGGAAGCTCGGATGTGCGCATCGAATCTCTTTTCTCCTTATCATCAAGTTCATCATACATCTTTGGTCCGTCCATTCCGTAAATCGAGTTCCATCTTCAGCAGATCAAGTACATCACTAGTGGTCTCAACTCGGTAAGGTCCTTCATCAATGGATTTGAGAATGTTAATCCCATTTTCTTTTCCAAGACAAGATAATCGATTGTTGAGCCCAAGAGTCATAGTCGATTCACATCAAGCATGGGTGGATTAGTATCGAGCAGTGACTTGAACATCCTCGACTCTTGATGAAGCATGGTAGGAACGATGTTTGCCATGATAACAAATTCTATGGGATAAAAGTATTCTTTGATTAAGCCGGAAATTGATTCTTTCACGGATTTTACTAAACCAAAAGAACAACCGTAAAATGTATCACGTAGAAGTAACAAGTCTAAATGAACAAGTCGCTAAACACACAACTCGTGCATAAGCAGTCAACTCGCTAAATAGCTAAGTCGCATTAGCATCAACTCGCTACACACTCAACTCGCTTAATTAATCAAGTCGCTAAATAGCCAACTCGCTTTAGTCTCAACTCGCAACACAATAAACTCGCTTGAACACTAAGTCGCTTAAGTTAACTTGCTAGCGTTACAAATCGCTAAATAGCAAGTCGCTTTAGATCTCAAGTCGCTTAAAGAAACAACTCTCTTAGAACCCAAGTCACATAAAGATCAACTCGCTAAACAGCTAAGTCGCATGTACCAACTCGCATAAAATAACTAAGCAACTCGCTTTGAAGAAAAGCAAGTCCGAGACTCAACTCGCTTCGTCCTTCTTTAAAAAATAACCACTTTATCAATCCAAAACAACCAAACCACAATGATTTAAGCCTTCCAATTCAAAACATAAACACATATGATGATCCTAGACACAAAAGTACACGAAAAATTCAAACTTAAACACTAGAATTTGTCCAAATGAATCAAACTCTCCTAAACCCTTAATACTCCAAAAACCTTATGAAATCCACCAAAACAAAGAGTATGAAAGATGAGTGATCAAACCATGGCTCTTGATACCAATTGTAATATATTGGATTTCACAATCACTCTAAACCATGATCAAAGTATGCGTTTAAGTATGTTAGAGAGAGAAAGTTCTAGTGAGAGAAAGGAAGAGAGTTGGGAACTATAGTGAGAGAAAGGAAAATATTATTATGAGCTCCAACGCTCTACCTTGGAAGGTAGAGAGTATTTATAGTCTTACAATAAAACGCCACACAACAGTCGTGGATCGTGCATACAGATGGGTAAAGACCCGTCCAGTCCTCCACGGTGTTACTTAACTAAATACTACTTAACTTAAAAGAACTACGACTACGAGCTTTCTAACGATTCATATACTTGAGGTGACCGACTCTTTTATATCTGGAATTTATAATTCCTAACAGTTGGACATCCCAATGGTACTCTTGCTACTATAAGTCACGTTGGAAATTTAAAATTGACCAATAATGTGACTCTCTATGATGTTTTAGTGGTTCCTGGTTACTGTGTGAGCTTGTTATCTGTTAATAAACTGATTAGAGATAGCAAAATGTTTGTTGGTTTTGATGAAGATACTTGTTATATTCAGGATTTGAAAAGGGAGAATGCTCTGGGACTGGTAGTTTGTCTGATGGATTGTATCTGTTTGATATGCAGTCTAATAATACTTTGGGTGAGTGCAATGTGGTCTTGTCTTATAATGTGTCTAAGCTTGTTTGGCATAATAGATTGAGTCACCCTGCTGATCCAGTCTTGTCTGTTCTTCAAAAGGATCTTGGTATTTCCAAAAAATCATCTATTTCTGTTTGTGAGATCTGTTATAGGGCTAAGCAGACAAGGGAACCTTTCCCTTTGTCTGATCATAAGTCTAAGAATCTTGGTGAACTTATTCACCTTGACTTATGGGGTCCTTACAAAGTAACAAGCATAGAAGGATATAAGTATTCTCTCACTGTTGTTGATGATTATTATAGATCTGTGTGGGCTTACTTGATTAAAACTAAAGAGGAGGTGTTTGATGTGTTCTGCTCTTTTATTCACTTAATTTCTAATCAATTTGGTATTAAAATTAAAACTGTTAGATCTGAGAGAAAATTTGTAAATAAGAAAATGAGTGACATGTTTTCTGATCTTGGTGTAATACATCAAGCATCTTGTGCTCATACAACTCAACAAAATGAGATTGTTGAGAGGAAACATAGACACCTTCTCAATGTGGCTAGAGTCTTATGTTTCAAGGGGATTCCTTTAAGGTTTTGGTCGATTGTGTTCTAACTCTCAGATATCTTATAAGCAGTCGCCATATTCAGTTCTAAGTGGTAAATATCCTATGAGTTGTTGTATAAAACTAAACCAAATCTTTCCCATTTGAGGTCTTTTGGTTGTCTATGTTTTGCTACCATTTTAAATAATCATGATAAGTTGTCTTATAGGTCTGAAAAATGTGTTCTTATTGGTTTTTTTTCTACTAAGAAAGCATATAAACTTCTGAGTTTGGATACAAGGAATGTGTTTTTTTCCAGAGATGTGAAGGTTTATGAAAATGTTTTTCCTTTAAAAATGAAAACCTGTGAGTCAACCGATACAAACACTGTAAATGAAGTTGAACACTTGAAGTTTTTTGATAGTCCAAAGTCTCAAAGTCCCAATGATGAAGGGGAAGATGCACCAGTTGAGGATGGTAGTATGCCATCTTCACATGATGCTAGTGATAATGAAATAGATACTACTTATAAGCATCATGAAGATGGGCAATCGCAACCCACTTTGGTGACCAACACCGTCCGAGGGCAATTCAAATTTTGAAAATCTTGGTTAGTTTTAATCAAACTAATAATGTAAATGAAGATGTGCGACACACAGTATTAAGAAGGTCTGTTAGAGAGTCTAAAACTCCTATTAGATTTAATGATTATGTGATGCACTCTAGAGTCAGATATGGTATTGAAAAGTATGTGAGTTATGCTGGTCTGAGTAGGAACAATATGTGCTTTGCTTCTACATTAAATAAGTCTGTTGAGCCTAAGAATTATGAAGAAGCTGTTAAAAATCCTAATTGGTCAGAGGCTATGAAAAATGAAATTGAAGCTTTAAATAGAAATCATACCTGGACTGAATGTGAGTTACCTGTTGGTAGACATGTTATTGGATATAAGTGGATATGGAAAATCAAGTACAAGTCTACAGGTGAAATTGATAGATATAAAGCCAGATTAGTTGCCAAGGGTTTTAATCAAAGAGAAGGTTTTGATTATGATGAAACCTTTAGTCATGTTGTGAAAATGGTAACTGTCAGATGTCTGATAAGTATTGCTGTTAGTAAAAATTGGCCTTTATATCAGTTAGATGTTAATAATGCCTTTTTATATGGTGATCTTGATGAAGATTTTAGGATCTTAAATTTATGTTGTTTAGATGATTCGGGTGGTCTAGGTTGATGATTATACAACAAAGCCATTTTAGAGAGATGAAGATCGGAGAGGGTGTTTTCTAGAGAGATAAACAAAAAGTGTAAGGTTAGATTAATGAGAAAAACACCACCCTTCCCTTAGAGGGAAGGGTATTTATAGTTACAAACTAAACGACCTCCTAACGGACTGTAGATCAGGTATACAGTGGGTAAAGACCCATCCTTCCTCCACGGTGTTACTCTAAACTATTCTACGCTACTGACTAACTAATTAACTACTAAATAACGTAAACAACGACAAGTCTACGAGCTAACATATGCTAGACCATAATTGGGGTGACCGACACTTTAACATGGAATTTCCAATTCCTAACAATCTCCCCGTAAGGGAGGTCACCCCATGAAATACATTTTGCATCATAGCATTCTATCTTTGTCTTTAGTTCTGAGCTCGTAGACTTCAATTGTTCTAGTTCCACAATCTTTGTGCTTTAGTAGCGATACTTCAAAGTCCGCATAGTTTTGTACTTTTAGTGGAGGCCTTTAACTGATCCACATCTTTGATGATCTTGAGCTTTCGAGATCATCGACCACGAGAAATCTCTGGATCACCCTTTATTGTGTTGCCATCATGTGATGTTGTGACTTTTGGACCGACATGCTCACACTTTCCGGATCATGACATCTTTTCATCGAGCGGCGGAATCTTCTTGGCTCATGATATTTGCAACATCGTAGCGTAAACATAGTATAAAAATATCGAGCCGAGTTACGTAGATATGCACAAGTCATGATTTCTTTAATTAATGTGGATCTTGTGAGCATGCGGCTTGGGATTGACTTCTCAATTACGATCGCCTACAACCGTCGAAATGTACCGCAAACAACAAGTTAGTTAATAAATCACACGAAAGTGTCTTTGATCACTTCGTTGAATCGAGGTACACGCCCACGGTTCCCGATTGATCAATACAAGTACTACACGTGATCGGTATGATTCAAGAATCTCCTTGACGGGGTTTCACAAATGTTTCACGTTCTCAAACCGGAACGTGATCGAATAAGACAACACGGAGTGAGTGAACCGACAAATTGAGATTTAGTGATTGATGAAAAATGATTTGAAAACAATCGCGTATTGCTTAGAAGAAAGAGTTTTGCAATACTGACGAAGTTTTTATGAGAAAGATCAATTTTCAATCAAAAATACTTTTGTATTTGAAAGAGTACACATTCGATGTGCTAGAGAAAGAAGAGATTCACATCGAACGGTTTTCCAAAAGTATTATTTCAATCGAGATACTTTTGTGTTTGAAAACATGAATACATATTCGATGTGCTAAAGAAAAGAATATTTTCACATCGAACGGTTTTTCCAAAAGTATTCGTCAATTCATTTCCTGGACCAAGGTTGATTCAAGAATGAATCGCCCCATTGTTTCTATCCAGTTGTCACAAGCTTGATCTTTAGAAAAGATCGCACATGTCAAGAGCTTGTTTGATGTTGGCTCTAGAAGGATTTCCATCTTCATCGTGAATATTTTACATATCACTCGGATGTTCTGGCAATACCACAAGGATAATGCGTAGGACTCTCAATATATACTTACTTTCCACATTGTGTGAAACAAAGAAGTCTTTATTAATTTTGTGTCCTAATGAGATTTTGTGGATGATCTCTTGGCTCTAGACTCAATTGCATATTTGGTTTCCTATGCCGAGACTAGGAGAGGGTCTCCTTCTTCAATATCAACAATCTCTAAGAGAAAGTCGATAGATTATGTAGGTTCCCGTGAGAATGAAACAAGACCTTTAAGAGGAACTTGAGTAGCTTGGGAAGTTTAGTGCGGTCGTCCTTTGGGTCCATGACGCCTTGTCTTCAATACCGGTGTTACCTTAGTAAACACCAAGAGCATATGTATTGAACCCGGTTTCGCCCTAAGGTTGAATTATTGGAGGGCTATTTCTTTTCACCCCATTTCACATTCATTTCTTTTCATTCTTCAACCCCTTGATGCTTCATCGAGACTTCATTACTAGAACCTTGTTGGGTTTATTCCGTGCTAGCTCTGTCTCGGTCGGCACTCTTCCCATATTCTCATTTTCTCCTTTTTCATCATGCCTAAGGACTTCTACACTATCTTTGTCCCTGGGTAGATCCCTCCGGCTCTAGCGGGATCGTGAGAACGAATACCTAACCTAACCATCCTTATAACACCATGCATAAAGTAAATTGGTCGGTATTTTGGTATTGTTCATTCCTTCATGAAACCAATTAAAAATCATTTGGAAAATCAATCAAGGTACTTGTGATAAAAAATCAAAGCATTTTGTACCTTAATTGTTTTGATCATTTTAGAAATGCTCCCCCTCAACATGTGCATATGATTTTGAAATTGTTTAGCACATGGAGGCAAGAGTTCTTTGAAATAATTTCTTGATCACAATTTCCGTGGAAAAAGCCATTTGATTTTCTTGGCACATTCTCCCCCTCAAACTGTGCGTAGGATATTTGAAATCATTTTATCACATAGAGGAAAGAGTTCTTTTGAAGTACATCCACGATCACAAAAGCCATTAAGAAACCATTAGAAAATCAATCAATGTACTTTATGATGAAACATATAAATCTTTGTACCTTGAAAGTTTATTTTCTTTTGAAATGCTCCCTCAATATGTGCTCGAGATTCGAGCGTTTAGCACATATGGAAGAAAGCGACGCACTTTTGAATCAAATCGATCATCATTTATCGATTTCAAAATTAAATCACAAATTCTCCCTCGATAAAAAATATCATACCCTTTGAGATTTTGGATCCCAAGTGATTTAATAAGGTTTAGAAAACATGGGAGAAAATGTGGCCTTGTTTAAATACTCTTTTGGTTTTTGGTTAAATGCTCCTCCACAATCATGCGCATTATGTATTTCAAAATCGTTTGGCACATGAAGGAATGAGTGCTTTTGAAACAATCACCCTTTAAAACCGATTTGAGATTTAAATCACGATCTCTTCCCCGATCAAAAATTTCAAACCTTTTGAGATTTGTGATCCCAATTGATTTAAATCATTTAGAAAAATTTGGGGAAAGACGTGGCAAGATTTAATTTTTGAAATTGATTGATGAGGACCAATTTAAGACATTAAAGATTGTTAGTGTCAGATATGATAGTTTTAAGAGATCTTTAATTAAAATAAAACAATTTCACAATCAGACAAGAACAGAAAAAATTTCATTTTGAAAGATCTTTGAGTTTTAAAGAAAATCATACCATGACATAACATTAAATCTTTAGATCACCACTTTAATTCATACAAGCCGGACTTGATAGATGAAATATCGTTTGAAAATATTTTATTTCAAATCACTCTCACCCTCAATCGATGACCATAGTCGATGATTGAGTGACTTAAGTTTTGATAAAATGAAGTCCGGTGATTTTTAAAATTAATTCCAATTTATTTTCAAAACCGATATTTTTTTTTCATTTTTCAAAACAATATTATTCAAAAAATTGTTTAAAAATGGTACCATCACAATAATCCTGCACAAAGATACGTTCGGTGGTTGAGCTGCTTCTGTTGTTTGCTGTAAGGCTCGAAGAAAAACCATCTGCTGACACAGTGAGACTTCTTACGTTGCATATTTTCATGCCAACTCTCCATAGAGGTCAAATTAAGCTCCGTTTCTTCATTTGATGATGAAGAAAACCATCTGCTGATGTAGTGAGACCTCTTACGTTGCATTTTTTCATGCCAACTCTCCATAGAAGTCAAATTAAGCTCCGTTTCTTCATATGTAAACCCAAGATATAGTTACCATTTCCTTTCGGCATCCAATCATTTTCTATTATGGGATCCGGATCGGGAACATTCTTATAACCATCTTATCTGCATACGTTAGTGAACACAGATAGACATATATGGTGGTCGGCAACACCCAAACAACAATCGACTAATAAAATTCGATTCAACATATCAATCAGATCATATATAGCATGGGAATAATGTGTTTATCAAACTCTAATCATCTAATCCTAACAATCATATCCTACATTCCTAGTCCTGCGACATAGGCAAATATCATTTTTAGTTAAGCACGAGGATAATTAGAAAAGCTCGTTAGATGATATAGATTTGAAAACATTCTCCCCCTCAATCAATGACTTATTTTCTGAAAATTTTAAATGCACTCAAGTCATTGATTGAGTTTTCAATTTTTTACAAAAACTCTGAAACTGATTGATTTACAAGCAACACAATTTACCACCATTTTTAAAAAACAACAAATATTTTTCTGAAGAATTTTAGAAGGAAAAACATTTGTGTAGGAACATCAGTCTTTTTGTCGACATGCTTTCCTTGTTTTGTTTTTAGGATAAGTGCACGAAATATTTGAAAATTTTTGGTTTAGCGCAACACTTTCCTTTCTTGAGGAACGGGTTGCTATCAGAAATAATAGCAAGCAATAGTTTTAAGTACGGGTTCTGATCAAGTAAGCGCAAGCCATTATTTGGCCTTGGGTTACGGTTTGAAATAAGCGTAAGCCATTTGATTTGTGACATGTTTTGAAAGAATATTTACACCTCCCCGTCGAACTTCATCTATGGTCCCGTGCCATTATTGAATGACATTTCTAAGACTAGGAATGTAGGATATATTTTCTATTTTTCTATTTTGTTGGTTTTATATTTTTCTATTTTGTTGGTTTTATATTTTTCTATTTTGTTTTAGTTGGTTTTATATTTTTGTATTTTGTTTTTCTGATAAATATTTACAAAGATAGAGTAGATGATATAGTTTAAGAAAGATGATGATACGAGTACCGAGATAAGGATATCGAACAGCCCCGTTGTAGAAGATAGAAGTCATCATCTCTTAAACATTCATCACCAAAGCTTTGGAGGCTCCTGAATTGAGAGAAATTGAACCATCTTAAAGTGAGACTTTGGCAGCTTCCCCTCAAACCGTAAATCCTTTTGTTGAGCAGATTCGAAGCTCTATTTCAAGCTTGCCTTAGCCAGGTGCACAAAGAAGCACACCATTATCATGAATATTGCTGCTCTTTTTAAGAATGATCTTTGTGATTCTTTGTTCGGGGTTATATCATCAACAAGAACAGCAAAGAATCATCCCACACTTGAATAATCTTCTCAATTTCCTTTTCCACTGAAGTCTGAAGCGACCCATACCCAAAATTTGTCAAGAGACCACTTCCCCAAGTAGATAAATTGATGCAGTCAATCTCAAAGACTAGAGCTCACGAACCCGAATACACATATACCCGAAGACAGAGAAACTTATGCCATTGAAGTAGCAGATTAAGTCCTATAGCCAAAGAATAACTCCGATGTATACTTTTCTCTCCCCCTGAAGAAACTGTATGAAGCTCAAGAACCCGAAGCACCGAATGCCCAAAGAGAAAATAACCGATAACATTGAAGATGCGGTCGAATCATCGATTATCTCTGCGGATGACTATCTCTGCGGATGTCAACTCGAATAAGTGATCATATCTACGAATCACCGATTAAGCACTCAAGTGAACAAACCAAGCGTCCCCAATGTACACAATCTCTCTCCTTGAAGATTACGATAGCATCGAAATCATCACACACTTGTGTACCTTTTTTATCACCAGAAACTAACTCTTCCATCTCTTCCCCTTCATAGTTGGAATAAGAGCACTAAATTCCATGAGTCAAACCTTGAGTTTCTCTGCGGTAATGACATATGTCTTCCCGGGATTTCTTCAATCACTTAGAAGTATTAAGCTCGTCAAGTTTACTCGCGTTTTGATACTTGTATCATTCCCCCTTGCTGGTTTTGATACTTCAGAATCAGCAACTCATAATAAACCCCTATACAAGAAGTCTATTGAGAATAACCTTAGAAGTCTTTGTGAGAATCAACTTGCTGAAGTACATCGTGAACAAATCTAATTAGGGATTAAATCTGACATATCACTCTCTCCCAATTAGTGCTCTCCCCTAAACCGACAATCTATTTGATAAATGCCCAGATTAAGAAGAACACTTTAGATAATCAAATGCAACTCGTCTTTAGTCTTCTAACATGCAGCAGAAAATGTAGAACATACTGTAGACTCGACCTTCTTCAAGATTGTCCATTTGGGGAATAGAAAGTCAACATCTTCAACTCACCAAATGCATTACCGTTAACTTGTATATAGCAAATCCCCTTAACTAACATCCCTCCCAATCAAACAAGAATAGAAAGATGTTTATCAATGAAATCAGCCCCGCAACAGGAAGCACTTTGTCATTAATCAAATCAGCCCGTGTGAAGATGTTAACCAACGGCTCTTAGAAGAAAACTCCATGTGAAGATGACCCGATAAGAAGAAGCTCGGTTCTTATATGAGTTTGGAGCCGTTTGACCATTTATTCTCAGATATCAATCAACCATAAAGTCAATTCACACTTCTTCTCCCCCTCAAGAATTGCATACGGAGATGCTATTCTTGATTAAACAAGTGAATATTTTTAAAATGTAGGCTCTTCACACTTCTCCCCCGCAAAAATTGCATATGGTGTCGCCATCGCCATTATAATCGAGCAAGTGAAATAAGAGAACAATCATAGGTAGTCCGGTTCACTTGATAACTGAAAGCGCTTGGAAAAAGCATGAAGCATGTTGATGAGAATGGTCATAAATAAGAAGATTTCTCTTCTTCCGAAGATAAAGCGCACTGAAACGTACACTTTTCTTTTCTTTGAGGAACAAGGCTTGGACTGTTGTGTTCAAACGTCATAATCTCTCTCTTTTCATCTACTCTTGGAAAACTTGTATTCAACCCCATTAGCATTTAGTAGGCTCTTTGTCGTGACAGCTGATGGAGAAAATCTAATATGATGAATTTGACCCTGAAGTAAACTAACCCGAACTTGTGACTTAAACTTGCACATATGTAACAAAGAGCGGTGCCGAGAGGTCATCCTCCATTGATCTCTAAGTACTCTATACTCTTCATCCAACCAACCATCAAGTATAAGACGACATCACCTCTTGAAAATCTACAATTGAATGTGACCTCGAGCACTACAACGTAACTCCTTAAAGTGATAGTTATTTTGTGGTGATAAGAGCCCAATTCCTCAAGTGGTAAAAGAAAAGGAAAAAGTCACCCAACAATAACTAGATTTCCAAGTCTTCTTTTTTGATAATAAGCTCGAACAAGGATCTTGAAGAATCATCATCCAACCATCCCCGATACCTTGGATACTAAGTACACTTGCGTGATATTTCACTTCAACCTCAAATAAATAATAGTGAATTAATTTGTTGTCACATCTTACGGTTAAAAGCTCTACTTTAGCCTCCTTTTACGTTTTAAGTGAACTATGATAATGGTTTCATCCCGACCATGGTTTAATGAGCATAACCCCGTAAAACTTTGTAATAACCAAACTGCCATGACGAATATCCAAACACACATCCAATTCATGAAGTACACCCTTTTATCCTTTCTTCGAAGTAGAAACTGTAGCACCAGCATCAGGTAAGACCTCGAAATACACTTTCCTTTCTCCATGATGATTCCATCATTACGGGATTTTACAATTCTATGGTTTAAACCGAGAAATAGTTTCTTTCGCGGGATTTTACAAAACCAAGAATAAGCCGTAAGATAGATCCGGAAATGCACTTAATTATTATTAAGATGTTTCCATTGTCATGGGATTTTACAAGTCTATGATTTAAACCGAGAAATAGATTCTTTCGCGGGATTTTACAAAATCAAGATAAAACCATAAACAATGTCAGCTTGAATGTGTTATGACAACTTTGGTTTTAGTGAATATCTTGTTTTAGGGGAACATGTAGTGGTTTCTCAGCGGTTCATTCACCATATTCAGCAATATCATCAATATATTATTTACCCATATGTAGACAACTTCACAAACCATACTAAGTCAAGTAGTATAAACTACTTCCCCCTGAGGTTGACCTTAACACACCAAAGTACACGATTCTCCCCCATGATGGTTTCGAACTTTTAGAAGCATCATAACGTGTACGACCATTAGCACAAGAAGTTCTTGTCATAAGCAAACATTTTGAAAAGTTATGACTGACACTGAAGATTCTTGAAAGATTTTGCTTTAGACTGTGAAGTATCATTGACATTTTGTAGCGTAGAATATTCCATGAGAATTGCTGATCACATCTCATCCATTCAATACTTTGGTAAACACCTCTTCCACATATTCTATCGGTTATAGCTGTGACCACTTGGTGAAGTAAACCCGATATACCAAACTTGATCATGAAGTAGAATTCCCCAGTTTTGTTACTTAAACTTGTACTAATCCTCGTGAAAAAGAAACGGTGTACCCATGTACAAAACCTCTTGACATATCCTCAACTGCGTGAGACACCGAAGTGATAGCTACATTGTATGTAAAGCGAGAAAGAATCACAACCGTAACTAAATAGCCAAGTCTTTATCACACTCTATAAATGCCCAAACAAGTCATCTTCGCGGAAGGTTAGAAAGACAGAAGATGAAGTAAGTAAACGTGCCCGGAGAACTTCACTTCATATCCAAATAAGAAATACCGTACAAACAACCCCGTAGTCAACCTAGTTCCAATAAACACTTCAAGCCGTGATGTAATATTCTTCGTGGAAATGTATACACCAAAGTATCAAACTTCATAACACAGCGAATCTCAGCATCATACCAAATCTCATCATTAAAACTCATATACAACTCTCATTATCATGTCTTATCTTCAAAGCTCATAACATAACAAATCTCATAAAAAATCAAGTCTCAAATCACATCCCATATACTAACACATCTGATCTAAATCCGTAACTTCCACCCAATCCAAAAGAATTAAAATTGTATAAAAAAAATTTAATTAAAAATAATCTTAATACAACTCAAGCCCAAATAATCAAGTAAAATCTTTTCATCCCATGAAATAGACTTTATACCCGATTCACATATATTTTAACTCAAATTCTACGAGTATAAAACCCCACCAAACCGTACCAATTTCATCCTTATATCTCCAAAGACGCAGCCATATATCACGTGATACGCAGCCCAACATCTATCAATAAGCCGCCGACCCATATGAACCTTACAAATCATATACTACATTATATGGCCCAGACAACAAGTGTGAAGCCCACTCCTTATGACCAATTCAGCGAAGCCCTAATCTAAGGGAGTATAAAAGTAAACTTAAACACGATGTTGCCCTAAACTTTCTCACACTCATAACCCTAATCATCTCACCATATCAATCCGTCTACCACCATTCTCTCTCACCCAGCAGCAAAGAAAAATTACTCAAATCCAAGTTATTACAACGATTTGATATAATACATATCACAATCATCACTCATATTAACCCCAAATATCATAACAAAACGTCACTTTTCTCCACATAACTGATACTCACCACTTCTTAGACATACTAGGCATTAATGAATAACACAAGGCCTCGCCACAGGGATACCTAGAGGTCCTTCGATGCCACAGGGATGGTACAAGATGGCCACATGGATGGCTTCAACATTGAATCGGCTCCAAGATCCTTAAGATAATGGGTCACAGGGATGGCTCTAATACCAGTAGGTTAATTATCGATTAAGCCACTTGTGATTAGTTTAATTAAACGACCTTATGAAAAACGAGTTAACATCAATTGTTAAACTCATTTCATGGGTCGAATATACATATGAGGAATGAACCTCGAACAACGATTTAACATTAGTATTCGATTGACATGTAGTAATCAGAAAAGAATCAAAAGGAGTGAGAGGATGACGAAAGTTGTTGTCACTCTGAACCTTTGATTCGAATAAATGACAGAAGAATACTTCTCATAGATCGATGAAGAGTCATTCTCATCGTGTTATTGGCCATTGGTCTTGATATACATTGAGTATCACACGATAATAAGGATAGACTGAGATCTTGTGTTCATAAATGTGTATGAGTCTTGGCTGATTGATGTTTGTAATATGAAGATGTTTGTGATTTGAGGTAAGAACGTTGTATGTTGATGGTTTTCAGTTTAGTTTCAGATGATGTTTGAAGTTTGTGATGGTTTTAGATACGTGTAAAATGGTGTTTGTAGAAAGAGGTTTGATCATGTTTTCTTGTTGAGTCTAGACATGATGAACTGTAAACTGGTTGATTATTTGTTGATTGTGAGGTTTGACATAGTTTACTTCATTGTATTTGAGATTTGGTCTAGATTAAAACGTTTTCATTAATTTTTTTAAACCGCACTTGAATAGACATGGTAAACAAAACGCAATAGACCTTTCTTTCATCTTCTCAATCTCTACAAACCTCAAAAGGCTAGTGTTAAGTTGCATAAGTAGAATGTATCTTGAGTCAAAACTCAGAATTTTTAACAAGTCGCTTCTTTCTTTTTATGACAAACGCTTTCATAGTGATCATGACAACTCGCTTTTGACCTTTTTCGACCATAACTTTAGACAAAAACGCATCTCTTGATTGAGCACAAGTCGCATAGAACCCAATGCGTCAAAACGCATCAAGTAACAAGTCGCTTTGCAACCAAATCAGGATAAATAACTGTTGACCAAAGTCAACCCTCGTTAGATACATTGAACCTGGACTTAAAACTGACAAACAACTTAGGACCATTTACACAACTCGCTTAGATGAAACATGACCAAAACACATTCAAACAGTCACTAGTACCATCAGATTTGATATCCAGAAAAAACAGTACCAACGTTAGATAAAAAAATGCTTTAACAAGTTCAAAACTAGTAATTTAACACATGACTATCATTATAAAACCATGATTCAACCAACAATCTTCAACCAAACTAATTCAAGTCTCATCCAAATATTGCACCAAACACATCAAACCGTAACAAACCGCTTATAGAACCATAAAAGTCGCATTCAAAAACAAGTGTAAAACCATAAGAATCATCAAGACAACAAAACCAAGGCTCTGATGCCAATTGTTAGGATCTTAAATTTATGTTGTTTAGATGATTCGGGTGGTCTAGGTAGATGATTATACAACAAAGCCATTTTAGAGAGATGAAGAGAGGAAAGGGTGTTTCTAGAGAGATAAACAAAAAGTGTAAGGTTAGATTAATGAGAAAAACACCACCCTTCCCTTAGAGGGAAGGGTATTTATAGTTACAAACTAAAAAACCTCCTGACGGCCTGTGGATCAGGTCTACAGTGGGTAAAGACCCGTCCTTCCTCCACGGTGTTACTCTAAGCTATTCTACGCTACTGACTAACTAATTAACTACTAAATAACATAAACAACGACAAGTCTATGAGCTAACATATGCTAGACCATAATTGGGGTGACCGACACTTTAACATGGAATTTCCAATTCCTAACAGAAGATGTCTATATGCAATTACCTAAAGGCTTTAATGGTGGTGATGATTCTAAAGTGTGCAAACTTAATAAATCTTTATATGGACTTAAGCAAGCCCCTAGGCAATGGAATGCTAAACTCACTAATGCTCTGGTTGAGCATGGTTTTGAGCAAAGTAAACTGGATTATTCTTTGTTTGTTAAACAAAAAGGTTATGTGTTTGTAGCTTTGCTTGTATATGTTGATGTTGTTATCACTGGTAATGATGAAGTTGAAATCAATAACTTTAAAAGGTTTTTGAGTTCTAAGTTCATGATTAAGGATTTGGGAGAGTTGAAATATTTTCTTGGTATTGAAGTGTTGAAAAATGATAATGGTATTTGTATGACACAAAGAAAGTATTGTATTGAGTTATTACATGAGTATGGATTGCTTGCTGCTAAACCTGTTGATACACCCTTGCCTGAGAATTATGTTCTGAGTTGTATTGAAACTAAAAATGATAAAATGTTGAACAATGTGAATAACTATCAAAAGTGGTTGGTAAGTTAATATACTTAACCAATACTAGACCGATATTAGTTATCTGCTCACCTTGTTTAAGTCAACACATGCATAAATCTTTACAATCTCATCTTAAGGTCGCTTTGAGAGTTTTGAAATATTTGAAAGGGTCTCCGTGTTCGGGTTACAATTTGATAAAGAGTCTAACCTTAAGCTTAAAGCTTATGCTGACTCTGACTGTGCTAAGTGTCCTTTAACAAGGAAATCTGTTACTGGTTTTTGTGTATTCTTGGGTAATAATCTTATCTGGTGGAAAAGTAAGAAACATGCTACCTTATCTAGAAGTTCACCGAGGTCGAGTATGTACATGGCTTCTACTACATGAAGTAATATGGTTGAGTAATCTGCTGCACGCCTTGGTCTTAAAGAGTTATTACCTATTGATATATTCTGTGACAATAGTGTTGCAATTCAGATTGCAGCTAATCCTGTTTTTCATGAAAAAACTAAGCATTTTGAGTTAGATGTGCATTTGGTTAGAGAAAAAGTTTCTGCTGGAGTAATCAAAACTGTTAAGATTCATACAGATATGCAAGTGGCAGACATTTTTACTAAGTGTCTTGGTCAAAGACAACACACTTTGTTTTGCAAATGTCTTGGTATGTTTGATTTGTTTGCATGTGTTAACAATAGTGATAAGAGTAGTAGTCAGGTGAAAGGTGGAAGTAGCTTACAAGGTGAAGACTTATCAACTTGAGGAGGGGTGTTGAATAATGTGGAGGACTAAAGTTGTCAAGTTTCAAAGTCTTAAAGAAGTTTGTGCCTGAAGTATAGAAAAGAGAAGTCCAGGGGCTAAAGTGAAATATGTTTGAGTATATAATATTTCATTCAGCTTTAGGGTTATCTATCTCTCCCATTTGTCTGGTTTTAGTCTCTCTCTAAGTTTCACACAGTTGTAATTTCTTCTTTGATATCAGTCTTGATATCTTGTAGTTCTTTGTATCAAGATCAATCTCTTTTGATCTTGTTAAGTCTGAGTGTTGAGTGATCTTTTGTGGTGAGGTAACTGGTGTCTTCCTAGAAGAGATCAGTGTGGTTTTCTTTGTATTCGTACTAGTAAGCACCCATTTGGAGACTTATCTTATTGCATTGTTATTAATAAAGAAACATCAAGGGGTGGTTGGCTGGGTGTATTTGATAGTTGTTGTGTGCTCTTGATCATTTTTACATAAAATTTATAGGAGTCAAAAATCGAAAACCTAAAACCGAAACCGACTGAAACTATTTGCAACTGACCGAATTTGTTAAACCCGAATTAAATATTCGATTTTTGGTTAGGATATGGTTTCGA
Organism: Chrysanthemum lavandulifolium; assembly: GCA_022545495.1. NCBI lineage: Eukaryota > Viridiplantae > Streptophyta > Magnoliopsida > Asterales > Asteraceae > Chrysanthemum > Chrysanthemum lavandulifolium. The sequence continues at coordinate 218,755,368 of CM040245.1, forward strand.
ATAATGAAAATCGAACCGAACCAATAACCGAGTTCACATAAATATATATATTTTTTTATATGTTTATATATAAAAACTATTAAAACTCCTTCATAGTATAAATATAACATTTTTTAAGCTTGAAAAAAATTTTGTGCTAAAAATCTATATAATTAAAAATATATATATATATATATATATATATATATATATATATATATATATATATATATCTATACATTATATATAAGAGGAGGCATGCCACATAAAATGCCACTTGGCATCCCATAATGCCAAGTCATATTTCCATGTCATCACAATTTGTACACCTAAGCAACTGCTTTCTTAATTTCGGTTGAATATTTTTTATAAAAAATATAGCTACATGGATTCGAACTCAAGACCATGTAAATATTATGTGGTGTCTTAACCACTGAACCACCACACCTTTTTGTTGAGATTCTGTAATTCGAAGCCTATATAGGATACCAAGTTTTGTGATAAGTTTTGCAGACCAAAATATATAATCTAAAATAACATAAAGCTGTAAACATTCATTCAAAAGACCAAAACACAAAACATTCAAAAACCCTAAGCGGCCATTATCAGATCATTTTCAAAACCCTAAGCGGCCATAATCAGATCATAATCTGTACCCTAACTCTTAAAAATTAGCTGGAAACATTTGTGGGATCCGACTTGGTTTTTATGGATATTTAATTTTTATTATATACTTCATCTACCTAATTGAAACCACCTTCAGGTTCTTTGTCACGTTTTTTGTTTGATCAGGTTATGAAGATTGAATTGTCATCCACCATAGAAGTTGGATCAGAAATATACATTACTTACATAGGCTGTAGCACTCCCGTTAAGCAAGAAAAGCTCTTCGTTCTTGGCTTTCAGGTTTATCGCTTTCTTTTTCACTACCAATAAAAACGATATCTATGCATGTTTTTACTTCATACATTAGAATTTTGCTGAAGTTTTTTGGTCTGACCACAAGGTGACGTTTTGGCTCAGGATTTATGTTTTAAATCAGCTGAACGTTAGGTCTATTTTCTTTGAAGATGACCCAAAGGTTTATAAATATTCATAATTCTGAAATCTTTTCATGGGAAATCACATGTAGATAGATATATAATGTTTCGTATTATTTGCGTATATGCGTAAATGCCTAATATAGGGGCTGATTTAGAGGGTTTATGATCGTTGGTGTGTTTCGATTTGCATTTTTGAACTAGCTATTCCAATTTTAAATTAGGATCGATAAGTTAATGACCATTTGATTAAATATCAAGAATTTGATAGCTTCTCCTTTATGTTGCGATTTTTGACTCATCTTTGGTCTATGCTGATGGGAAAAGGATGTCAAGTTAATCAAGTACTTCTTTTTTAATCCAGAATCTATCTCACATAAACTCTATGAATTTGTGTTTCTCGCATTTTTCGTCGTTAGCAGATAACTATGAGTATACAATCCAAATTAACATCACAGCATGTTAAAGGTAGGGGTCGGTGAGGCACAAAATTACCAATCATTTGTTGTTTATTGTCTTGCTTAAGTTTAATATGTACTCAAAAAAATGAGCACACCTTTAGGAGTCACATTAAAGAAGTGCCTCATATATAAGTTAAACATATTTTTTTTACCATATCAATTCAGGTGGGAATTTGAAGCTTAGAGATGAGGGTGTCTGTCTAGGCTTATTTTTCAGCTTGTACTTGATTTTAGTAAGTAGCTTATGGCTTTATGATGGATAGGATTATAAACTCTTGCTAAGTGGTTAGGTTAGCTTTTGTATAATAAGCGGCAAACAAAGCTTTCAAGCCTTAATAAGCCATAAGGTAGGAATTTACCCAAACCCAAACTTCAGGTTATTGATATTAACTAACAAAATAGACCCAAAAAAAAAAAAAAAAAAAACTTAAACAAGCACCCTTTAATTAGCAAATATAAAAATTTACATTATCTAGAAAAATATAAACCTAAAATCCTATCGCTCATGAATGTAAGTATGTACATGATAAAAATTTTGCAGACCAAAATATATAATCTAAAATAACATAAAGCACATCCCAACAAACGATAAACATAAGTTAATATTTAATCACAAAAAACAAACGATAGACGGGTAATATCAATACATGATATTGATATTACCCGTCTATCGCTCATTAAATTTCCGTTTGTTGGGATGATAATGGCAACTTTCGTGCCACTTGGCCAAAGGCATATTATTTTTTGTAAGTTATGATTAGGTATGTGAATCACGAATACCAGGTATATTGGAGTTAGAGAAGATGAAGTCCTGCAGTTATTTTACTTCTTTCTGGAGTCTGAAGGGAACCCGGAGGTTGATCCTCTCATCATTTGGCTTGCTGGAGGACCTGGTTGTAGCAATCTCCATGCCTTCTTTTTTGAAATTGGTATGTGATTTTTATATTGAAAACTAATAAATAGTGTAAAAGAACTAGACCAAGTGTGTCCCAGCATTACAAGTGGACCCGAATTCTTAGACAAAGGTTTGTGTAATTTTGTTTTTTATAAACTCTGTTCTGATGTTGATCATCTGTGCTAATCAGTAATATATTATTGTGTTTTAAAGCTGTCTAATCTTATATACTTGGATGGCCCGACGTTATCTGGACACTCTTATACAACAACTTCAGAAGCTGCACTACAAATGGAATTTTTGGATCATGACCCTATTGAGAAATTGGCTTGAATCACTACCTGATGGAAGTTTGCCCAAAATAAACATCCGTGCAGCAATATTGAGGATTCTAACTGAGGTAGAAATAAAGATTTATTAAGCGTTAATTATATGTTTTCTTACGTTTGTATGATTACTTATGTTTGCTTCTTCTATATTGTAGATCCCCATTGATTTAGATCAATATGATAGGAGAGAACAACTGAAGAAGAGTGGGTTAGGAAAGGTTGGGTCTCTCTATCTCTCTCTCTCTCTTACAATGGTAGTAGTTGTCTTTTCTTTTCGGTAGCAGGGCTGAGATACTAAACTACCTCTGTCATTTCTCAGGTCATCATGTTTTTGTCAAAGTCTGATGAAGAGACCACATCCAATAGAAAGCTTGCATATAACACCGAATCACTATCTTCATTATTTTATTATTACTGTTCCTGTGTGCTGAAATATATGCCAGAGGAACTTAAGGTGGTGTTTGGCATTTTGTCTTAATGTATTCTTTTCAAAGATTTGCATACACCGAATTAATCAAAGAGGCCTTCATTAGCGAAGTTTTGGCCATAGGAGTGACAAAGAAAAGACATCAATGATGGATGTGAAGATGTGCAGAGTTGCAATAGTGGCAAGACGAAGTTTTGCACGAGCCACCATACAAACTATAATTTCTTGGACACCCTCTCGCACTTTGAACATAATCCCTTGATCACAAACAGTTAAGGATGACCGCCTGTAAAAGCATTAAGGTTTACATGCATATTCTCATAATCAGACTATTGCAGGGGCGACAACATTTTTGAGAGTCTGCTCAGAAGCGTGACCTCAGAGGCCCATCACAAAGTGTTGTTTAATTCATGGGTAAGTCTCTAGGCTCTCTAATCGTTCTTCTCAATTTCACAGTTTATGTTATGGCTTACTTTTAGACCATAGTGTTTTTATGAAACGAAATCAACTTTAACATTGGGTAGGCATCAAATTCCATATTTATGGGCTTATGCATGTTAACAAATTGTCTATGAGCAAACAATGATACATTATTAGTAAGCTACTAAATAAATAAGTATGGTGTTGATTCTAGGCTTTTTATTTCGGCAAATTTACGATTTATAAGAGTTTGAAGCATTATTTCGTAATATTCGCTTCATATAGGAGCATGTCAGAATTACACCAACTTAATGCAGATCAAAATGCAAAATTCTGGATCAGGATTAAAAGAAAAAAAATCAACGAAAGGTATGATATTTTGATACCAGATTCTTTTTAAGAAAAAACCATACACGTGAATCTTGATCACCCTAATCTTTCAAACTGATTTTAACATTGTGCTTTGTGGTTTAATGTTCAAGTGGCCGATCAGTTTTCTTTCAAAGAACCATTAGCTTCCGCTTTTAAAAGACAGCCAGAAACTCAGCTTCGGAATTCTTCTATTCCTTAAACAACTCACGAGTCCCACCATTTTTCATATTCGTTTGAATCACAATAAATATAACTTTTGAATTAGTCAGTGCAGGATATTATATTGGCTGCTTGACACACTCACCTATTTGATTCTTTTCCTTTTAGTTAAATAAATGGAGATAATGCAATTTTTAAGGAACACATTGGGAAACTGCTGGTCCACCCTTGACATTTACCTCTTGATCCAACGTATTTTTCTTTCTTATACGTAATTTAGGAATTCACAAGTGGAGGAACACCATGACCTATAGGACACACCAAGAACACGGAGCAAGCTTCTATTTTATATTAATCGTTCTTCAAACCTATGTTAATTATGGTTCCAACTTTTTAATTACTATCATATGTTGTTTAGTATAGTATCATAAGATTGGAAAGGACTTATGTTGGTTGATTTTTAATAGGTGTACATGGAAATAGAGTGTCCAGATGGAGGAAATGGTGGGCGATTAAGTGAGTTTCCTGCCACTCATGAAGAAATTCATCCAACAGGAATACTTAGCGTTGTTGGAAATCTTACCACTTGGTCTTATCACAATTAGAGTCCAAGAAATACGTACCAGTGTCAGGTCTATATATTATAAACTTTAAACATTTTATTTTAAATTTGCAACCAAAGTTTTCACTGTTTTTTCAGTTTATTTATGAACTACTTTTTAATATACAGATGGCAAAACAACCAATGAGTTTCTCTTCACAAGGGATAAATTGTCGTGCAGATCAAAAGCTTTATCACCTTCAGGTTCTTTCATCGCATTATATTGTAATTTTATTTTTTGTCTGGTCAGTCAATTAACCTCAGTTATGAGTGTTTTGACACTCATAATTTTAGTAAAATGTTCAATGTGTGTGTTTGTGTATGTGATTACTTAGTTCTCATCATTTGCGATATAGGTTGAAAGGGTGGGCGATAGAGAAGGTCCTGCTTGGGCTCCTTTATACGATACCTATATGCTCACAACTTCTAAGTTACAAGATTGGGATAAGGAATTTGTAAGAATTTTCATCAGCTTTTCATTTTGGTTATATGTCAAATATCAAAGTCGGACTTCAATGAAGGGTAAATAAACCAATCTTATGGACCGAATAACAAAATACAATTGATTGTGCCTTGGACTCATCACCAAGTTAAGAAAAGATCCTCTCATCACGTTAGAAGGCAAATACTACATTGTTAACCTTGGTGTTGTACTAAAGTCAAGTCTTACGGGGTGTTTCTGTAAGCTGGTATGGCCATAACAGATCTAAAAGTTGTTTTAGGGTTTGAGTGTGATCCCATACTCTCGGTAAGCAACCTTCTCAAATGCCAGCTTTCGCAATACTATACCATGCTCACAAGAACTAGGAATATAGGTAGATCAGTTTGGACTAAAATATACACGTTGGACAAGTTTCAAATGTTGCAACTATCATCTTAGAGGGGTGATTGGGCGTGCGTTTAACAAAGATTATGTGATCTATAGAGTTATCAAATAATCAACTCAATGTCTTTTTAACCCATTGAATAGGAAAAATGAAATAGTTGAAATAAAACCCGTTTAGCCTAAATCTTACTCCTATTACTGTGTACATCTTAGATATCCTACCAGTTTGATATACTTCTCGCTCGAAATAGCCTGATCCATAACACCCTCAAGGTTCATATTCCCTGTGTCTTCCATAAATAATGTCATCAATCCTTGGAAAACCCGCTAAAAGCGCCAACCCATTCTCCTTCCAGCCACTGGTGTTGCCCATGAATCGCTCAAATTCCAAAACACAATCTTTGGCACTGCTCCTCTATACCCTTTCTTAACATGCTTCCTCTTAATCACTTGATTATCAGTCTCCCATGGATTTCAATACTGATCGGACATTTGTGTGGACAGGGACTTAATCGTTTGAAGAAATTACAACCTTAAGGAATACCTCAGCATGATTCAGCATCCGAGTCTTCCATTCACTCTAAAGAAGCCAAATAAATGGTACCAACGGAAAATTTGATTTAGCGCACAATTATAGGGGCCGAAGAAGTTGTGGGCTAACATAGGAAAGAGCACAAGGGAACCATTGCCTGTAGAGAATGGTCCAAAGTGACTCAAAGTTAAAGGCCCTTCATTTATAGGGGCCTTCCACAGATTTTTGGATTAGGATCTGAAACACAAGAAATATCCACACATGTTCCTGATCCTTATGGAATCAAAGTCAAGTCCATCCAAGTTCATGTTGGATATGAAGAGATGGGCATTTATGGGGTGTACTTAGAATGCGGTATCATGAGATTTGAGGAAAAATGTTATGAATGTAGTTTATGTTTTCTTTTTATGTTGTTAGTTTGGAAATGCAGATCACTTCTCTATATACGTACTCTTTTCCTAAATGGTGATATTCTTTTTGCAGGAAGCGATTGAGGTGGTTATTTCTTTTCCCCCAAGGGCAGTATTGCAAAAAGGTGATCAAAAAGAAAATGATCAGACTTCTGATGACTCAGGGGAAAAGTTGAAACGTGGAGGCCTCATTGGAGCAGCTGCTATAACTGGTGGAATCTTAATGGCAATCACTCGTGGTACGAACCTTATTTGCTGACATAACTGCACATATTTTTAATTAGAATCTGTAATTTGGTATACACCATAATTTTCTTACACTTTCAACAGTTTAGCCGCCTCAAAGAATTGCGCGAGGAGTTGGTGCTAAGCCCTTACATTAGGCACCATTATGCCGCTGATTGAGGTGGTGGTTTTGTTGTTGCAAGTGCTGCTGTGGAGCGTGCAGAGGTTCATTGCAATTCTCGCATCATTTGGAGGTGATTAAGGGATCATATTCTTTTTGTTTTCCTTTTACCATGAGTAGTGATATAACGTCAATGATTAGGGTGTTTAAGCAATCACTAACGCCTCGATTTATCATAATCTAAAACTAGAAAGTGATAGTTTTATATACATTGATCGGTATGCACTACGGTGGAATCGAGCATCTAATTATCGTAAGCATCGCAATCCAAGACCGGCTTACATCAAGTAATTACGTTTATATGTCAGCTCTGTACTACATAGAGTATTTAAAATAATCGAGAATAATACCATTGTCAAACCATGATTCAGGAATTGCAATGGAAATGATGAAACAAGTTTCTATGATGACCGTACTGAGGTCTCTTTTATCCGCTTATACAGCTTATAATGTTTGAATTTTAATCATAAAGGGTTTTAGCTTATTGATTATACCATTGAAGAAACGGTATTTTAAAAAATAAACAACAATGAATTGGTCGAAAGAAAAAATTGGTGTTTTATAATTGTCAAGTCTTATCTATAAGTTTTGATCAAATGGTTGTTTTCTTTTTTGTTTGTTTACATGACTTTAAACAAATGCGAATACACGCTGAATTATCATGTTTTGCTCTAAAGACATATCATTTACAGAATTAATTTGTAATTTCTTTGTTAGAAAAGGCTTATAATTTATGTATTTACTATTTTGAAGTAAATGTTCTTTCAACCAATCATCCAAAAGAAATTGAACACCATGGTTAAAGTTCTTTTGGCAAAACACTACATCCATCTAAAGGAGACTGCCCGCAAAAAGGTATTTATTTCTTATTGAGTATTTAATTTCGTTAACTGTCTCTGAACCATTATTCACTTTTCTCATCTCCGTTTGATATGATTCAGTCAAATTTATTTTCTTCAATTTCAGTGTTTAACTATTGAAAAACGACTGATTTAGGGTATTTAGCCAACGCACCTGACGACGCAATGTTCATGATCTTGGACCCTGCCACTGGTGAAGGCTATTGCTTATTCTTCTGCTTAATATGCTATTTTTACACTGTCTAAATATATAAGCAACTAATGATGGTCGTACTTATTAACAAGTTGAATTGAAATCACATTTTGGCTTATCTAACAGGCATAGCAGTTGGCGAGTTTAAGGCATCTTTGATTAAGCGTTGTCGCGTCTGGTGGTGCACCAGTTGTTCATTTTGTAATAGCTTCATTCAGTATTAATTTTACTTTGCTAAGAAGAATAGAAAGATTCATTCTATATCATGGGTCCGATCGCCTCGGTGTCCCGATCAAGTCGGAGGTAAATTTTTCTCATAGTCAATGAAAAAACACATCTAACTTATATTAGAAAATATTATACATTAGTTCGTCTCAATTTTTTTTTTTTTTTTTTTTTTTTTTTTTTTTTGTACCGCATTTTGGTTTTATTTGTTCTCGGTTTACATAATTACATGACATACTAAAATTGAAGGTTAATCTCCGGCCTCAATAATAGTATGTTTTCAGCTAGCCATTTAAAATTAAAGTACAAAGAGATATTATTGGAAGCTAAATAAGGTATTAAGTTATTTCAATGCTTTATCGAGTAGTAAGTTTGTGGTTGGATGCATATATTGCGCAAGTTAAGATTTTGAAATACAACACCAACCTTTCAAAGTTATATAACTGAGCAACAATATATGAAAATGACTAAAGTAATCTTCATGTTTTGGTTCAACATGATACTAACTTCACTCATGGTAATGATTGGTTATTTGGTATTCATGTCTTAATGTTTCTCGATAAGTTTTAGAGATGTTTGGTAGTTCATTTATTCTACCATTCATTCACCGTCTTTGTCTTGCACTCGGTCAAGATGTACGAATAAGTTCAAATAAGACTTGAGATGTAAGCATATGACATTAGTAGAAAAGCCTTGAATATGAATCACAAGCTACAAGAGTAGTTTGTGAGAGCGACCACCTTTAATGACACTCTTGATCTTACCCATCAAGTTTGTACATTTGACGCCATACTTACCCAAATTTGGGTTTGAAATATGTGTCAAGATATTCTCTAGGCTCGATCAAGACTATATTTTACATATCCGTTAGGACTTAAACTAGACAAAACCGCCATCCCCTAAGGCCAAGTGCTTGGTTATGAAGCTCTAATAAACAGGAATAAGACTTGCAAGATTATGCTCCATCTTTTCTTTCTCATATTTTGTTATAGAATGATGATGTCAAGGTGAATTAGCTATTCCAAACATCCAAGATCAAAATGGTATGTATCATGCTATAAACTTAGCCCGTAAGTCTCAGAATTTGTTACTAAGGGGTGTTTCAATTAACTTATTTTTGGGCTTTGGAAAAGCTCATAAGTTCTTTTAAGCTTATGTGGTTATCAAGTCGAGGTTATCAAATATAGAATCCATAAACCCATTTAGTATGATAAATCATCCTATTTATATTGACATTGATGTATTTCTATCTCAAAATGACGCTTTGTATGAAGCTAATTTACAACTTAATAATTAACAAATAAGATACTCAAACGGTTTCATTAGTCCAACAAGAATATTCGAGATTTTCGGATCGTGTCAATGGTGTTGCTTCTATCCTCCACCTCTAATTCACTTAAGAGACAATTGGTTCTTTTTCTTAAATGCATGGAAATTCAGTTATTTCCAAAGTTGCGACTATGATTTCACTGAAGTATAAAAGTAGTTCATTGAAAGTGTAGATTAAATCATTTGAACCCCTTTCCTGCATAAATTTACACAAGATTTATGGATGTTTGAATGCTTGATTTTTATGCATTAAATAGATTTCCTAATATGAGGGCTTATGTTATCATTTATCAATTGGGAATAAAAGGGGACTGGTTAAGGAAAATACATATAATTTGGTTCTTTGTACGGTTATTAAATAATAACTGCCCGACATTGTTGTTATTAAATGATCTTGCAGGCTTTGTATTACTGGACTTTGTGCACTTCACGTTATGATATATAACTTGTAGCTAATTATCTTTTATGTTCAATCTCTGGTAGAATTCTTTGGAACACTATCGTAGAAATGGGCACTGGAGAGTGCATGAGAGATCTTTTGATGGTCAATGTGAGAGGGAAACCTCCAGATTTTAGTGTAGGTAAAGTTCATTCGGTATGAACATTTATCTCCCGGTTTCATTTTAGCTAAAAAAAACGTCAAAACAATTTCTGTGTACGCCAATCATTTAAAAAATAAAATAAAAAAACAGCTCATGTTTTTAAAAACTAAAAAATCGCTAAATAACACCATCAAAACAAAAATACAACTAAACATAAATAAATATATTTTAAACAATAATAAATAAAAAAAAACAGCATACTTGAGCAACTTAATGTTATATTAAATGAAATGGGCCAGTTTGTCATAACGATGACATACTTGAAAGAAAATCATAATTTTCTTAGTGTATAGTCATAGACAATACAGCTTATACATAGGGTTGGTTGGCAATGTTTAAAATAACCATGGTTTGGCTTTGATGTGCATATAGAAACCACAAAGTTAAAACTTTGATATTACCTCATACAAAAGCTTATTTATATTATGCATAACTTAACCCATGTCCAATTATTCTAAACTAATTGTGGTCATTAGTGTCTTACATCAAGTCATGCATGTACCTTTTTGTTGAGATGGATCTACTTCTGGTTTTGCTGTGAAACCTGAACTACTAACTGACACGTGAACAACTTAAATAACATAACATTCGAAGGTGCATAAAGGTTGTGGAATGCCATAGGAAACTGTGAATGTTAACTTTACTCCTTTACCATTAACTATATATACAAGGGAACTGTATAAAATGCTTCAAGTAGGATCACTATACGACCCTCAAAATCTAAGAAAATGAGCAATTAAGATGATAGGAAATATAATCTCCTTCATTTTTCAGCAATTTAAATCACATAGTTATTCTGCTGTTCCAACAAACACCTATTCGCGATTCTTTTTATCGCTTTATTGCATATGAAGTAGTGGTTATGGCGCCACTAAATATGAACCCATTGTTATTGAAACTTAAGCTCACATAAAGTTTCGTAAATATGAACCCATTGTTATTTGAAGTAGTAGTGGTTTTGCTTTATTAAGATTGTAAGTATAAGGGTTTTGCTTTAATAACTCACCACAACTAGCATTTAAAAAATTTATTAAAAAAACATCATAAGATTACGAGAATTCTAAAAACACATACTCGAGCAATCTTAATCGTGTATCTTAGTTTATAAAATTTCGTTTAAAAACTTATTGCAAATAAAACCTTATATAAATATTAACTACATCATCAAAAAAATAATTAAAACACGTAACACACCAGAATATAATTATAATGTAAACTAAGAAATTAATGATATCAAATTTAAACAATAAAATTTAATAACTCTGAACAAAAACACTAACATCGCCTAACTAAGTAAATGGTAGTTGGAGCATCCTTAAAAAGTCATTGTTTTGAATACCACCTCTGTAAGGATTATATCATCATTATCAAAACCATATAACCACAACCTTTTTCCCTATTCTTGGTAAACACACAAACATAACCACTTAACAAACAAAGGGTATCAACAAAAATACTACACTTGTAACCTGACAATACATACATATTCTCATCACAACAAACATCAAACAAAACCATAAATCCATTCACAGATATTTCAAATTCGTCAACATCATCTAAATTTGGTAAAATAACAGCTGGAAGCACATATATACAATAACTAAATAAACATAATTAACAAAAACAAAATAATAATAATAAATGTTAATAATATTATCAAATGTAAAAGATGTTCATGATTAATATTGTTTAGAACAAAATGTTAGAAAGTAGTTACCTACTTTTAGCCGTTTTATGGATTATGGTAACATCAATTATACTTCTTAACCGTTTAATTTAACTTTTAATAACTTTTAACTATATATTTGTTCTACTAAATCCAAAAAATAAAAACCACAAATCAAAGTATTTACCTGCTTTTAGTCGTTTAATGGATTATGGTAACATCAATTATAGATCTTAACCATTTCATTTATCTTTTAATTACTTTTTAGTATATATTTGATACACAAAATCATAAAAATATATATATATATATATATGAATTATGTAATTCAGGTCAACCCGGGAACCAAACCAAATTCAGTTTTCGGCTCTGTTTAATCCCATTCGAATTTGGATAGGTTCAGTTTTTAGTTTTACCCAAAAAAGATTTAACGGAACTGAATAAACCGAACTACCCGATAAACGAACCGATGCCCTGGTATTTTTCATTTTCCAAAACTTTTACTTCGTAATTTTACAAACTCACCCTCTTATACAATTTTGCTAGATTTAACCTTTATTTTCGGACTACCACTGTGAAAAAACTACCAACAATCCAAAAACTCCACCTGAAAAAAAAATTCTCACAATTATAAATTGGGGATCCAAAATCTAAATTACATAGACAAAAGAATATAACTCTTTTGTGATATTTTATCTATTTTATTTGTATTGAGTTAAAGATTTTGCTAACAACACTCCTCAAGGTTATTGTTAACAACTGATTTCCTTGACCATAATTTAGATTTTGGATCCCTTATTGATCATAATATAGAAATTGCATTGTGCGAGATTGGAATAATCAAGGAAATTGTTAATTGCTGTTCATGATTTTATTTGGATAATGTATATTGTCTAAGCTTAAATGTCAAAAAGTTGTTGTATCACCAAATCCTAAAGTCAGTTGATAGCAAAATATCACTACTACTTATAATGCATAAACGACTCTCTCTCCTATTTAATTTTCAGACTTTCAGACTTGCAAGTAATAAAGCATGATGTACAACACAATAAAGCACAAAATTTCAGACTTACAACCACATATGCATTATATACAACACATTGATACACATATTAAATAAAGAAACCAGATTAATACTCGAAAAAAAATAACAAAGATCTCAGAATGTTATTTAATTTTAGAAGTAAAAGATCTTAACCAACACTCATCATCGATCTATAAGAAAAACAAACAACACAAATGACCTACACGAGACCTCTATGTGAGATCTTGAAGTTGCTGCAACGAGAAGGTAAAAGGTTCGTGTTTGGTTTTCAGCTTTCAAGCATAAATTAGCCAAGGTTACAGTGTTATATTTCAATTGTGTTGTAAGAAGAAATGAGAAAGAATGAAGTTTGTTCGGATCAAGTGGTCGTAATAAAAAGGTTGTAGGTGGTGTATGTGTTTGTGAGTTTAGGTTAAGATGAAATGAAAATGAAATGATAAGAAATGAGATATGTGGCGTGCTGGGTTTGATAGAGTGAGATTAGGGTTTTTAATTGTGAGAAATACGGAGTATTAGGATAGGGAGTCTTATATTGTACTAGGTTGACTAATTAATGATGCTTAAATCTATTCTTGGGTGGGTTATGTTTGAAATATTATAGACGAAAATATTATGGTAATGCTAATTTTGATATTGTTGGTTAATGTTAATAGTTGGTTTTCTTTGTTGGTTTAAAATTTTTATTTCGAGCCTAGCATATGATTTAAAGTGTTAACCGAATTTTGTTATAATCACCGATACGTATGATCAAAAAATGCTCGCAGTAACTTTTAGTTAGTTAGGTACCTCATTACAATGCTTGCGGCACTTCGCTAGTTTAAGTTAATAACTCAATATCTTAATTTTCAATTTTATGACACATGACTCAAAAATTATATGAAATATAGATAGATTTAAGATCATTTGAAAATAAAAGATTATTTTACATATTAAGGGATCAATCTCCACCATCCATTTTTATTTTATCTAATGGATGAGATTAATCACAACAATTTAAAAAACCCACTTTCATCCTCTTTTTCCAAATATTAATAACTTTCAAACAGTTAATCGTTAAGAGAAAAAAAAAATCATTGCGACGAGCATTTAATTATCTTTCTATAAATAGGCATTTTGATATACTTTCGACAAATTTTTTTTTCGTATTTTTCACCTTTTGTTAAGTTTTTTTTTTCATTTTTTTACGTTACTAAAATTTATATTAAAAGTCATATATGTTTAAACACTAATTTGAATACCACATGTGATATTAGTGTTATATCATATATGATATGTAATATCACATATGATATACATATCATATCACATATCATATATGATTTAACACTAATATCACATGTGATATTCAAATTAGTGTTTAATCATATATGATTTTTTTCATACAAATTTCAAGTAACGTAATAAAAGACGAAAAACGTGAAAAACGAATTATTTTTCTTTTTTTGAAAGTATATCAAAGTCACTCCGCTCATATAAAGATAATTAAACGCTTTCATGACGGTGTAAATATTTTCACTTAACGATTAACGGTTTAAGAGATATTTAAATTATAAAAATATGTGAAATAATAAAATACTTTTAATCTCACCATCGATTTCTTTTTAGTATGGATGGTTAAATGAATTCATCGATATGTAAGAAAAGTTTGGTATGTAAAATAACAGTTTGGTATGTAAAATAACTCTCCTCTATAGATATAAGTAGCTAGATATAAATATAGTTATAGGTATTGTTATAAACAAGAGATTAGGTATTCGCGCGTTGCTGCAGGTGGCTAGTGGTGCTGTTTGGTTAAAACAAATAGCTTTGCATCATAAAAGAACCAACAACAAAATTGCTAAACATAAAAACTCTTGTGATTGAAAGAATGACCAGTGTCTGCCTTCATCAAAAGCCCATTCCATGTCTTCAAAGTTCAAACCATTATCCATCTTCATTACATTATTTGTTATTTGAGCAAAGGCCCAAAAGAAATAACAACAGCAGTCCAACACTTCACAACATTTCCCAAACGAAGCTTATGCTCCATACTATCCACACAAACATAACCCAAACACCGCTTATGCATCAGAAATTAGCCATTTATTTTGCCCCCAAATGGTCAAAACACCATCTTCCCAATCAATACTATACATTATACTAACTCTATTACTTCTTCTAACCATCACACAACAAGCAATAACAACATTGCATTATTTCTGACAAAGATTAAACGTCGTATGCCAACAGTGACGGAACTTTAACGCATAATTTGAGGGGCCGAAATAGTTTGAAATGTTAAGTGTAGTTTTTATATAGATAAGACATTCAATAAATTAGATTCTCTTATACAAGTATACAACCAATATTACCTACTTAATGGATTAATAAGATTAATTTGATAAAAATTCAATAGATCCTTAGAGCTTTAGAGGTAGACCACAGTATCACTCACACAAAAAAAATGTTCTAACGAGTCCATGATCATTCTGTTATTTGATGAAAACTAAAATAGTAAATGAGGCATTATATTTTGTATGTAATACACTACATGCGGATTTTGCCGCTAGAGGATGTGGTGGCTATAATTGTACGTGTGGTCCTTTTTTGATAACGTTCGTTAGTTTAAGGGCTTTTTCGTCCTTTCTTGTCCAAACACCCCATTAACATATTTTTTAACACTCTACAATATTAACCTAAACATCCCCTTATTCTACCTCACCACTCCTCTTTAACCTTTAACCCTCATCACCACCGTCACCGCCATACCCTCCACCACTTCACCACACCGCCACCATCACCACAGCGTCACCACAATACCCACTACCACTTCATCGCGAACTTTTAATAATGCATTTAAAATGAACGTAATAACACCACCACCATATTTTGCAATATTTTTTTTACACACCAAAATATTATTTGGATCAAACCCTCAATCTTCATCAATGTGGGTTCCACCACTACCTTTCTGCATCTCTTCTTTGATATATGGGTTTGTTATAAACTTATAATCAATATTGAGTTGTTAAAAGACTAGCAGACAGTGGCAAAACTAAATCGCAAGCCTCGCTAAACCGCACGTCGCTAGCTTTTGAGTTTGTAGACTGAAAGTGCTGCACCACATTTCTAAGATCCGTTGGCACTGCAATTTACGGTGCCAAACTCGTTTTTTTTTTTTTTTTTTTTTTTTTTTTTTTTAAATTTAAAACAATATATCCTAAAATTACTTTATTCATTAAAAAACATTACAATAAAAAAAACATAAAACTTAAAAGATAAAATTACAAACTAGTTATAATTTCTCCAAACATGTTCCACAAGGTCATCTCAAGATCGTCAGCAGTATTTTGCTATCTCGAGTTCTTTGTGTTTCGAACATGTAAATCACATCTTTGGTCCATTCCGGTCTGAATGTCCAGCGTTGGATCAACGAACACATCTCTTAAATTCACTACGTAATCTTCGTCTTCCAATATCATGTTATGCAACATTACACAAAGAATTCATGATCCTTGTCAAAGCGTTGATTTCAAAGCACTTGGGTTGTCGATAATTCCCAACGACCTTGAGGACTCAAAGCTCTTTCGATATCCTTTCTAGAACTTTCCTGAATTATTTTAAACCTCAACGCTTTTTTCGACCTTGCAATGTAAAACGTTTTCACAAACACTGACCATGTTGGATAAATGCCACCTGGCCAGATAGTAACCTTTGTTGTACACATGCCCATTTACTTCAAACGGGCATTCCTGAAGTCAGACTTCAAAGTTCATCATCAAATAACGAGAACCATATAAAACATTTAGATCATTATTTGCACTGGGAACCCCAAAATAAGCATGCCATATCCATAACCGCTGATCCGCAACCGCTTCTAACATAATAGTCAGTATTTATGGCGCGCTTTTTGAATTGAGGGCTAAGGCTTTTGGCAATTTTTCCAATCCCAACGATAATCAATACTCCCGAGCATTCCGGAGTCCATGTTTTGTTTATGCAATTCATATAACATTTCAATATCGCCTAAAGTGGCTTCCTTAAATACTTCTCAACGATAAAACATGTATGCATTTTGTAAAGTCGATTAAACATTGTCGTTGAGTTAGTTCCTTTAATTTGCAAGTACTCATCAAACGATCAGCGCAAGCGTCTTGACGCTAATTGCCAGAGTATAGCGGATGTGATCTTCAAAATAGATCAATACTTTTACGACCCAGAAGATCATAACCATCTCTAAAAATTGAAAGTATTTGGGAAGAAATCAGATCATAACTTAGAATAAGATTAACTATTTTTTAAAAGTGTAGAGCTCATACGATACCTTCTTCAAAATTCTCTTCCGATATTTAGGACCAATCTGCGTCGAAATAGTCGTCGACAGACGTTCACCGCTTTCGCCGACGCGGTATATATGCCTCCTTTTAGACTCGCTCGATCCACCGGCTTCTTGATTACACAAATTCATATATTGTTCATACTCTTGATACGAACGAATATATCTCTCTCGGTCGCCTTTAAAAAATCTTCATAATTGTTTAAAGTCTTTATGGGGTTGGTTTGGATCCATAACGAAAGAAAATGAGTGTTTTTGAGGCGAATTAGGTTTCAAGAGTGTGTGAAAATATGGAAGAATAAGGAGGTTTTATAAAAAATTTGGGTACAAATTCAAAAACTGCTATATTTTGGCAATTTGCAAGTACTAACTACTAGTTTTTCAAAAAAAAAAAAAAAAAAAAAAAAAAAAAGTATTTAAGTTTGGCCAGGGACTTTGCTACTGACAGTGAACCCTGGCAGGCTGTTTCGTCTGTCACAGAAAGCTTTAAGACGACCAACAAATTTCACCGCACTTCTTCGCTCTGGTTTGGACATGGTCACAATGGCTTCTCTATATGGATGTAAAATTATGAGATGTTTGCTGCAAAACAATCGACTATCGGCAATTCGTCATATTGGAGTATCAGAGGTGTAATGTATCAATAGGTGCAAATTTAATAGTTCATTTGAATCTTTCGAGTATCGACTAATGAGGACGTACGATTTTAATACAGAAACTGGTCAAGACTCGAGACTGAAATTGTTTCTGGCCCAACTTTAATCCTTGATAAACCTGATTTAAAGCCCATTATGTAATCAATAACAGTTCAACTAGGCGGCAAGCCTGCCTTAAAATATACTCAGTTAATCGAATATCAAGTTTGGGCTTAACTAAATCGCAGACTTGAGTACTTGAGCGTTATAAGCCAAGAAAAATATTTAGTGTACAAAAGAAACAGACATAAAATGATAAAAATGAAGTTTTTGATAGAAACAAGTTGAGTTTCGAGCTGAATTGTCAGAAATGGAATTTCATTATTCAATTTAGAAACTTGAGTCGAGCCTCATTTTTAAGTCTCGGCGCCACCCAGATGTGTTATAAGTTCGGTCTCGGCTCGACTTTTAGTTCATTTATACGATTTCAGAACGAAAAGTTAAAGTTTCTATTGTAATATATATTTTTGAACATTAATAATGTTTCACCGTAATACAAATGCCTAACGTTTTATATATGTTTAATACTTAATATATTCTAGTGCTTCTTTCACACTGTTCTCAATCGTTTTATCTATAAAGCTCGAGCTCAAGCTCAAACTAGATTAATAAATGAGTTGCAACTTAAGCCCGAGCTCATTTCCACCTCTAATATTGACCATAAAAATGATTCAGCTGGCCGATCAGACCATATTACAAGAATCAAGTGGGAAAATATAATTCCAAATTTCTTTTCTTTTAAGCCAATTTTTTTAGCACCATGTGGCTGGGATATATCTACACGTTTAAACTAGATAAGCAGCAGTTCAGTTTCTTTTTTTTTTTTTTTTTTTTTTTTTTTTTTTAAAATTATTTTTATTTGTTGTAATTCTCGCATCAATATTGTATAAGTAGTACAGCATGTTCAGTCGGGTTATTTTTGTAACTTTTACTTGCACTGCAAGTTGAAACTTAGGACTTTAACAAGTAGTGAATAGTTGAACTCAAAAGTAGTAGCAAAACTGCAAAAGCATCAACTCTTAACTTTGCCCGGTGCGTTTATATTTAATGTCTTTTTTTGGATGTCAATATTGATTGGGTGAACAATTTATCGATGCAGTTGTTGACAATAAGAGCACTTCGATCAAACCGTTCATAGAGTATTGGCCACATTTGACGATATACACGGACTAATCGATATTTTCTTGGTTTTTTAGACTTTGGAAATACATTACCACTAAGCCAATTTGAAGAGTATTAAAAGCTACATATATAACAACACATAAATGAAAAGTTTATTTAGGGACTAATATTTTTTGGCATACTCTAAACAAATCTTTAGCACACATTTTATAAAAGAAAAAAAAAATGATTAAAACTCACTTGCACCTTTTTTTTAAAACATTACGTATTTTTTTTTTAAATAGCGGATTTTATTAAAAAAAAAACTAGCAAGGAGCTAGAAAAACACTACAAAGAAATAAGCGAAGGATTCTTAAACCAATCGACCCAGCTAAAGTTCGAATTACATCTAGAATTACACCAAGAAAAAGAACGATGTAAATCGTTAACATATATAAATTACATTATCGTGCCGAACATTTAGTCATCTTTCAATAAAAGGAAACTTTCATATGCTTTCGACAAATTTTTTATTTTTTTTTATTTTTACAAGATTTTGTTTGATATGTCACATGTGATCTAACACTGATCTGCAGTTTCAAACACTCAATATGTTATCGTAAAATATAAATAAGTATCTGTAAACTCCAAATAATTTATCGTTTTTAACATTGAAAATATATGCATTCTTACCTTTCCAGCCATATATCACACATAATTTTTGAACATCCAAATAAATACAGTTTATTCATAGAAGTTAAAAGAATATATTTTTTTTTAATACTAAAACATGTTTGATGTATCAAACGTAATATAACAATAAACTATAAGTTCGAACACTCAATATGTTGTCGTAAATGATTATTAGTATTTGTATAAAACCCCAAAATATTCACCATTTCTTGCATTGAAAATACACATCTTTAGCTTTTCTACCATATATCACATATAACATTTGAACACGTATATGGATACGGTATATTTATAAAAGACTAAAATACACGGTTGGTCCCTAAACTTGGCAGGACGCATCGCGATGAGACAAAACTCGGCCTTTTCATTGCTAGAGGTCCAAACCTTGGCCTTTAAATGCCGTAATCGTCCCTTGACCAATAACGGCGTGGTCAACGCCCGCTATACGCCACAAAACCCGTGAATCATGTTATCGCTGAGGGTACAATAGTCATTTTGTTTTATTTATCAGTAGTGTATGTCTTGTCCAATTTCCCGCCATTATGTACAATATAACAAAAGCGTGTACTCATTGCTCATCCCCAAACTTGTTTTGGAAGCTCACCAGTAAAACCCTAATGCAATGTCTATCATCAAATCAAATAATCTAAGAAGAAAATAACAAACAACCACCTTGGATTTACTCGTGGCGAGTAAGTGGAATATCCTTTATATGATGATCGTGAAATGGAGGAAAGAGTCGCAATCGTGAGATATTGTAAGTCTTTTTCGTTGTGAGCCTATTACAATCATATGTTAGTACGATCGATTAAGTTATTTCCATTTTAGGTAACTTTAGCTTAACATTGTTTTTGTACATTTTTTATACAGCGGGTGAACCTGGATCGTTTAGCATGATATTCCAATATGAAGGTACATTCGAATACTTTCTAGGTAGGATATATCAAGTGGGCAAGAAATGCCTTGTTGATCTTGTGGATATAAAAGAGGTATCCGTTGATGAAATGGATGCTCTCATGACCCAAATCGGTTATGATATCGACAAACCAATTATTTCTACTTTCTTAAGCCTCGGTTGTACATTAGACGACGGCTTGTTTTCTTGTGAAGTCGCTAATGTAGACTTGTTGAAAGATGTTGTCATAGAGCATAAGTCGATAGACGCCTATGTTGAAATGGAAGACTAGATTAGAACTTTCAATGTCCCCATAATCAATTAAGACCGTGTTTTGGGAGATGGATGAAGATAGGAGAAAAGTTGCTCCGCGCTATTCAATCTCGTTGTAGACGGTTGGTGTTAGGTGATATAGATAATGAACCCGCCTAGATCCTTTTATCCAACTTATACAATTGCCTGTGGACGTCAATGAGTGTGCTTTAGTAGTTATTGATGAGGACAATGCTATAAAGGAGCCTGATAATGTTGAGGTTAATCTGTTTTGAGTGAGTCATGGGAAGCACTTAGAGAAAGTTGAAACATCACTAGTTGACGTCAATAACAGCTTTGAGGAGCCTAAAAATTTTGAGGTTAATCTATTTCAATTGACTCAGGAGAAGCATTTAGACAAACCGGGAAGAGCACTAGTTGATGTCAATAACAGTTCGAGGAGCCCGATGTGGATGTAACTCGCTTCAATTGACTCGTGATAACATGGAAGAGGATCCTCGTTGTTGATGTTACTCATATGTTTAGTGACACTATTGACTTAGGCAATGCAATGATTTATTCAATTGAACCAAATGAAGAGAACACTTGTCGAGAATGATGCACAACTTCGTATGGTACAAGTAGGTCGAGTAGGGTGTCCAAAAAATCGAGGAACTGCCCGTGCATCGACCGGAACGGATCAGATATTAGAACCATGGTACGGTTCTTGGTTCCTAAAATTCCAAAATTTTGGTTCTCGAGACGGTTCGGGTCGGAACCGTCCGGTTCCGGTACTTTCCCGAAAGAACCGACTTTTATGAAAATATGTAATTTTATAGGGTTTGATTGGGATATTGTGTACATGCAAGTATGCAGCCTTTTAAGAAAATAGAAAAAACCCTACCTAAACCTAAAAACCAATAAACCTTAACCTTTAATCCATTGACTCCATTCAAAGATTCAAACATCATTCATCATTATGAAAGTAAGTTTTTTCTAAACTGGAATATCAAGTATGCGCATAGCCTCATATCAAACAATTATGTGTTGCTCAGTAACAACTAACAAGAAATTGTAATTAACTATTGGCATTTGTTGTTCATTAAACTTAATGATAAAAGTCGAGAAACAATTAACGATTATGGCGTCACTGCACAGTTATTGTAAGCTAGTCACCATGACTGATATATAATATTCTCAATGAGTTTGCAATTATTTTTGTGGATAATGAGTCCGCTATTATCGGATATATGTTTTTGTTTGTTTGTATGTCAAGTGTGGAATACTATTAAGGTCATTAACTTCTTTCAAGTTCTACGAACCGAAAATCGTGAATTCACATCCATCCAAACATATTTTTAACACTTTGGTACTCATGGAATTACCGAAAATTCAGACCGAACCGAACCGAAAAACTTGGGACGGTTCTTGGTTCCACTTTTTCTTATTTTCGGTTCTCGGTTCTTCGTCCGGTTCGACGGTTCTAGTACCATGGACACCCCTAGGTCGAGTAATGATTTAGGTGAAGGTGAACAACCAAGAATATAATTGATGACAGTGTTGGTAAATG
Source organism: Chrysanthemum lavandulifolium (assembly GCA_022545495.1). Classification (NCBI taxonomy): domain Eukaryota; kingdom Viridiplantae; phylum Streptophyta; class Magnoliopsida; order Asterales; family Asteraceae; genus Chrysanthemum; species Chrysanthemum lavandulifolium. Next base: position 218,777,666 of record CM040245.1, read on the forward strand.
ATTTACGTGTGATGGTTGATGATGTATTTTGCGTTGACTATGTTAGTTTCCAACATCCGGACTTTGCTAATGGCGCCTATACCACTTTTTCTATGCCGGTCGAGTTTGGTACCGCAGGGATGTAAAAACCTAGTAAGAGAGCATTCAATAGAAACTAAGAGGAGTTGTTTTTGTGAAGAATGACAAAACAAGAATAAGGGTCAGTGTAGGGGTCAGGTTCCACTTTCGGGCCCAAGTGAAGGTCCCGGACCGGATATAGGCCCATCTAGAAGTCCATTAAGCGGAAGGGTATAAATGCATTGCTTTCGGCAAAAGGACCTTCACAAATACCGCCCATGGCTATTGTTTGTCGGCAGGAATGGTGAGACAGTGTCCGTCACCGAGAACATATAATGAGCAACACACTTGTTTGCAATCAAGGGAAGTCGAGCTTTTGACCTTCGCTATATCTCACGTAAAATTACAAAGACAAGTTGAAACAAATCCCCAACTTCCCGTCGGTCTGTGCATAATCAACTTACCAACCAATACAACCTTTAAGTGTCCTCGAGAAGGTTTAAGGGCCAAAACCTAGCAATAATGACCATCGTGGGTCAATTCAAGCTACAATTTACCATGTTGAGAGATTATGTTCAAGTGTTGCGAAGACAAAACCTAATACAACAGTGGTGATGAATATGGAATGACCTCCGTAAGAGTCTCTTCCAACCGTAGAATTCAAGAGAGTGTATGTTTTCTTAGGTGCAATCAAGCAAGGATTTAAAGATTGTGGGAGATCGTTGTTGGGTTGGCCGCTTTTCCAATTCGTGGTCCTTTCAATGGTCAACGATGACAAGCGTGGAATTGATAGCAACAATGGTATATACCCTTTCGCTTATGCTTTTGTTGATTCGTAAAACATAGGATCATGGACGTGGTTTCTTCATTGTTTATCCGATGATATAGCACTTGGGCCAATTTCAAGCATCACTTTTATTATCGACATGAATAAGGTACTCGCCACTGCTCATGAATTTAAGTTTCTATTTTGAAACAGATAAAGAAACATATTTGATTTTGTGTAGGATATAAGTAGAGCTTTAGTAGAAGTTTTTCCAAGTGCGAACACTGATCTCGTATTAGAAGCATTCATGAGAAAATGAAACGGCAATGGAAACTTAGGGCCTACAAAGACCATTTGTGGAAATGTGCAATGACCTCAATCACAGGTCAGTTTCAAAGCTATGGATGATCTCAAGAAACTTAATCAACCAGCCCATGATTGGTTAAGTAAGATACCACCGATCTATTGGTCAAGGTCACATTTTTCATGTAAGTGATCTATCTATTTGATTACTTTGTATTTGTAAATGCAGATAAATAGTTATAATTAATACATGTTTATTACTTGTCATCTTTAGGAGAGCTACTCGATATGTTACTTAATAACATGTGTCAAGTGTTTCATGAGATAATAAGTGAGGTTTAAGCAAACCAATTATTACAAATTTTAGAATACATCATGGAATAATCGTATGAAGAGGATAATGCATGTTCTTATGGTGATTGAGAAGCGTGATGGGCCATTAACACCAACTGCACAACACATGCTAGAGGCTATTAAGAAAGAGGTCATATATAATGTTTTATGGAATGGGGATCAAAGTCTCGGGTTAGTGGACCATGGGGTGACCAATGTGTAGTTAATGTTGCACACAAGTCCCAGACGCAGTAGGTGGAGATAACAGTTTACCATGTAAACATGTTGTTGCTACCAATTGAATATGGCTTTAAATGGCCAACAAGTAGGAGTCAGAGAAACATGGGCTCATCCTTGTTACTATCTTCTCACTGGGAGGCTACCTACAAACACCATGTCCAAATTTATAACTAGCAAGGTACATTGGGAAAAATCAACTATGCCAACAACAACTGCTCCAATCAATCGAAACAAACCCGCCTACCGCAAGAGGTAGAAAAGAGTTAGGATAGCTCCTCAAAGTGAAGAGATTGTGAAGGATGGTAAGTTGTTAAGGGCTTGGAAGAGTGTTAAGTGTAGTATTTGTGGCATTGCTTTGGACACAACAAGGTAACATGCCTAGGGTATCTTCGGAGCCGAAAGTAGTGAACCGCCAATAAGGGAAATGTCAAACAAGTGCCTACTAAAGTCAGCAGGAAAAAGAGACATCCTAAAGGTAAAAGGTAGAAGTATAAAGAAGTCAAGGTATGTGTCTTGTTGTTGAAAGCCGTTAGTGCGGTTCAAGTAAGTGGTGTTCAATCAAAATCAAGATCCAAAGAATCAAGATCCCATCATACATGATGCATCCTCGTCACAATCCCAAAGAACATCAAGATGAAGCAATTGCCGATCCAAAGATGCATGAGCAAGCCCAAAGGTCAATCCCAAAGAACATGATCAATCCCACTCGATTCTTAGATGCAATCAGTGATGTTCAGCGGTTTCGCTTCAACCCACCGCTACATTTAAGAATGACTAGCAAAGCAGTCAGACCGAAAGAATGATGGCTTCACCATAGGTAAATTCTGTTATTCTAATTATCTAGACGATGTTTCATCTATTTCCTATGGACAAGTTATGTACTCTAAAAATATATGTGTGTGTCAACTCAGTAGTTCTCATGCTTTGAAAAGTATGCAATTTTATGCATTTGGAATTATATCCATTTGCATTAACTATGGAACCATGTCATTATTGTGTATTTCTTTAGATTGACTAAGCTTGATGTGTGAATAATTTCCATCAAAAGTAACCCAAAGTTAAACATAACCTCATAAGAATGTTGACATTTAAAAGTCAACCCTAAACAAATTGCTAACCATCTGCATACCCACAACGAATTGAAAATCAGAACCCAAACTGCCGTTCAAAAAAAAACCAGAACCCAAACCAACCTGAATACTTCATAACAAGGTTAGTACAATTCAAGATACGTAACATTAACCGCCTCGCGTCATTACATAAAAGGTAAAAAGTTATCCCAATGCATAAACAATGAAGAACAACATCCAACTTAGCACTGTGTAAATCTTCCACTTCCACACATCACCTGAAAGCGACTACTAATCTTGCCTCAAGCTCATTTATCCCCTCAAAAGGCTCGGTATGATCATTCTTGAACGAGCACAAATTTCAAGATCATACCATCTTATCCACCAACAAGAAGACCCTATTGATGATTATGACAAGTCATTAAACAACCACCATTGTTACAAACTTACACAAAAATATTAAGACGCACTTACTTGAACAGACAACCAAAGAATCGACGCCTGGTTGGCGAGAGGTCCAACGAAGTGCGAATAATAGCTTGCTTACCACACCAAAGAACGTACCATCTTGAAACGATTATCGCTTTGTAGAAGACCGGTTTTAAAGGATAGTTTAAGGATGGGTGATAAATGTAGACCTGACGTGTGTTACACACATATACTAGCTACAAACACCGTATAACGGTTTTTATTTAGTACGCCATGATGAAAGACGGTTTGCCCTCACCAACATAACGCTGACAACGACATTATTGGTCAAGGGACGATTCTCGCATTTAAAGGCTAAGGTTTCGACCTCTGCCGATGAAACGGCCGAGTTTTGTCCCATCGCGATGCGCCCCGCCAAGTTTAGGGACCAACCGTGTATTTTAGTCTTTATAAAAGTTGGTAAAATATAGTACCTCTGTCTTATATTAAGTGTCCATTTTGACTTTTTAGAGTCTTTCTTTTTCAACTTTGACCTTAAATTATATTATTTGTGTTATATAATACTTGATGCAAAATATATGAGTGGGTTGAGGTTTTAAATGTATTTTCATTAGTATAATTTTAATTAAGTATTATATAGCACAAATAAAAAAAATTTACGATCAAAGTTGAACAAGAAAGATTAAAAAAAAGTCAAAGTTTACCTTAATATTCGACGGAGTGAGTATTAAACAAAAATGATATTTGAACTCATTTGATATATCACATGTGATATTACATTAATCTGTAAGTTGGAACACTTAATATGTTGTCATAAAATAGGCATAAATATTTGTATACAACTCCAAAACATTCACCGTTATTTACAGCGAAAAATAATACTTATCTTCATTTTACGACAATTACTCTGCCTATAAATCTACACATTAGTGAAACACCACATATGCTATATCAAGTGAGTTCGAATATAACAAAAATCCATACAGTTTCTCCAACTTCTATTAATAAATTGTGATGATTTGGAAGTTAAAAAATTATGCAAGATATATGGTTGGAAAGCTAAGAATTTGTATTTTTTAAAATGTAAAAAACGATGAATCATTTAGAGTTATACACAAATACTTATGCTCATTTTCGACAACATGTTGTGTGTTTGAACTTACAGATTTGTGTTATATTACATGTGATATATCATGCAAACTTTTATTTTTTTAAAAAAAGTTTATCGAAAGTATATAAAAGTGACCATCTATTGAAAGATAATTAAATGCTTGTAGTAATCATGTAATTTTTATCACAAAAATAATAGCGTGTAGGAACTTGAGCCCAATTGGCTAAAGGTCATACGTTCAAAACATGCACATAACGGCCATAACTCGTCATAAGACACATGGGAAACAAACTCCCAGGCCAGGAAAAAACAAACAGACAAGGACACGACTGGGTGCTTACCCGAGGACCGTTGCAACAAGCAAATACGTGCCACTACCTCATTATATCAGAGATAGTGGTACAATCGTGCATGGATCATTCCATGCACCCGACTAGACTAAGGATGAATTGTCACATGTTATTCTTGTCTCCTCCATTGAATGTCAACCACATTGACCATCCTCAAACCATAGATGGACTTCCAGGGAGGCATGACACCTTAGGAGGCTAGAGCCATCCCCATAAATACTAAGTTCATTCACACGGAATGAGCCAAACAACACATAGTGAATTCTCACATTACACACACTTGCTACACCGTGAGTATTACCCCAACTATTGACTTTGCTCACACCTTGGGATCCTTACCGAACGTGGAAAACCAAATGGTTAGCTACTTTCATCTCCAATACGTACCTTAGGTAAACATGGCGCCATCCGTGCTATACGCAACAAAATAACCACAAAAACCTAGTTTTCCATTCACCGGAAAAGAATTCCGTTTTACCGGAGAACCTTATTTAATAAAAAACTCAAACTATTCCTCGATCAAAACAGTCACAAATTTTCCTGGAAAACAGAAACTCCTATACTCAATCACCGGAAAACACCATATTTAAAACTCAACTTCATTTCAAAACACGAAAACTATCACTTCAACTACACCAAAACCTAGTTTTCATACTGAAAATTTTTATTTCACATAATAGACGAACAATAAAATCAGCAAATTCCAGCACCTCCACCTTCGTCCTATGTGACCGGTCGGGCTCGGCTCGGCTCGTGGTATGGTATAAAATCTCCGGCTCAGCTCGAGTTCCGCTCGTTTATACGATTTGGAAATGAAAATTTAAAGCTTGGCTCGAGCTCAGCTCTTAATATATCTATTTTGAGCTTGTTAATAAGCTTGTTATTGAGCTCACTTATAAGCTCGCCTGTAATACAAACGCGTAACGTTTTATATATGTTTAATAATTATATCATAATGCGTTTAGGCTCACAAGCCCAATCGAGCTTTATATATAAAGCTCGGGCTCGAGCACAATTAATAAATGAGTTGCAATTTAGGCTTGAGCTAGGGCCCGAGCTCGTTTAGGCTCGGATCCGTTTAAGCTATTTATCAATCCAATTTTAAACTTTTTACGAGCAGCTCAGCTTGTTTCCATCTCTGACTTCCATATTTTATGATTCAGGTGGCCGATCAGACCATATTGTATGAATCAAGTGGGAAAATATAATTCTAAATTTCTTGTCTTTTTAAGCCAATTATTTTAGCACCATGTGGATGGTATATATTCAGGGACGGAGCTAGTGGGGGGGGGCACCTATGACCATGTGGTTCCCTAAAACTACCTTAAAGATGAAAAGCTTTTTAGAAGGTGTGTATAAGAAAGATTAGGACGTAAATATCGGGAATCACCTTATATTTTATGAGGAAGATGAAATTTTTTGTATCAATGGAGTTTTGAGGTCTCATCCTACGAGGAAGATGACCATGAAAAAAGAAGTACAGTGTATTTTATATTTTAATGACCTGTACATATTAAGAAGTTCACTTTTAACCCTTCTAACTTCTAATTTATCATTTCAGTTATGTTTAAAATGTTATGATTAAACATCTTTTAAAGAAAAGCCATTACATTAGTCTGTATTATGATTAAGCCATATTCATCATCATTTACGCCAACCTTTGCTCATTTTGTTCATTTTCTCAACTAATCTAGTAATTCTATGCTACTACTAGAAAAAATATCAAGGAACCTGTATGTCAAACGATTCAAACTTCAATCTAACTTCTAAAACAAAAATTTGTATATTACAACCGAAAAAATTTTGAGCCCACCTTAACACAAATTTCTAGCTCCGTCTCTGTATATATCTACACGTTCAAACTAAATGAGAAGAAGCTATTTTTTTTTTCATTGCTTGTGATTCTCGTATCCATATTGTACAAGTATTACAACTCTACCCGGTAGGTATTTATTTTACATCTTGTTTTAGTTGTCAATATTGATTGGATGAACAATTTCTTGATGCAGTCGTTGACAATAAGAGCATTTCAATCAAACCGGTCATAAAGTAATAGGCCACATTTGACGATATATATGGTCTAACCGGCACTCTTATGGTTTTTTAGACTATACCTTACCGCTAAGCCGATTGTGAACAGTTAGAAACAACATATATTATAACGTGCTATACAAATACCCACGCAAAAAGAACGGTGTATAGGGGCAAATAATTATACATGTGAACTTATGGTTTTGATGTGACCCTTAATACAACACTTACAGGTTCAATTTATAGTCATTGCAAGAAAAAAGTCAATGGGTTAGGGGACCGTCTTGAGACCACCCGTATTTACGGGACCGTCCCCAGTGACGCAGTTTTGATCGAGTGGAATTTTTTGTGACATTTGTAACATGAAAAGAAAAATGCTAAAGACATTTCGGATGGAGAGTTGAGTTGACACGGTCGAACAGATGACAGAAATAAGTGTTTGAGTAGAATCGAGTCATGGAGAAATAGAAGAGGTGTAGAAGTAGAATAGAACAAGAGACCGATTAAGGAAAGGAGTTTTGAATGCGAGATTTGCACGGGGTTATGCTGAGGCCAATCGTGTCTTCAAGTTGTCATGACGAATTGTCGAACGAGATAGATGTATTAGAATTGAAACAAGAAAATGAATAGAAGAATAGTTAAGTCTGTAGAAGAGAGGTATTGACGTAGAAGTTGGAGTTGAGAAATAGAAGAGAGATAAGAATAGATGAGATGCCGTGATCGTTTAAGAGTTTGCATCATCCATAATGATCATTTGTCATGCCTTTCTGGCATTTGCGTATACGGCATTAATTGTGGATATATCAAGAGCAATTTGTGTCTTTCGAGAGCCAAAGGTCATCGTACGAGTATTGCTTGAGCTTACACAAATTTTCTCATATTATCAGATTCGACATATAATAAGGTTTATATGCCGTTACCCTTAGGATAAAATTATCCTAAATATGTAGTGTCTTTAATGTATTGGGAAATACAATTAATTTCTTTGAAAAGATATTCTCAGAAGCAAGCTCAGAGGCCGACACTAAATATGATATTGAGACTACTTGCCATTTTAGGTATAACAATACCTAATGTGCACTTATACTAGGAATTATCCACGGACTCACCTTCATCTTCATTTGTGAGTTTTGTATCCGGGATGTGGGCGAATCTATTGATCTTAGTAATCTATCACTCTACTATGGGAATCATGCATTTAGGCAATAGTTTCAACTATTAAATTCTATATTCCTAAAGCATCAACATGTACAATTATTAGTAAGTATAAAAAAAACATGCATTTGCCAGTGATGTTCGTTTTAAGTGCATTACCATAGGCAATGTTGCGCATATTGTATGCTTTGTTATCATTTAATTTACTCATCATATGATGAGTGCATACACTATTTGTCTTCTAAAGTTTGTACTTACTAGAGGTGTTTTACGAAGATTTCGACTCCTAGGTTGATGTTTTTAGTACAAGACCCAAAATGAATTTTGACAATCAAGCAAGTTAAACTTCAAATCTGAAGGTCATGTAAATAGCCGACGATCCTCTGTATGTACGAGACCGTCTACCTCTTTGTGGAACTGTCAGTAGTAGGCTAATCTTTGAGAGGTTTCACAAATTTAATTTGTTTTGTCCTACTTGTAGATGCTTCAGATAAGTTAAACCTAGACCTGTTTTTTCTCCGAAGGACTTTTGACTTTTTAATAATTCTTTAAGTGAATGACCGCTCTTTTTGAATTGATTTAACTTGGATACTTTCTCCTTAAGTTTCTTATTTTCAATTTTAAGGTTTTGACAAGTGTTACACCTTAAATCAATTTCCTTACCAATATCAAGTGTAGACATTTTATCTTTTAAACCAATATCTTTTCCTAATTCAGTTATAATAGATTTTAGAGATTCATTTTGGAGTAATAGTTTTATACTCTTTTTGTGAGGACGTTTGTGCTCATTATCTAATTGAATAGAGTTTAGAGAAGATGTGTCATTATTATAAAGTTTGGTTTCGGAATGTACCTCATTTGAAGTTCCAACCGTTTGACATATTTCATAATCAGTATTGTTGTTGTCTTCTTCATTAGTATCACTCCATGTTTCTCCAATTAGATCCCTTTGGAATTTTCTTACATGGTTCTTGATAGCATATCCTTCATCAAGAGTTTTTAAACTAGTATCAATAGTATTAATTCTAGTAAAAAGCACTATCAAAAGATTCGTCTTTAGAAATGATGAATTGTTCACATTATTTTTCAAGAAGATCAATTTCTTTGACTTGACTATTTTCTTGATGGATAATTAAAAGATTTTTCCAAATATCATTTGCCGTGTTATACATGAAAATCCTTTCATATTCTTTTCTGGATAAAGCCTTGTAAATCACTATTTTTGCTTCTTTATTTTTCAAAAGTTTCTTTTTAAGATCATCGCTTTATTTTTCAAAAGGCAAAACATCATTCTTTTTAGTTGTAGGATTAAATTCAGTAGGTTGAAAATCTTCGTTAGTAATAACAAGCCAAATATCCGGATCTTCTAATTTCACATAATTTTTGAATCTATTTCCCATTAAATAAATTCATTATTTTCGAAAAGTGGTGATCATTGAATAGATCGCCCTTCCATGTATCTTTAAGACTCCATAGATCAATTCAAGTTTTAAAATACGGTATATTTTAAAGATCTTGAGTAACCTGACTTTGATACCAATCGTAGAAACTAGAAGGGGGTGGGGGGGGGGGTTGAATAATTTCACTGTTTTAATTACGTTTTAAATTAAGTTTGTTATTTTTGAAAATCTTTTCGATTCGAAGTTATGTGATATCAATGAACAATGTATGAATACTATAAGTATAACAACTGTTAATACAAATAAACCGTAAAAACGTTTATTAATATTTAGCGATGTCTTTGTGTTTTGTTGATAACAAATATAATGTTATCATAAGTAAAATTATAAGGATAAATGTTATTTTTGTAAAGCATTTACATATAGTCATTTAATACAAATTGTTGTAATAAATCATTTGTTGTAATAGTTTATTAGGATGGGTAAAAACCATAACCCATGACCCATGGTATTAACCCATGGTCCATTGACTAGATGCATTGCATCTATTACATACACACCAACCCATAACCCATGACCCATGACCCATGACCCATAAAATCCATGGGCAAAGAGGAGCGTCCCACGGATCCCTGGAGTTACACTAGACGGATCCCTGGAGTTGCACTAGACGGATCCCTTAAGGAAGGGATCCGTGGGATCCGTGCAACAGTGGCAAGATTTTGCCTATAAATAGAGAGCCATTTCTTCATTTTTACTCACCCCTCTTCTTACTAACTCTCTCATATATTCTTACACTCTTCTAACAAAAGATCACTTGATCTAGAGTTGTTCTTCTTTCTTTATTGTGATTCTCATATAGGTATTTCTCTAAGGCGAGATCACGAGCATTCTACAAGTCATCCAAGCAAGGGTCCTTGATTGATTTGTTCCTCCACAATATTTCAGAGCAAAATCTTATATTTGATATTTCACATATTTGTTGTGTAATAGTCGTGTTTGTTTGGTCCTCCGTACGGACTCAAGATTTAGCTTTGCATGGGAAAAGGTGTAAGCAACGCTGTGAAGGCTTCTCCGCAAGTTGAAGGAGTTTGTTGACATAGTGCTTGAACTCGAGTAGGTGACTCGGGAGTGGAGTAGGCAAGGAAGGTGTCCTTGTAGCCGAACCACTATAAATCGGTTGTGTCATTTCTATCCTTTACTTTACTTTCTTTACTTGCATTACTCTTAGATCTATACCTTATCTTCATCCATACGATTTCGTATAACATCGAATCTAAAGTTTTTAGAAACTAATTTAAAATCGGCAAAACTATTCAACCCCCCTTTCTAGTTTTCCACAACAACTAAACATGAAATATGAAAGTAAAGATGGTAAAGAGTTAGAAAGACAAACTGATGCTCAAAGATTTATAGTGATTCGGATACAAAGCTTATTCTTCACCCTACTCCATTTCCCGAGTATCATACTAGAGAGTTCACAATCACTATGTCAACAAACTCCCTTGTGGCGGAGAAAACCGTACACCGTAGCTTTCACTGATTATCGACACTAAGCTAAATGTTGAGTCCTAATCTTAGCTAGAACCAATCAACACTACACTACACACAACGCTAAATACTATACACAATACTTCACGGACTTACACCTCGTCTGGATCTAAACACAACACTACTCGGACTTACACCTCATCCAGATCTACACACAACAATACTATACCCGACTTACACACAAGTCGGATCTACCAATATACAAGATTGAAGATTAAGAGAGTTTAAATAAATAGGAGAATCGTAATAATGGTTATGTGTGTAATGCCTAATCTACAACACATTGTTTCTTGTCGAATACGAGTGTTCTTCTCTTTCCACTTTGATGGAAGAAATAATGAAATCACTTATAAACAAATATATACAAGTTAAAGTGATCTAAAAAAGGGAATATAAGAGACTGGGAGAGAACATAAAGTTTTGTACAAAAAGGGTTGAGAAATCTATTGAGAATAGTCCTGTATTTATAGGCGACAGGAGGAGCGGGGGACGGTCCTTTAAACATAGACGGTCCTTTATATATTAGGGACCGCCCCCTATAAGGGATCATCCATAGGACGCTCCTGTTTTGTCCTGATGTGGTGAAATGTTTATCTGGTGAAGTGGCTATCCTTATGGGCGGCAAAAATAGTTATTGGTGATTTTAAACTTATTTTTCAAAATAAAACATTTCTTTAAAATAATAAAATTATTTGTACAATTTATTTTGTAAATTGTTTTGTCACATTTATAAAATGTGAGTTTTAAGGACAAAACATTTCTTTTGATCACTTAACAAGTTTTATATATATATATATATATATATATATATATATATATATATATATATATATTATTTATTCATACCTTAAGTGATATTGTGTCAAAATGGACTTTTATGACTAGAAACTTGTTTATGTATACTTTTACGTAGCGTGTTTTATATTTTGTGATTATCAAAACATGTGGAGGTTGAAAAATATAAATAACATTTTTGACATTATTTGTATTAACACAATTTACAATGCCCTACCTCGAAAGGTGTTCGAGAGAGATTTTACGTGTAAAACTTCAAAGGAGGTTTGAAACACTTATTATTACTCATCAAGGTAACTCACAAGTCAAGGATTGTAAGATTGACTTACTTGTTCAACAATATGAGAAGTTTACGATCTCGGACAAAGAAACCATTGATAGTGGTTATACACGGTTCAATGCCATTGTTACAAGCTTAACATCACTGGATCCAAGCTATAACAATAAGAACCAAGTAAGGAAGTTTCTTTGAGCTCTTCCGGTGAAATAGCGGCCAAAGGTAACGACAATTGAAGAAGCCAAGAATTTGGCGGCACTTCCTCTTGATGAGCTAATCGGCAACCTTAAAGTGTACGAAATAATTTTAGAGAACGACAAATTCGTTTATAAAGATAAGGGGGAAAGGTTAAGACGCTAACACTAAAAGCTAAAGTTACTATGGATAATACTAGTGACGTTAGTGATACTAAAAAAAGAAGTGATAAAGACGAAGAAGAAGATGATGAAGAGTTCAACCTTATGGCAAAGAACTTTAGAGAGTTCTTTAGACAAGGTGGCAACTTTAGGCGTGTTAATCGGCTTGGTAAGCTTGGTAATAAGGTTGGAAGAGATCGTGGTTTTGATAATAAGGTTGGTGAAAGTTCAAGGCTTGAACACGGGTGCTATAATTGCGACGACAAGAACCACTTCATAAGTGATTTTTCGAAGGCAAAAGAGAACAAAACATTCGTTGGTGGAGCATGGAGCGATAATGAAGATGGTGACCAACCGAATAGGGAAGCTACGTATCTTATGGCTATCGAATCTCATGAGGTACAACCTAACTCTTTTATTTGGGAAAATATCTTAAACATTCATAAATTTCAAAAAGAAAATGTGGAGCTAATTAGATGTTATGAGGATATGTTTAGAAAATCAAAAATAAATGTTAGAGAAAATGCTCTCTTGAAAAGGAACTTTCTAAACCACTTAATAAAACAATGAACTTGAAGTTGAAATAAATAAACTTGTCACGATCAAAGAGAGAGTTGAACCATATAAAAATTGTGAAGATCTCACACTTAAGGTTACCGCTTTGAGTGAAGAAGTATTCAGACTTCAACAAAAGTCGTTGAACTTTGCAAAATTTAAAAATAGTAATGATATGCTAAGTCGTCAAAAAATGTCCCAATATAAGGAAGGTCTTGGATTCTCTAAAAATGATATATTAATTAGGGAGTCTAAACAAACCAATAATGTTTGTAAAAGAAATTGCACCGGGTGATGCACCAGCACGCCACCAGTGCGCCAGGAGTCTGAACAAGAACGATATTTCGTCAAATGTTTTTGTTAAACCAATCGTTCCTCAAACTCCTTTTGCAAAAAATCGAGATATTCAAACACCCATTTCAAGACAAAAAACCCGAAAACAATTTTACAAACGTCTTTCACTTAATGGACATGAATACACACAAACTCGAGTTGACCGTAGACCTCTATTACCAACACCTAATACGAGATCTTCCACAGCATATCACCAAAAGTATTCTTTTCAAAATAAACAATTTTCATTAAGAAGAAGCTTTTACTACAAGTCGAGATCTTTGTCACATCAACACAACCTTTACCAAAGGAGAGACAACTCCTACCCAAACCAAAGTACTTTTAGACCACAAACACATCAAAACTTTAGACCGCGTTTTCAAAAGCAAATACATTTTCAAAGAAACCCTTTGTATTCTCTTTCTAAATACGTTATTGAATAATTATGTGTCTTTCTCTAATACCCAAGAGTATTTAACTTGGGCACGTCGTTTGCTAATCATGTTGGACACAAGAAACAATGGATACCAAAACCTTGAGTTGGACTTTCAATTGTAGGAATGTCTCAAGAATAATCTACAATCGAACATTCGGTCTAGAGATAGCACCAAGCTTAATTCATTCAATCTGATCAAAGGATATGATAGTAGGCATGCCATTCTTGAGATCACATCAAAAAGGAAAGACGCAAACTTAGGAGCTAGTGAGGAAATAACCAAAAGCAAATTTTGATAATCATTTTTGTGATGCATGTAAGGTAGGAAAGCAAGTCCATGCAAGTTACAAGCTTATAAATATGATTTCAACCACTAGAGTCTTAGAACTTTTACATATGGAATTTTTTTGTCCGTCTTCTACCCAAAGTTATGGAGAAAACTTATACACTTTAGTAATAGTAGATGACTATTCAAAATATACTTGGACATTATTTTTGAAAGCTAAAAATGAAGCGTTTAATAAATTTAAAGTCTTAGGTAAAAACTTACAAAACCTACTTGGTTGTTCAATTGTTTCAATTCGAATGGATCATGGTAGAGAATTTGATAGTAAAGTACAATTTGGAGCCTTTTGTGATAAACATTAAATCTCTCATAAGTTTTCGGCACTTCACACTCCTTAATCTAATGCGATAGTTGAAAGAAAAAACTGGACTTTACAAGGGATGACTTGTACAATGTTAAACGAACAATCAATACTACAAAGGTTTTTGTGTCATGCTGTAGAAACCACGTCAAATATACTTAAGAGGGTTTTGATTAGGAACACCATCAATAAGACACCATATGAGATACTTAGAAGTAAGAGGCCACACTTAGAATATATTAGAATTTTTGGTCGTGGATGTATTATTTCCGACTCATTAGAGAACACTACCATGTGTGATACAAAATTTTATAACGGAGTCTTTATAGGATATTCACAAACATCAAAGGATTACATAGTATTCAATAAGGAAACCTTAAAGGTTAAAGAATCACATAATGTAATCTTTGATGAAAGCCAACAAAACCTAAGACATTACCTATGTTAGATGATGACATAATTGAAGAATATGCAACTCAAAATAAAATAGAATTCCCCAATAATGATTTAGAGGAAGTGGTACATATAAGGATCATCTTATAGATCAAGTCATAGGAAAATTAGATGAAAGAACACTTAGGTAACATTCCCAAGGCAAAAGCAACTTCTTTGCATTTGTTTCAACCATAGAGCCTAAGAAAATTAAGGAAGCCATAGAGGATGAAAATTGGATGATGGCAATGCAAGAGGAATTAGATCAATTCTTAAGAAATGATGTATGAATTTTAGTTCCATGTCCTAGCGGGTACACCATTATAGGAACCAAATGGGTCTTTAATAATAAGCTAGACGAAAATGGAATAGTATGTAGGAATAAAGCTAGGTTAGTTCACAAGGTTATAATCAACAAGAAGGTATAGATTATGATGAAACTTATGCCTCCTTTGCACATCTAGAGTCTATAAGAATTTTGCTTGCTAACGCATGTAGTCATAAGTTTAAAAATTTTTCAAATGGATGTCAAAAGTATTTTTCTAAATTGAGTCATCGAAGAGGAAGTATATGTTGCACAACCTTCCGGTTTTATATTTTTATAATCTTAAAAAGGCCTTTATGGATGATAAGTCCTAAATTGTTGAAAATTTATAACATGAATATTAGTCATATATTGCATGTGTATATCTGAATTGTTACTTAATTGCATAAATTTTCTAATTTTAGTGATTATTAAGTAATATTACAAAAGATACGGAAAAAAATGATTTGGAGTCAATTTTGATGATTCTGTATGTAAGCTGTAAAAGAGCATACGATGTATGTAACTCTGACCATACGCCGTATTGATACCTGAAAGAATTCGCTAAGTCTTAGTGAATATTGAAGAATATGATGCATTTTACTCTAGCAATGCGCCATAACCGGAGGCTCTACAGTCAAATCCCAAGTCAACCATTGAAGGATTACCACATATGAAAATCTGGCCATACGCCATAATGAAGATCTTATACCCCATCCAAGTATATCAAAGATTTAAAGGTTACGTCGTAACTCATCTCAAGATTACTCCGTATTTTAGAAGATATGCAGAATATGCTTTCTTCGTTAGCAATCAAGATATTTATTACGTTGTATTCCTTACGGATCACGCCGTAATCATGCCCTGACAGAAGACTATAAATACAAGCCCTAAATGGGAGTTTTCATCATCTTTCACTCACCACTCTCAACCAAAACTTAATTTCACCACTCCGAGGCCCCAAGATCAGTCTGAAGAGTTAGGATAACAAGGAGAGAAGGTCTTGTATCATCACATTAGGTTTAATCATTAGATTTGCATATCTCTTTCTTATGATTTCCATTTGTATATCGTTTGAATTATCTCTTTGTGCTTTTGCATACATTATGGGCTAACATCCTTGGGTGTTAGCCATGTTTATAAATATTCATGATAGTTCTATCCGTTTGTTTAGATCTAATGATTAGTATTGCTTAGTTTATTTGTTCAATACGTACTCGTTTATATGTTTAAGTAGTTTAAGTCTATTGTCGCATGGACCAAGTGGATATTAGATGTATATTATGAGAACACTTAAGTTAACATAGTGCTATTCTCGCATGGACCAAGTGGGGAAGGGTAGGTATCGCATGGACCAAGTGGATACCACCATAGATAAATCACATGAATTAGTTGACAAAACTTTATTCATGCTTGTAGTCTGATAGGTGCATGGACCAAATGGCTTAGGAGATTGTGGAAAACTAGAAGGGCGGGTTGAATAGTTTTGCCGATTAAAACTTCGTTTTAAAGTATTTAGATCGAATAATGTCAATCTATTTAATATGTGTGTTGGATAATGATAGATAAGCATATAAGTAAGTAATTGCAAAAGATAAAGAGTAAGGAACACAAAACCACGACATAAGTATTTATAGTGGTTCGGCTACAAGGACACCTTCGTTGCCCTACTCCACTCTCTGAGTACCCCACTCGAGAGTTTGTAAGCACTACACAACACAAGATCCTTAATGTGGCGTAGAAGCCTTCACAACGTCTCCTACTCTTTATCCGGTACAAGGCTAGACACCGAGTTCTTCCACGAGGTAGAACCAAACCTATCACAACGTCGCCTACACTTTATCTGGTACAAGGCTAGATACCAAGTTCCATTATAAAGGAGGAACTACTACCCAACACTACACCACAACATAACTACCCCAAAGGAGACACACTCCTTTTTACAACACTAGAAGGATACCAATATCCTTTAACCCAAACTATCTAACTCGTACATCGATGCACCATATCGAATGTACACCTTTGGCACCATTCACTGATGCCTTCAACACGACCCTTCGACACCTTTTATTAATGCCTTAAACACGACCCTGCGGCACCTTTTACTAATGCCTTCAACATAACACTTCTACGTTGGGAGGAAAGAACTATTAACAAGATGCACTTCAGTGGTCTTGATGATGACGAAGCTTAGCAACTCATGACTTGAGCTTGCAAGTCTTAAAGAGGTGGTGATCTCGCCTTTAAGAGGAACCCAGAGAATCACACAAACATAAAACTATATAGAATGATCCTTTGGATCAGTGGTTAGAGATGTTAGAATAATGGGAGAAACTTTATCTAAGAGTGGTGGTAAGCAAGCACTATTTACAGACAAAACATGTCTACTGTCCCACGGTTCCCACGGATCCCTCCACAGAGGGATCCAACTAGTGCAAAACCTAAGATCCAGCTACTGTGTCAGTTTAGTCTGGATTTCGGGTTGCAAAATAGGTTATGCGTTATGGGTTATGGACCATGGGTTATGGGTACTGGATTATAGATACCCAACAAGATGCAATGTACCTAGTCATTGGGTCATGGATCTTTGGTCATGGATCATGGACTTTGGGTCATGGATCATGGATAATACCCAACATGACTTCATGCATGATGTCATGCAATGGGTCATGGGTTATGGATCATGCTCCATGGGTATGGGTTATGGACTTTGGTTTTTACCCAACAACATTCATTGTACCTAGTCAATGGATCATGAGTCATGGGTTATGGGTTATGGACTTTGGTTTTTACCCATTACTTACCCATTACAACATATACATGGTACATATACATTTCTATAAAATATAAACACTAGTTGTTTTACATATGCATTACTATAAGATATAAACAATATTACTTGTTAGTGCTTTATAAAAATGTCTTTGGTTTTATATAACTTATTTACTAAACATGTTTTGATATAGTTTTAATATGTTTTGTAAACGTGTGTTAGTAAACTATTGGATAAAACCTTTTATCTATTTTATTTGTTTCGTTAAAATGATTTTACGTTTGTTATCGACAAAATACTAGAAGATCATAAAATATAAATAAACGTTATTATGGTTTATTTGTATTAACAGAGATTACCCATATAGTGGTTAGATGCATGGACCAAGTGGTCTAGCCTTGGTTAGATAGGAGTGTGGTAGTATTGTCTGGACCAAGGAAATACCCCCACATATCCTGATGTCACAAGTATTTTACAATTATTTCATTATACTAATAAACGGATGACAAGAATGGAGTAGGATTAACATGGCTAGCACTTATTTCTCTTAATTGATCACATCCTTAGTATAAATTAGTTTAATTTACCTTTTTTATGTTTTAGTATTATAATTAATCAAATCAATCAAAACCCCCTTTTAAAGTTGTAAAATTCACTAGACCAAACCTAGGCGTACTATTCTTGAGACCGACCTCGTACTTATCCTACTGGCTACATCTGATCGGGCACTACTCGTGAAAGCGTGTCTTTAAGGTATAAGTTCGGAAACTATAAATTTAAAACTTGAATATAAAAATACTTACAACGAAGCACACATCAACGGACTAAAACAAGCTCCTAAAGCTTGGTATGATAGGTTACAATCTTTTCTCTTGCATAATGAATATAAAATGGGAATGGTAGACAATAATTTATGTGGAAAACTAGAAGGGTGGGTTGAATATTTTTACTGATTAAAACTTTGTTTTAAAATATTTAGATTGACTTATCTATTTGGTTAAGAAATAATACGAGCGATCTTGCTTATCATTATGGTTACACCTTGAAGCTTATATGAATAATACATTCTCTACGCAATGACTTAGGATCTCCTTTTATAGCACAAGAAGTCCTTTACAAGATAAGTATAATCCTAACAAATAGAATATACACAAGATCTTTTCTATACTTATCAATACACGGATACATAAAAATTATCCTAATAGCAGTGGTAATATTGTACTGGCAGTGGTAATGAGTTTCCACTGCTAGTGTAATCTTTAGCAGTGTTAACCACAAGCGTATCGGTGGTAACTGTTATCTTTATTCCCAACAATCCTCCTCTAAACTTATGATTTCTCTGCAAATCAATAAGTTTCTTCAATCTGCATCTTCTGTAAGGATTTGGGGAATTATTTCAAACATGTCTCTTTCTTCTTAACTCCTGAATAGCTCTTGAACATTGATCTTGAAACCTAAATAACAATGCTCTGACCTTCTCATTGTCTTCATGAACTCTTATTGTTGTACACGACATTACAGTGAGAGTTCCAGCTCTGAGTGGGTATTCTTTCTCAGCAAACATGAATGCATCCACTCCATCTGATGTAGAAACATGATAAACTTCACATGAATCATAATAAAACCATTTAGTACCAGGACATGAACATGAGAATTTCCAGAAATCATCATTAGTATCTGGTTCATAGAGCCTTCTTAAATTAACCCATAATTGCATTTCCTTCCTATCTTTAAGATCTTCAACATCAAACCTTTCTTGAACCAATCTCCACAAAGTATCCAGATCATGTCTGTCACATGCTTTGATGAGTTCTTCAAATTGAATGAATGATGAAGTTTCATCATCTAGCCTTGTAATCTTCCAATGTGGGAGCAAAATTGCTAGCAGTAAACACTTCCCAATCAATGATAGGATGTCTGACTTGCAGTGGTTCAGATAAAGTCTTCTTCAATCACAATTATTTCACCAATTGTTCTTCGGTGAATTTCTCGCTTGAACTTCTTGTTCTGCAAAGAAACTTTGTTTTCTTAAATGTCTCGATTCACTATCTTTGGTCTTTCTCTTCAGATTAGGATACCTTCTTGCTTCTTCTTCAAATTCCATTGGAATAAAATCTTGGTCTTGCCTTTTAAATCTGTAGTAGATACCTTCAACTTTATCATTAGGCATTCCTTTGAATTGATGTCTTTTCCAGCCACCAACCTTGCAACAATAATCTTTTATCATTGAAATCACTTGTGCCTTGGTTGGTTGTTTTGGTTTCTTTTGACCCTTCTTGACTGAAACAATAACATCTTGAAGTGCTTGATTATTCTTCATTTGAATGAAGTCCTTTAACTGTGCTGTTCTTTGTTCTTCAGTTAAAGACTTATCTGCAACTAGGTCAATTGATTTCTTCTTGATCACTGGATCATTAGCAATCAAGAAATCAATCTCTTGGTCTGTAGGTACATAGCTGAACTTTGGAGTCTTTTCTCTTAATATTGTAGGTGGAATAATTGGAACCGGATTTACATCCATTGGATCGATGGTGTCCATTTTGCCCACCTTTTGGCCTCCATGAAGTCTCGCAATCTCTATCTCCTCTAGTCTTTTCTTATTAGCAACTTGATCTTCATTGATATTTCTAGCAACCTTTTCATCATGAGCAATTTGATCTTGTTCTTTCTTTGAAATCTTTCTGCTTTGTTGCTCTACACTCTGCATAACTGCTTTACCTTTCTTTTTCTTGATTTCTTCCTCTGCAGTGGTAATAGCTTGATCAGTAGTGGTAACTTCTTCTGCAGTGGGAATGAAATCAGTGGTTGTTGTACTGAAAATTTCTTGCTCTTGTTGCTGTTGAGGAACTTCTTGAGTCTCAGCTTCCTCAGTACCTTTACTTGAAACACCTTCATCTCCAAAGTCAATTTTCCTCCCTTTGATTTTAGCATCTGTTTTCCTCCCCTGTTTAGGAGAATTTCCCAAATCTTTATTTAAATCTTTTGAAACACCATCATTAGATGAGGATGGATATGAGATCACAATCTTTGTAGTTTTCCTTTGCTTTAACCCCTGCAACTCTTTTTTCAAGGTCTGAATCTCTACTTGCAAATGTGTAACATCCTTGGCATGTTGCTCCTTTAGTTGTGCCAAGTCTTTTTCCACAGATTCAACATGCTTTGCTAATTTGGTACATAGTTCCATCAATTCCATTTGTTGCCCATCGCCTCAACACTTCCAACCTGTGTGACTGTTGGGAGAGGTGAATCATAGGCATTGGCTCGATTCCTCCCTTGTTGGACTAAGTTGAAGCTCGGAACCACCAACGCTTGTTCCTAAACCAAAAGGATCGGGGACATCTTTGTGTTGTAATGGGAGGAGTTGGTTGTTTATGCCTCCTCTCATAGGTGTGAGAAACGGTGGAGTGTAATCAATATTTGGAACAAATGACTATGGGTGAGTTTTGTACTGTGAAATCTTTGCAAGCATTTGAGGAAAAGAGGTGTAATAATCCTATTGCCATCTTTGTTCATGTTTTGAAAAACTTTAGTCTTAAGGCAACGGATTTTATAAAATCTTGTATGGGGTTGCAGTTGAAATTCATTTAACACGGCTTGCATAAACCTTGGATACATCAAAATTTTGTTGACTCTTTACATTGCCTTTCATACTTGTGAAAATATAGTTTGACCAATTAAAATCCTATCGCTGGCTAGACAAACCAAAGGGTAAGCCATTGTTGAGTGAATTGTTCATAAGATGTTTTCTTAGGACTTAGGCAATGTAAAAGAGTATGTATCAAAATCTCCAATGAGGACGTAAACCACTCTTTTGAAAGTAGCCTTTTGTCGGTGGTATCATACCTCATGGATGAAAGATGTGTATGAATTTCGGTATAGGTAATGTGATTATACCATTGAGATCATCCAATTGGATAATTCTCCTCAAGGATTCCTCAAGAACATCAATAGTTACCCCGTCCACGATGGCTCTAAGAGGATCCATTTGTTTCATGTGTATCTCTATTTTCGATGGTTATGAACCTGAGTAAGTCCAAAACTGTTTGATTAGAGATATAGATTGTAGGATTTAAGAAGTAAAGCATACCTTATATGGGTAGTGTTTAGAAAGTCCACAATCGATGAAAAACAGGCCACTCTTCTCGTTTGACTTTTCCAAGTAGGCCACTTGGTTGTGCTCATCTGCAAAGTGATAGGTGCCATAGAATCTTTTGATGAAAAATATATTGTGTCAAGATGAATTGTATAAAGAACTCGCCAATTGAGAGAAAGATATATAGATGTAGGGTTTAAGAGTTTTGCAAGAAAGATTATCTAAGGAAAAGATTTATCTTTAGAGGATAAATAGCAATTAGGAAAGTGGATAATCTTCTAAAATTTATCCTATATATATGGAAAGCAATTTCTCTTCAACGGCTAGTAAAAATTAGTTCTTGACACAACAGCTTGTAACGGCTAGATCAACGATGGTAAAAAATAACCTTTGTCAGAAAACTGTGAACTAGCGGTGGTAATTTTCACAAAGATTTTCAAAGAGCGTTGGTAAAGAAAAACATATGAAAATTGGATCGCTCTTTATCATAGTTTTTAGCAAACTACCAGCTATCAACGGATTTGATATGTCTTTATCATGAGCCGTTTGCTATGGACTAGCCAACTCTTAATCATAAAGAATATGGTGAGTTGATAACCATATAGTTTTGGTAAACTATCAACCATAAACGGATTTGTTAAGTCTTTACCAGTAGCCGTTTGCTCTGGACTAGTTGATTCTTATGTGGATTAGACATGGTGAATCAATAAACATTTGTTGTGTGTCTCAGATATACACCTTTTACGATCAACTCCCATCCAAGATTGGTTATTTACCTGCATGTGTTAGCATAATACAAAGAATATGAATAACCAACTTTTGTTAACCAAAGTTACTTTTAACCAAGCCACTATCTAAAAATATCTTCCCAAAGTCAACCTGATAATATCTATATTTACTCTTTAACATACCGAAATAGGGAAAAATAAATATATTCTTTAATGAAACCTTGGGATTGACTTTGCCTATATAAAGAGGCTTGGCTCATTATAGTCTTCATAAAAAACACATTCAAACGCACAAAATCCCTAAACATCACCATGAGCAATCCATCCAATATCATTGACATCTCCTCTGATTCTGAGACAGAGTTTGTGATTGCTTCTGAGTCATCATCAGAGGCCTCAGGGTGGGCAGGCTACTTTCCACCATGGGCTGCAAGCACTTCTTCCAAGAAGTCAACAAAGACGACTACCAATCCTACACCAGTTGCTAAACCTGCATCTTCTCTTGAGTTCTTCTCCAGTTCATCAGATGATGATGCTGATGATGAGACCTATTCCTTGTCCAAAAAGTTACCAAGGGCTCTGACAAAAGCATTGGAAACAACTCTCTCAAACATGAAGCAGATATCCATACCAGAGAAGCCTGCAAGAATACCAAGGCCTCATCCACAAGTGCTTGGTCTTGCTTGTCCAAGAATGCAGTCAACCTTTGAGAACAAGAGGAAGAGAGCACAGAAGAACAAGCATGACTATCAGGGCAAGGGCAAGAAGCCAATGGAGTAGCTGGTGTAGGGTTTAGGGATGTAGGATGTGTTAGATTGTTGTCTTTTGTGTTTGATTGTGGTTGTTAGCACTCTCTCTTTGAATGTAGTGAATCTTCTTCATGAATGGAATAATGTTTCTTGTTTTACTTTCCACTGTGAGAGTAACTTTTACCACTGCTTGTATTATAGTTTCCAGTGTTAGGCTTAATCTCTACATAAAGGTTAGTGGACAACCAATAATACAAGCACTAAGAATCAACAACTCCAATGAATACAAAGAATCCTTCAAAACTGCATATCACAAACATAAACCACATACTGAAAGCATTGTTAAGGTTAGTAGTGATTAGTAAATAACTTGAAGTGAATAAAATTTTGGCTGGCAGTGGTTAAAACAGTACTAAACCACCCAGTCAACTAGTCAACTACAAGTCATTTATCATGCCACTAAAGTCAAAGACTTCATTTACTCCTCAACAACTTATACCTTCCCCACATTAACTTACTAAATCCAACTTAACATGTATTAAAGAACCAATAACTCACACGCCACTCATATCACACATAATCCAAAACATTTCTCTCTCAAAAACTTACTTCTCTCCCAAAAATCACCATGAGTCATTCAAACCCTATCAATGTCTCATCCGACGGTTCATATCTTCGATAGTGTTTGGGATGAGAATGTTTGGCATTATGTTCGAATAATCCGGTAGAACAAAGAGAGGTGTTTGAAGAGGTTGCTTCAAGAAAGAGAAGACATTCAAGTGTTCTCTCAAACCTTGCAGTTGCTGGTCCTTCGTCTCTTCAACCAATGCCTCAGGATGCTATCATCAAAGAGGACAGCTCAGACATAAGTTCCTATGTATCTTCTTATGAAGAGACTGATGATGAAACAGCTGAAAGAGTCCTTGTGGTTCCTCCCCTTGCTACAATCCTTCTATCAGGAGAGCTACAGACACCACCACCAAAGGGTCCTTCATCATCCTCACCACCTGTCAGAGGAAAGGTGATTGGACTAGCATCCCCTAAGGTGTACAGGGTGATTGATAGGCGAATGATACCTAAAGTGATGCCAGAGTGGGCCTTCCCTAAGAAGCCTTAGGAGGTAGTTGGTGGTTAGGTTGGGGTAGGATGTGAAGCTTGTGTCATCAGTTGGTAGTTAAATGATGTTTTCAGTTTTTTTTTATGTAATGATGCTGGTAGTATGTAACTCATGGATGTATTCTCTGCACTCAGTGTGTAGATTTGTTTAATAATAATAAAAATTCATGTCTTTAACTTTAAATTCCTTGCATCATACTGGTTGTGATTTACTTCATTTATCTCCAAAACTAACAAGCTGTCCATCATAATGTTCAAAAACTAAGAGATAGGACTTGATGCCAGTCATGTGCCTTGATCTGATCTTTTTGTCCTTGGTTGTTCCTGCACATAAAAGAAAGGAGTTAGTTTCCTTTGTGGACCCAATCCATGATTGACTTGGATCTGCCTCGTGTATCAATATAGTTATATCGATCAAAGGTCATTGATACACCATTGGGATTGGTTGTAGAGGTAATTCCTTTAGGTTTCCATTCCCAACGTACTGAGGCCTTCACAAGATTTCCATGTTTCCTTGGTCTTTTTACAACACTTGCGGTGGGAAATTTTGATTGAGCGGTGGTAATCTTTGGTTTAGATTTTGGTACCTACTGTTGGTTATAGTTAACCCTTTTATTTTGAATGCAGACCTTTTCCCTGTTTGTGGAGATTTTGCAAAAGTTGTTTTGGATTTTGCACTTGTAACAGTGATTTAGGGTGGCAAGTGTTATGATTTTACCAAGTGGCAAAAGTTTTAAGACCACTTATTAGTTGAGCTGCTCTTGGGATCATTTCTTTGTGCGAATTAGGGTGTACTTTGTTTTGAAAATAGTTTGGCTCCACCCTTTTATTCCCATGGACTTCCTTCTCCCAACATGATAGTCATAATTAGCATGTAAATGATTAAAGCTACCACAGATATAACATGCTTTATTGTACATCACAAAATCACTACCTAGTTGTTGAGATTTGACATGATTCCAACTCCTTTGGTTACCCCTAGGAGTTTTTGACTTGTTTCTATACATCTCAGCATATGTTACATTTGATCTAAGCTTGTTAACTTGTTTCCTAGGTTCCTCTGTAATAGTATTAAAAACTTTTGGGATAGAAGCCTCTACATTCTTTTTAACATTCTCATCTACAACAGATGAGTCACTAGCACTTTCAAAAACATCAGTTTCATGCTTAATCTCTTCCCCACTTTTCACAAATTTGGGAGGACCATATTCAAGATTCAGATCCTGAAATTCCTCTAAACCTGTATGAGCTAAATATTTTCCAGGAGGTGATGGAACACCCCTTAGTGGTGGAGGAGCGTGTTGTATCCCATACCAGACTTAACTTTACTAGTAATTTGAGCATTCCAAATTTTATCAATTGACTTAGACTGATAATAGCATGTGTCTCTGATTAAATTGACATTCTCATTTATCTTTTCGGTTTTCAAACTCTTCTTTAATGCCTCATTCATCTTTGTCATATGATCTATCTCTTCTAAGAACAATCATATCATCATTATATTTTGACTCATTTTCTATAATGCTCTAGTTGTTTCTCTAATATAGCTATGCCTCTTCTAAGGTTTGACACATTATAATTAGCGACATACAACTACATTCTTTGGTTGTCAAATAATTCATTAAGCCTTTCACATTCTTCAGAAGCCCTACATGTTTTAGAACAACTTTCAAAGTTTTGTACCTCTGAGTCAGAGAAAGCCATGAGAGCATGTTCTGTAGCCACAAGAGTAGCATCTAAAGGTTGTTCCTCTTGTCCTTCATCCATGAAACTCCAATCATAGCTCACACCATCAATTTCCAGCATTGCCTTTGGTTCTTCCACAATTGGTTCTTTCTTTTGCTTGTACAAAGTAGAAAAGGTATCCTGGTTCCTTGGTCTTCTGCATTCTCTAGCAAAATGCCCCAACTTGTGACAGTTGAAACACTCTACTTTCTTTTTATCGAACCCTGTAGTTTCACTACCATTGATGTGAATTGGCTTGCCAGTCTTCTTGTAGAATTTCCTAGCCCTCATGCTAAGAAGAGCTATTTGCCATTTTATATCCATCTCCTCCAAGTCATCTTCATCAATTTGCTCTATGTCTTCATGAGTTAATATAGAGCCATTAACTTGAGTGGAGATAAAAGCATAAAAGGTAGGATCTCCAATACAAAGAACCTTCTTCTTTAAACTGCGGTGGTGAAAATAGCATTGCCGATGGAAGCTGTAGAACCAGCGGTGGCAAAATCATCATCATGGTCATCTTGAGAATCATCACTGTCAACAGAGGTTGACAACAATGCCAAGCTGCTAGAGCTTGTACCAATTTTCCCTGCCTTCTTCAATATGTGTTCAATGAGTTTGAAGTTATTGTAAAGATCATTGAGCTTCATAGTTTCAATATCTGGTTTATTTTCCCAGACTGTAACATTTGTATGAAACTCAAAAGGCAAACTTCTTAGAAACTTCAAATTGAGGTCTTCCTTTTCTACCTCAATGCCAAACACGATCGGTTGTGTGACAATCTTACGAGTTTGGTGAAGATCTTGTCAGTGAGTCATTGCTTGAAGCAGAAGTTTTCATAACTTTGCTTCAACGTGTCTTTTGTGTCTTCTTTGTAGCATCATTGCTACCAAACACTGAGCAAATCTCTTCAAAAAGTTCTTTTGCATTCTTGAACTTGCTGAAAGCAATGATTTGGTCTCTAGGAAGAGTCATTAGTAACAAACTTCTGGCCTTCAGATCATTCTTGTTCTTTGCTCTTTCATCATTAGTCTCAGGTACACTAACTGTTACTACATCTGTGTCACCAACTTTCTCAGTCATCGTTATAGACTTGAAGGAATTACCAGTTAAGATGATCTCCCATAGAGCATAGTCTTGTATGAGAAAGTATTACTCAATCATTATCCTCCACATCTCAAACTCATTGAGTTTAAGCTTAGGAAGCCTTGGAGAAGAGTTGGACTGGTTGTTTTCCATCTCCATTGATTTGAGTGAGTAGGTTAAGCTTATTCCTTGTATCTTCTAAATCAAAATATCAGAACCTCGCTCTGATACCACTTGATGGATCTAAACAAACTCCTTGTGTTAGTGATACTTTGAGTTATATTAATAAGCACGCGGAATATACTTAGTAATACTTAGAAGATGGTTTATATGATGTAATGTAAGTGAGAACAGTTTAACACAAAGCTCCAATATTATTCCGAAATAATACGAGTGATCTTGCTTATCACTAGGGTTACACCTTTAAGGTTATATAAATAATACATTCTCTAAGCAATGACCTAGGATCTCCTTTTATAGCACAAGGAGTCCTTTACAAGATAAGTATAATCCAAACAAAATAGAATATACGCAAGATCTTTTCTATACTTATCAATACACGGATACATAACAATTATCCTAATAGCAGTGGTAATATTGTACTGGCAGTTGTAATGAGTTTCCACTGCTAGTGTAATCTTTAGCAGTGTTAACCACAAGCGTATCAGTGGTAACTGTTATCTTTATTCCCAACAAAGTATATAAGTAAGTAATGCACAAGATAAAGGGTAAAGGAACACAAAACCACGACACGAGTATTTATAGTGGTTCGGCTACAAGGACACCTTCCTTGCCCTACTCCAGTCCCCGAGTACCCCACTCGAGAGTTTTTGAGCACTAAACAACACAAGCTCCTTAATGTGGCGGAGAAGCCTTCACAACAACGCCTACTCTTTATCCAGTACAAGGCTAGACACCGAGTTCTTCCACAAGGTAGAACCAAACACTACACCACAACAAAACTACCCTAAAGAAGACACACTCCTTGTTACAACACTAGAGGGATATCAACATCCTTTAACCCAAACTATCTAACTTGTACATCGATGCATGGTAACATCAAATTACCTGATATTTTACATATCAAATTCCTGTGTTTATGGCCTCATTTGTATTAATATGGTACATAATTTGTTTATATTTGTTCATATATACATTTCAGGATAAATGAGGTTTTGGAGTAGAATAGATGTGAGAAAAGGCCAAGAAATATATTCAGGAGAAGGTTACGGCGTAATCAGCACATTTGACTACGCCGTAACTCACACTACGAGGGCCTAAGATTTTTTTTGTGAAGATTATGCCGTAAACACTTAATAATGTTACTCCGTAAATACGGTATCGACAAGGATACGGCGTAACCAACTCTTATGGTTACGCCGTAATTAATTTTTGTGAAGGTTAAGGCGTAACATGGTAATTTAGTTATGTCGTAGAAATATTTGAGGAGTAGATCAGTATACACGGCTGAAGAATTACGGCTTAACCCGGTGATTTAGTTACATTGTAATATTACTAAATACGAAGTTCGGTGCTCAATTAACACATTTATGTGTTGGTCTCCATCAATGGAATGAAGGAACTCAAGGTCCTAAGTTGCAATATTGCTATTTGCCATAACCCTAAAACTCGATTACACCATAACTATAGTTACGGAGTAACTAAAACTTTAGTTACACCATAACTAAAGTTACAAAGTAACTAAAACTTTAGTTTCGCCATGGCGAGGTTACAGAGTAACAAACTTTAGTTACACCATAAGCGAGGTTCTGGCGTAACTTACACTTTAGGTTACGCCATAACCTTGTTGGGGCTTATAAATACAACCCTAAATATGCATTTAGAGTATCTCTCTTCACACCTCTCCTAGGGGTCTATTAGGGCACCATTCCAGGGCAATTTCCAGCAGTTCCAAACCATTTTTCAAGAAAGAATTCACTTGCAATCATCATCATTATTAGCTCTACATCAAGTAATTTGTATCAAACAATATGTTCAATTCAATTTATGTTTTACTTATTTTCGTTGGTATAATTTACTATAAGCAACTTTGGTGCTAGCCTAGTTATGATTCCTTGAATGTATTATTTATGTTTTCATGCTTCCGTATAATTGTTTCTAGTGTATTCATGCATAGTTCGTTGGTAGTTACCCTAGCTTCGGTAGTTTTGAAATGTGGTCGTATCTAGTTGCTTTATTTTCTTTTATTATTGTTTTTAGTTTTCTTTTTCCTTTCTTTTATGTTTTTGTATGTTTTTGAAATTTTAGGATGATAATGCTACACGCGTCGTTGGGGTCAAAGGAAAGTTTTATAACACCCTAGGCAAAGTGAACCTAATCGTTGTAGTGTAGTATTAGGGTAAGCCACGGTATTGATATCGTTCTCTGGGGAATAGGAATGCTAGTGAGAAGTTACTACGCTAAGGTTGGGGTTGAGGAAGATTATTTTTTATCTTTTTTATGTTTTTTAGGAAATGGAAAAGTACGAATCTCGGGGTTTGGATTTTGGGGTTGGTATTGCTACCGATTACTCTACTTATCTAATTATCTAATCTAAGGTGTATGTAGTCTATGTCTAATTATTGTGTGCTCGTATGATAGTTTAAAGATGTGTTCACTTAGGTTTTACTACTCCTTAACTATCTCCTATTGATGGTTGAATTGTCACGTCCTTATTATTAATCGCGTTGTGTGTCTAAAGTCGTAGGGTATGCGTTTATCCCTAACTCTTTGAACTTACCAAAGGGTCTCTTCTACAAAAACCCACTAGGGATCATAAACTCTAACTCTAAGGCCTCTTTGGAAGGTTTAGCTTACAACCGCTCTAGGTGCTATAACCTAAGGTTCACAAAGATTAATCAAGCATTAAGTACACAACGAATGACCTATCGCATTACTAGATCATTAACAATTAAGATAAGAGACAACCAATCAATATTCAATAATTAAGTTTCATATTCCCTAAGCAAACACACAAGTAAATTAGTCGGACATGGAGAACATGCAAGCATACACACAAATAATCAAAGACATAATTGAATTAATGAAGTAAAACACTTATCTTGATGTAAGATAGGGTTTGGAACCCTAAAATCTTGTACAAGACGCCTTGGTTCGGTTTAGGTTTTTACTCCAAAGACTACACACAAATCTTGAAAAATTCGGATTCTATATATAAGATTACATATGCGACGGCGTCACCTTATGTTTTGTGACGCCGTCGGATCGCCGTCATTAGGGTTTCATCTTGGCTACGTTAGTCTTTCGACGGCGTCACCTTGTGCTTGTGATGCCGTCCTCTTGACTTTCGGCGCCGTCGGATCAAATCTAGGCCATCCGAGTTGCGACGGCCTACTCTTTTAAAGCATGACACCGTCACTTGAAAATATGAAATTTGGCTTCGTCCGTCACAAAATACTCCGGCGGTGTCGCGTATAAGCGATGGCGCGTCACCTTGTCTTCGGCTGACTTGAGTGTCTCGATTCTTGACTTTGGCCATTTTCTTCGTATATTCGCGCCTTTTCGTCCAAATAAGTGCCATTACTGACAATTTGCCTTCAAGAGACCTAAAAAGTGAAAAGGAGCGATATTAAGTAATAACGGATACAAAGTGATCAAATAAGGGCTTAAACGACCCCTCAAAAGGTACATTTAAAACCTTATCAAATATCCCTACACTTGGTATTTGCTTGTCCTCAAGCAAATGTGCTTTTAGCCAATTAATTTATAAGTTAGGGGTCATGAAGCATTGGTTTAAAACAATCCACAACACATATAAGCCCCAAAAGTCATAACAAGCACGGAATTACATACTAGCACCTCACATGGGGTGTTTGGATACTCGCATCTCTCGGGTGTATATGAAATATAACAAGTTGGAAATGGAAGTTTAAACACTCATTAACCGGTCCTAGTACATAGATTACCATAGGCTTGAGAATAGATCAAACCTCCATCGCTTTGGCGTAAGCACCTAGGAAAGACGATCAAAGAGGTCTTTAAAGGGTTGTAATGTTAGGCTTACGGTAGGAAACAAAGGGTTTGGTGGGATAGGCTATTTAGTGGTGGCAAGTCAAAAATCTTTTTGTTACAAGCATACGAAGAATGGCGTTGCTAAGCCAAGACTCGACACTCTAAACTCTATATAACTGAAACAAACAAACATAAATTTAAAGGATAGATGTAGGATGGTAGCCCGTATGCTTTTTTTTTTTTTTTTTTTTTTTTTTTTTTTTTTGAACACTCTATTTTTTTCTTTTTTCTTTTTTTTTTTTCGATTTTTTCATACACTTTTACTCTACCATCCTCTACGGTAACATCAAAATGATAGGGATTTATAGGCACATCCCTACACTTGAGTTTTATTACTCTAACACTAATTTGACCCGAATTGAAAAGATCAAAACACTTGGGGTATGTTATTACGCAAATTAGGAATTTAACGTTCCCTTCCAATCATTTTATAAACTTTAACTTTTCCCATGAGTCCCAATCATCCCAAAACTATGTACAAAGGA
Source organism: Chrysanthemum lavandulifolium (assembly GCA_022545495.1). NCBI lineage: Eukaryota > Viridiplantae > Streptophyta > Magnoliopsida > Asterales > Asteraceae > Chrysanthemum > Chrysanthemum lavandulifolium. The sequence continues at coordinate 218,809,384 of CM040245.1, forward strand.
TATGACTCGACTTAGCAACTCATGCAAGCAACTAGATAATTGAACTAAGGGTTTAGGGTGATAACAATAATGCACTAAAAGTGAGTGCATACTGAGGTAGGCTAAAGCGATTTGGGTGTATATTTGGGGTGGGGTGTAAACAATGCTCTTCATTGATATTCGGAAAACCGAAACATCACGAGAACCGCGAAAAGGATAGGCTCCGAGGGGTTAACTAGGGGTATCGTGTACTAAAGATGAGTACAACGCAAAGGGTGTGGGGGAATTACTCAACCGATGTGGAAGAAGTAATTATATTACGGGTATCAAACAAGGGTTATCCTAATGCCTCTTATCATTTAGTTATTCCTAACTACACAAGTGTAGTCTTACTAGCGATCTCGGAATGCATCACAAAACAAGTTCTAGAATCTAATATACTACCGGTTCACACTCTAAGCATTGAAGATGAATGCTTTTAATTCCTACTAATCTAAGGCGATCCTCACATTTTGGGTGGAATTTAGGTGGTAAAGGGTTTTGTGCTAGTCATGCAACTTCCTATCCGTGAGGCGCTTTTGTTAAGACTAATGGCCCACTCCTATATGTCATGAAAAATTTTAAATTTGGTGCCAAAATTATCCTAACCGACATTTTCTCATGGTTTATTACACAAATACAATTGGACAAAGCAAATAATCAAGGATAAGCATAGTTTCAAAGTTCCGTTTTATTTTCTCTCCTACACTTAAACCGAACATTGTCCCCAATGTTCCCGAAAGTATCAAAGTTATGATAATAGAAGGTAATGAAAAGCGAAAGAAACTAATACTCCCACGATTAGCTCGGTAGGATCCGTGTGTGAAGTAGTGGTTAAATCCTTTCCAAGAAGAATGTGTGCGTGAAAAGCTCCTTCCAATCTTTTGTTTCTTCTTCGATAAATAAAACACGCACATTTGAAGAAAACAAACGAAACCTTAGCGTAAAATCGTGGTAATAATATATATAAGACTCTACTAAACTAGGATATAATGCTTGTGGAATGGATGTTTACTGAATTTACGGAAAATTAAGACTAGAAAATTCCAAAAATTTATAAGTAGCTCGAAAACGAGAAAAAAAGTAATTTGTTGTTTTACTCCTTCCCGATGCCGTCGAGTTGCAATCTCGACGCCGTCAAGTTATCCGACAAAAAGCGGTCTGCGATTTTACGGAAAAATTCGGAAAATTTATATCTTTAGAATCGGAAAAATTTACGCAAAACATCCATTATGACTCGATACAAGCATTTGACTCGAACAAACACACATATATATCTTTTAACGAATTTTTATTCCCATGTTTACATTTCTTTTGAAAACGTGTGTAATCCTCCCTACACTTATTCTTTATGTAAAATACCTTTATATGCAATTAAGACGAGGTTAAAAACAAAATAAAGCATTTTTACAAATTTAAACATGAGAATAAACAATTAATAAAAGATATACGACACTAACAAGCAAACAATTAAGCATGGCTTGCCTCCTATGAAGCGCTTTTGTTTATTTAAGAGTCTTGTAGCTAGACTCGTAGTCGTGCCCTCACGTGACTTCATTACCGCCATCTTCTTTCTCATGACGGTCTCTATTGGGGGATTCCATGTTGTAGAAGTGCCCTATGATGCACCTCTCTAAGAGTTCATCCTCTCCCACTCGGTCCTATATTTTGGTCCTAGGTTCAAGCAATCCTTATAGAATCGAAAATCTTAGCCATAACATAATCTACTCCTTTTCTTTATCTTCCTCATTCCTATAATAGACCGAGCGGTTTAAGTTCCTTTTCATCATTAGAGAGTGATGAAAACTTCTCAATCTTGAGCGGCATTTGGTAAGCTATGTCATCGTTCTCATCCTTGAATCGCACTATTCCTAATGAAGGATCATAAGTCATCCGGTGTTTTCTATGAAAGGTTTTCCTAGAATAACGTGGGACAAGCTAGGATCTATGGTCGTGCTAATATCATCCACAATTATGAAGTCCGTAGGAAGCGTGAAACTACCTACATAAGCGGGCAATCCCTTAACTCTACCAAGAAAATTGCAACTAACACTAGGATCATCGGGGTCTTGCCTAGTTGGAATAGGCTTCTTCACTACCCAATTGTAGTAGGTGCTAGTCATTATGTTGATTGGGGATTTGCGATCAATGTATGCCTTTGCCACGAAAAGGTGTCCTATGCAACATGGTATGTTAAGATTCCAAGGGTTCCCAAACTTGATTCTAGGGCTTTTCCTAACATACATGTGACGGAGGTCACGTACTAAGTGAGGGTGGCGAGATAGCTCTTCTTCCGTAGGAAACTTATTGAAATAGTCATTGTCTACTTCATCTACTTCCTCGGTTGTTTCATTAGTCTCACGTGTATGGTCCTCTTCGTCATTTGTTCTATTAGGTTTCACTAAGGCGATGGTATTGACGAATTGGATATGCTTAGCTAACTTACTTGGGTCCTTAATCTCTACACCGGAAGGCTCGGGAGTTGAGATAGCATTAACCTTCCTATCACTATTGGTCATGGCTTTCAAAAGGTTATCTATCTTCCTATCCATTTTGGCTTGTTGTTGGTTAAAGCGGTCCGAGAGCTTAGCTATTTGGGCTTCTTGGGTTGCAACTAGGTTTTGCAACATCCCTTCGATGTTTTGTTGGTTAGGACCGTGGGGTGGGGGCCATGAAAAATCATTGGAAGTGAATTCCTTGGTTTGTCCCCAATAGAAGTCGGGCTTGCCCTTCCATGCTTCTCGGGTTTCATTGAAATTCCTAGGTCCGGGTATTGTAGGAATCTTCCTCCCGTTCCATTAATACGCGAGGATGCGTAGTCAACGGAAGCATGTTCTGGGGATCGGGTGCAAGTGCGCGTGTTATGAGGATCATAAAACGGCTCACACGAGGAAGAAACTTTGTTCACATGGCGTGAAGACTTAGGGTTTTCGTAGGAACTCATTAGGAATTTAACTTGATCTTCAAGTTCGATCATCCTACGGTCGGAAGATTGTGAGTCAATGGGAGGCAAGGAGATTGCCTTAACGGTTTTGGGTAACTCACGGGGGTCATTCCAAATTTCGTTGTCATAGAGAGCAAGGTCCTCTATTATATCCCATGATTCTTCCACAGTGAGATCACTAAGTTTTCCACCGGCCGCTTGGTCAATGGATCGCTTGGTGGGGAAGTTGACATGATCATAAAAGATTTGGACTTGAAGCCAAAGATCAATGCCGTGATGAGGGACTTTATGAAGTAAGTCCTTGAATCGAGTCCATGCTTCGTAGAGAGATTCACCTTGACATTGTTGGAACATCAAGATGTCATTCCTAAGTTTAGTGGTTCTCCCCGGTGGGAAAAATTGAGCAAGGAAGCGAGAGGTGAGATCATCCCAACTTGAGATGGATCCGGCGGGAAGTCGCTCAAGCCAATTACTAGCTTGGTCCCGTAGAGAATTGGAAGAGGCGTAGCGCGTGGTCTCTCGAGTAGTAGCATCAAGGTCGATGGAATCGACAATTTTAAGAAATCCCTTAGATCTTGATTTGGATCTTGAATGAAGTCCATGGAATGCACATCCGTTTTGCACCAACCGGATGGTGTCGGATCGCAGGGCCGTAGTTTGGGCTTGGTCGGGAAGCTCAATGGTGTTCCTATAGCCTAGGTGGCTTGGTCTCGAGTATTCACCAAGAGTACGGGCTCTTGGCGGGTCATTTGGTGGTAGGTTGATGAATGGTGGTTGGTTATCACCTTCCATGATGAAAAGTGATGGGATTACGAACAAAGGTCACGAAGAAGGGGATAGACTATGAGAAAGCTAAAATGAGAAAAATTTACTTGATAGGAATCAAGCAAAGAAACCTAAATGAGGTGGACTACTAACTAGCTATTCTATTCCCGGTGCGCCAAAAACTTGATAACGCTACACGCGTCGTTCGGGGTCAAAGGAACTTCCTTTTCTTGAGCAAGTTTTATAACACCCTAGGCGGTGAACCTAATCGTTGTAGTGTAGTATTAGGGTAAGCCACGGGTATTGATATCGTTCTCTGGGGAATAGGAATGCTAGTGAGAAGTTACTACGCTAAGGTTGGGGTTGAGGAAGATTATTTTTATCTTTTTATGTTTTTAGGAAATGGAAAAGTACGAATCTCGGGGTTTGGATTTGGGGGTTGGTATTGCTACCGATTACTCTACTTATCTAATTATCTAATCTAAGGTGTATGTTGTCTATGTCTAATTATTGGGTGCTCGTATGATAGTTTAAAGATGTGTTCACTTAGGTTTTACTACTCCTTAATTATCTCCTATTGATGGTTGAATTGTCACGTCCTTATTCTTAATCGCGTTATGTGTCTAAAGTCGTAGGGTATGCGTGTATCCCTAACTCTTTGAACTTACCAAAGGGTCTCTTCTACAAAAACCCACTAGGGATCATAAACTCTAACTCTAAGGCCTCTTTGGATGGTTTAGCTTACAACCGCTCTAGGTGCTATAACCTAAGGTTCACAAAGAGTAATCAAGCATTAAGTACACAACGAATGACCTATCGCATTACTAGATCATTAACAATCAAGATAAGAGACAACCAATCAATATTCAATAATTAAGTTTCATATTCCCTAAGCAAACAGACAAGTAAATTAGCCGGACATGGAGAACATGCAAGCATACACACAAATAATCAAAGACATAATTGAATTAATGAAGTAAAACACTTATCTTGATGTAAGATAGGGTTTGGAACCCTAAAATCTTGTACAAGACAGCCTTGGTTCGGTTTAGGTTTTACTCCAAAGACTACACACAAATACTTAAAATTTGGATTCTATATATAAGATTACATATGCGGCGGCGTCACCTTATGTTTTGTGGCCGTCGGATCGCCGTCATTAGGGTTTCGTCTTGGCCACGTTAGTCTTGCGACGGCGTCACCTTGTGCTTGTGACGCCGTCCTCTTGACTTCGATCTTTGTTTGGATCAAATCTAGGCCGTGCGAGTTGCGACGGCCTACTCTTTTAAAGCGACACCGTCACTTGAAAATATGAAATTTGGCTTCGTGTGTCACAAAATACTCGACGGCGTCGGCGTATAAAGTGGACACCGTCATCTTGTCTTCAATGACTTGAGTGTCTCGATTCTTGACTTTGGCCATTTTCTTCGTATATTCGCCTTTTCATCCAAATAAGTGCCATTCTGACAATTTGCCTTCAAGAGACCTAAAAGTGAAAAGGAGCGATATTAAGTAATAACGGATACAAAAGTGATCAAATAAGGGCTTAAACCCTCAAAAGGACCCTTATCATAGGATATGGGTGTACATTTAAAACCTTATCAAGCGATATCACCAAAAGAGTTAATAAACTTAGATGTGATATGAATATGGTTAAGGAAAACATCCATGCTATTCAAGAGCATTCTTTCCAAGAAGAATGCAAAGCATATGAGCAGGTTAGGTATATTGAGTCATTGGAGGAAGCCATCAATAAATACTCTGATAATTACAAAGGATGCACGACTCGAATGACGAATGGATTAGGAAATTCAAGGAGGGCATTGACTTAAATTTAAAAAACCTTGACTCTAAGAGGAAATGTTTAGAGGCTAAGATTGATGAATTAAACCAAAAGGTCCTGGAAAGTACAAAGAATGCGGTTAGAACTATCAAAGCAACAGTGGGAAAAATGATAGAAGTCAACAAGGAGCCTTTTCCTCGTGATTTACCTAAGGTCAGACCATATGTACCACCTATCCCATTTCCTGGACGTTTGAAGGTTGTGAGAAATGAAGAAACAAGCAATGATCAATTGAAGAAGATGGAAGCGTGGAGCTTACAGGGTGATGAAGCAATTCTACAAGCTAATGTGGAATGAACTACACATAATGGTAACACTTCTAACTCTTCTTTTATTACTAACAATCTTGCTAGCTTTAATATACAGGTTGTCAAAAATATGGATGAACTTGTGCAACCCTTGACCTCACAACCGTGCTTATCATGCCACCCGATAATGGTTATGTAGCATCGGCTACTGAACCAATTTTAGTTGAGCTTGCAAGGGAATTTGAAGACAAGATCTTGCACACTTCAGTGGTTGACAAGGAAACATATGTAACAATTAAGTTGATTAATCAGCCACATCACGAGGTGAACCAATCATCAATGCCATCAACTAAAATGGGTAAGGTATGGAGGGAAATGACATCTCATTTTAGGTATGATCATAATTTATCATTTCCCAATCCCATAGCAAATTCACACCCTCATGGTGTTTATTGCTATTCTCATCTACACTTGATTTCAAGTAAGGGGATGAACACCCTTTTACGTAGTAAATAAGGGTGGAGTCAAACTCGTGACTCGAACAAAAACAAGAGCTACGTGGGAGGCACCCCATGCCTATCTTTTCTTTTTCACTTTATTAGTATAGTTGGGTTTGGTATGTTTGTATTTATATTTTTCAGGAAATGGAGCAAGGAGGATGGCGTTTAAGCTAACCAAAGATTAGAACCAGTCTTGAATTTCTATTATGTTCAGTTGTTACAGCGTAATCATAATCCAGGGTTACGCTGTAACCCTCCTCCAGTATCGAAGGTCTCCAGATTTTAACTAATTACAGCGTAACTCACTTCTGTGATTACGCCGTAACCTCTCCTATAACCAAAATGTCATTTTAAACTTACATACCATAACCTTGTATTAGTTTTCAATGAACTTTGTGGGTGTGTTCCTTGTAAACCCTCGCGAGACTTCACTCGTCCACTCGGGACACCGAGTGGTTTAAAAGGCTTGTTGCATTTGCTAAATGCAACCGTGATTCCTACAAAAGTGAGTTAGGATTTTCTTTTTCTTTATTTGTTGTTTTTCTAGTATGATGCATTCGGTTGTCTTAAGTGAATTCAAGTAATTAAAGTTTTGCTAATGGATCTCAAGGCATGACACGTTTATGCGTGTGTCTTCAATCATTTCGAGCAAATACAGGGGAGTTTTCGGTTCATTTCTAACCATTCTTATTTTTCATTTATATGCTTAGTATGACCCAAGTGGGGGGAAGGGATTAGAAATAGACACCCACCTGATTTTACTTGCTTTTATTTTTCTAGTTTTAGTGAGAAGTGTTTCATTTGTAAAATTTTGACATGTTTTTCATTACTTAACTGAATTAATCTTAACTGAGCGCACCTACCCTATATTTACGTTGTGTGAGGATAAGCCTTGCCGTTTTCCCCTTATACATAATTCCATAAAAATGAGTGTGCCGATGGTTGTAGTAGACTTTAGAACTTGGACTTACATATCATTTTGAGACCATTATAATGAGCATTACACTTAGGTAATTTGGTGTGAACAGTGTAGCAAGGATATAAGGAAATTTTAGGATTAAACCTAAGTAGCCTATCCATTTATGTTTTGTGTATATTGACTTTTCACATCGATCAGTCAATCCCCTGTTAAACCCTTTTTGTTGCACTCATTATTAGTGCAAGATACCCCTAGTATACCCGTCTGAGCCATTCCTTTCAATTTTTTCACCCAATATATTTTGTTTCATTTCACCTATCGCCTAGCCTATCCTGTAGTTTCATTATGTCCATGGTCCGGGCGCTGTTGGTTAGTTTTGGTTCCACTAGTGAAAGTCGTGGGTTTTGAATAAAGAGTTTTGGATGAAAATCGGGTCTAGATGATAATTAATATCAAGTAGGGGATGTTTTTTATGTTCGTATCATTTATATTCATGTATACCTTGTCTTGCATCAAAAAAATGATGAGAATGAAAGCAAGTGTTTGTTTATGATTAGTGTTCTCGCCTTGTTCGACTGAAACAATTTTTACATATCCGTTTTGGTTCTTACAGATAAAATTAGAAACCTGTACATTTCTATCTCGCCTTTCAAATTTTAATCAATATTTTTCCAATGAGGGCATCTTACATCTCAAGTGTGGGGGGATGGGAGATAGAAATGGTTGATTTTATAGTCTTTTGGTCGAAATATGTGCTAAAATTACCCAAATTTTAGAATTTTTTGTAGCACATACTTTTTTTCATTGACGATGAAGGCCGAGTTAATGCATCTTATTTTCCTAATTTATGGAGATTATGAGCCACTACATTATATTTGATATGTATTGATTCGTGTATTGAAGACCCGTTGACTCTTGACCCTCGATTTTTGCTATGAAATTGAATGCGACTAGTGGTGGGGTGATTGTGGACTTAGGAATCTATTCGTTTCGTGTCTTTTTATTTACACCCATTAAATGTTTTCCCATGACTTATCCTACCCTTGGCCGTGAAGCGAGTTTAGGTGAGGAAGCGAGCAATCATTGGTGTCTTGGCCATGGATTTGGTCATGTATCATTGGTTTTGTCCCCTTCGCCGTAGCTCGTTAGTATTGGCAACATAACACCGTAAGCCTTTATGTTGTGTCAACCCTTTGCCTTTTAGAATAGCTGCATCTATAGACTATAGTGGTGGAAATTAGTATCTTTGCCAAGCCTATGATAGAATACTCGTCATGACTGAGTAGTTAAGTGATCCCCCCAAAAATAAACAAGTGAATTATGAAAGATAGTGTGATTTCAATTCCCTTTTTGTGAGGTGCTCGGTTTGGAATTTTCTAGCTTAGGTGATTTTTAAACTCATATCTTTTAATTAATCTTGGGACATATCTTTTTAGAAATAATTTAAAAGGTCTACTTGAGGGCAAGTAGAGTTCAAGTGGGGGGATATTTGATAACATCAAATTACCTGATATTTTACATATCAAATTCCCGTGTTTATGGCCTTATTTGTATTAATATGGTACTTCATTCGTTTATATTTGTTCATATTTACATTTTAGGATAAATGAGGCATTGGAGCGGAAAAGATGTGAGAAAAAGCCAAGAAATCGTAATCGGCACATTTGACTACGCCGTAACGCACACTACGAGGGCCTAAGATTTATTTGTGAAGGTTACGCCGTAAACACTTAATAATGTTATGGCGTAAATATGATATCGACAAGGATACGATGTAACCAACTCTTATGGTTACACCGTAATTAATTTTTGTGAAGGTTACGGCGTAACATGGTAATTTAGTTACACCGTAGAAATATTTGAGGAGTAGATCAGTATACGCGAACGAAGAATTACAGCGTAACCCGGTGATTTAGTTACGCCGTAATATTACTAAATACGAAGTTCGATGCTCAATTAACACATTTATGTGTTGGTCTCCGCAAATGGAATGAAGGAACTCAAGGTCCTAAGTTGCAATATTGCTATTATGAAAAGCTGAAGAGGTTATGCCATAACCCTAAAACTTAGTTATGCCATAACTATAGTTACAGAGTAACTAAAACTTTTGTTACGCCATAACTAAAGTTACGGAGTAACTAAAACTTTAGTTACGCTGTAACTAAGGTTACGGAGTAACTTACACTTTACGTTACGCCGTAACCTTGTCGGGGGACTATAAATACAGCCCTAAATCTGAATTTTGAGTATCTCTCTTCACCCCTCTCCTAGGGGTCGATTAGGGCACACTCCAGGGCAATTTCCAGCAGATCCAAGCCATTTTCCAAGGAAGAATTCACTTGAAATCATGATCATTATTAGCACTACATCAAGTAATTTGTATCAAACAATATGTTCAATTCAATTTATGTTTTACTTATTTTTGTTGGTATAATTTATTATATGTTTGGCTAAGCACCTTTGGTGCAAGCCTAGTTATGATTCCTTGAATGTATTGTTTATGTTTTTATGCTTCCGTATAATTGTTTCTAGTGTATGCATGCATAGTTCGTTGGTAGTTACCTTAGCTTCGGGTTTTGAAATGCGGTTGTATCTAGTTGCTTAGGATAATTGACCAACTAACCTTAAGCAGTTAGATAGAGTTTGGGAGGGTAAGAATTGACCAACTAACGACCCTTTTTCGCTTGTGCGAACTGACCAAATGTTTACCGGTCGTCCGAATGAACTTAAGAAGTTAGGGATGAGTGTCTAAGTTGCTAGCGCCTGGGCACTCATTATTTCGAATCTTGCATGTAGGGTACTTAATGACTTGGATTAGGTGACTATAAACCCCTCGACTCCCCAAGGGATAAACCTTTGACGTCGGGTAGGAGCCTTTGTTGATAGGTTAGGACGAATTGACCAAATGTTGTCCTAGCGACTTAAACCCCCACTTGAATCAATTGGAAGTAATAAAACATAGACATACATGATGGGAAGAGTAATTAGATTAGCATACTTTCCCCTTCTTTATTAAAATCCATTTAATTTCCGCATTTCATTTCTGTTTATTAGTTTATTAATCAATCAATCCCCTTTTTATTCATGACATTAGACTTAAGTTAGAATCCATTGTCATAGCACTTGGGACGACCTCGGTTTTACTGAATACTACACTACACATGACTGGGTACACTGGCCGTGAGTGCATAAGGTAGACCATAGGTAAATGAGACAATTATAAATAAAAAAAACCTGCTCAGAAATCCTGCATCAATGCACCATATCGAATGTACATCTTTGGCACCATTCACTAATGCCTTCAACATGACCCTTCGACACCTTTTACTAATGCCTTCAACATGACGCTTCTATTGAGGGAGGAAAGAACTATCAACAAGATGCACTTCAATGGTCTTGATGATGATAAAGCTTAGCACTCATGACTTGAGCTTGCACAAGAGATGGTGATCTTGCCTTTAAAAGGTACCTAAAGAATCACACAAACGTAAAACATCATAGAATCATCCTTTGGATCTGTGGTTAGTGAGGTTAGAATACTGAGAGAAAGTATATCTAAGAGTGGTAGTGAGTAAAAGAGAAATGGCTCATTATTTATAGACAGAACATGTCTACTGTCCCACAGTTCCCATAGATCCCTCCCTAGAGGGATCCGGCTAGTGCAAAACCTAGGATCCGGCAATTGGGTCAGTTTAGTCCGGATTTCGGGTTGCAAACCCGGTTATGGGTTATCAGTAATGGATTGTGGATACCCAACAAGATGCAATGCACCTAGTCATTGGGTTATGGATCTTGGGTCATAGGTCATGGACTTTGGGTCATAGATCATGGATAATATCCAAAATGACTTCATGCATGATGTCATGTAATGGGTCATGGGTTATGGATCATGTTCCATGGGTATGGGTTATGGACTTTGGTTTTTACCCAATAACATTCATTGTACCTAATCAATGGATCATGGGTTATAGGTTATGGACTTTGGTTTTTACCCATTACTTTCCCATTACAACATATACATCTCTATAACATGTAAACAATAGTTGTTATACATAACCATTTATATAAGATATAAACAATATTACTTGTTAGTATTTATATAAATATCTTTGGTTTTATATAACTTATTTACTAAACATTTTTTGATATGGTTTTAATATGTTTAGTAAAAGTGTGTTAGTAAACTATTGGCTCAAACCTTTTGCGTATTTTATTTGTTTCGTTGATTTTACGTTTATTATCAACAAAACATTAGAATATCGTAAAATATAAATAAACGTTTTTATGGCTTATTTGTATTAACAATCTCCCCCTTTTTGTTGATGACGAAACATAAGATTATTTTAAGAAGAAAATAAAATTCGTAAAAATTTGAATTGGAGTTTGTACTCTTTTCTCCCCCTTTTGTCGAAACAAAAAGAGCGTCGAAAATAAACTAACACAATGTGAAAAGAAATGTTTTGAGAAAACTTGTGAAAAATAATAGAAATAGACAGTAAGATGAGAGAAATATTCCCGTCTTAGCTCCTGTAAGATATTAGATTTCATAAACATAACAATACTTAGATCATAGAGGCATATGGAATGTTTAGAGAGGGAATGAGATGTTCTAGTGAGAGAAACACATAGAAGGTTAGATTACAAATGAAAATCCAACCCTCTCCCTTGTGGGGAGAGGGCTATTTATACATAGTATTACACCCTCCTTCGGGCTGTGGATCAGGCATACAATGGGTAAAGACCCGTCCTTCCTCCACGGTGCTGCACTAGTCTAAACTACGCTAATAAGTAACTAACAAATAACGTAATAAACGATATGTCTACGAGCTAACTTAAGCAAGATAATATTTGGGGTGACTGATGCTTCACTATAGAATTTTCAATTCCAAACAATCTCCCCCTAAGGGAGGTCACCCCATGATTTACATTTTGCATCATAGCATTCTATTTAATCTTCAGTCTTGAGCTTGTAGACTTTAATTCATCAAAATATTCAATCTTTGTGCTTTCGTGGTGATTTCTTCATAGTCCAACTACTTTGTATATTAAGTGGAGGTTATAGAGTTGATCCACATTTTGATTACCTACGAGCTTTATTTGAGATCATCAGCCACAGTTGATCTCAGCATCACCCTTTGTTGTGTTGCCCTCATATGATGTTGTGACAAGTGGACCGACATGCTCACATTCTGGATCATGATGTCTTCTTATTAGAGTAGCGGAAGCTTTAGTTAATTCATGATATTTGCAGCAGCATAGCAGAAGCATGGAGTGATAATATCAAAGTCATTGATGCACTTATCATGATTTCTTTAGAAATGAATGTGTTGTGTAAGCATGCGGCTATGGATTAACCTCTCCATTACGATCACCGCAAGCGTTGGGTGTACTGCATACAACATGATTAGCAATAAAGTGCACGAAAGTGTCTTTGATCACTTTTGTTGAATTGAGGTACACGCCCACGGTTCCCGTTGATCGATACAAATCTTGCTGTGGTCGGTATAATTCGAAGAATCTCCTTGACAAGGTTTCGCGGTTGTTCTAGCCGTTCTTAAACCGGAAAGTCTCAAAGAAGACAACACGGAGTGAGTAAACCAGCGAATTGGGATTCACTGATTGATGAAAAGAGATTTGAAAAATAATCGCGTACTGCTCAATATAAAGTGTTTTTGCAATAAAACGAAGGTTTTAAGAAAAATCAATTATCAATCATAAACACCTTTTATTTTGAAATATTTATACACAGTCGATGTGCTAGAGAAAAGGATTTAAATCACAACGACCGGTTTTTCAAAGGTATCCGTCAATCCATAACCTGAACCAGCATAATATTGAATCGCCCCATTGTTTCTGTTCAGTTATTACATGATTGATCTATTTGATAGATCTCATATGCCACCTATCAAGAGCTTGTTTGATGTTGACTCTAGAATGCTTTCCATCGTCATTGTGAATATGTTTACATCTCACTCAGATGTTCTGGCAATACCACAAGGGTAATGCGTAGGAATCATAAGATATATTCTCACTTTCCACATTGTGTGAAACAGTGAGTCTTCATTGATTGTGTCCTTAATGAGATTTATTGATGATCTCGTGGCTCTAGACTCAATTGTGCACATTTGGTTCCTATGCCGGAGACTAGGGAGAGGTCTCCTTCTTCAATATCAACAATCTCTAAGAGAAAGTCGATAGATTATGTAGGTTCCCCGTGAGAATGAAACAAGTCCTTTTAAGAGGAACTTGAGTAGCTTGGGAAGTTGTAGTGCGGTGCGTCCTTTGGGTCCATGACGTCTTGTCTTCAATACCGGTGTTACCTTAGTAACCACCGTAGCATATGTATTGAACCCGGTTTACGCCCTAAGGTTGAATTAATGGAGGCTATTTCTTTTCACCCTTTTCACATTCATTTCTTTTCATTCTTCAACCCTTGATTGCTTACCGAGACTTCATAACTAGAATCTTGTTGGGTTTATTCCATTTCTAGCTCTATCTCGATCCGCACTCTTCCCATTTCTCACTTTTCTCCTTTTTCATCATACCTAAGGACTTCTACACTATCTAGTGGATTGTCCTTGGTAGATCCCTCCGACCTGGCGGGATCGTGGGAACGAATACCTAACCTAACCATCCTTATATCTCCATACATAAAGTAAATTTGGTCGGTCTTTTGGTATTGTTCTTTCCTTCTTGGAACCAATTGAAAACCATTTGAAAATCAATCAAGGTACTTGTGATATATTATCAAAGCATTTTGTACCGAATTGTTTTTGATATTTAAAAAGCTCCCCTCAACATGTGCATCATATATTTGAAATCATTTTGGCACATGGAGGCGAGAGGAAGAGTTCTTTGATTAACATTTTCTAAAAATATCTACATCATTCGATCAACATTAGTGTTTCAAATATTGTTAATGATATTTTGGGAAAGGATGTGGTTTTCAAAAGTTGCTCCCCTCAATATGTGCATCAAGATTCAAAGTGTTTTGCACATACTAGGAAAGAGTTCTTAGAAGTACATTCACGATCATATTGCCCATTTAGAAACCGTTAGAAAATCAATCAAGGTACTTTATGTTGAAACATATGAGTATTTGTACCTTGAAGGTTTATTTTCTTTTAAAATGCTCCCCTCAATATATGCTTGAGATTCGAAAAGAGTTTAGCACATATTAGAGCATTATGCACTTTGAGACAAAATTGGTCACCTTTTATCGATTGCATATTTATATCACATTTTCTCCCCGATCAAAATTTCAAATCCTTTGAGATTTTGGATCTCAAGTGATTTAAATATGTAAGAAACAAAACTTGTTGGAGAAAAATGTGTCCGGTTTTATTTGATCTGAAGTGGACTACTCCTAAGTTCCCTTTTAGAATAAAGGGGAACTACAATCCATAACCTAACACTACTATATACATTATAGTTATAGTTGTTCATAGTACAATCACCACATTACATAGATATTAATAAATAACAAAACTAATACAGGAAGATGTCTTCATTCAGTTCTTTGCAGTAGCTTGTAATAACCTTCACGTAATCTACCACCCACAAAACTTTCAAGGTGCGGAAGATCTTTCTAGTCTTAAGTCTTCGTCCGATCGCGACAATGAACTCTTCACACCTCTTCAAATCTCGCTCGGACGAATTTTGTTTTGTTCCACGGCTTCAAGTCAAGTTTGATTTCCTTCACTCTCGAGTTCAATTCTTCTTCAACCATCTTGAGTGTACCATCATCGAACTTGTATAGCTCGCATGACCTCATTAGCATTCTTGACCAGTGTCATCGGTAAAGAGGATCGCTCTGGGGTGTCAATCAATTTGTATAGTCGTGACAAAATTCATGTCATGTGGCTTCCCATTGCGGTCTCGTTAGGTTGACATGAGTCGGTAGCTTTCACGCCTAGTTGAAAATCCCCAACTCTTTGTCGAATGACTAAGCCCCCGATCCAAAGATTGACAACAGAGAGAGCCTTCTTCTCACGAATAGGTAAATGGTCAAGATGTCCTTGGAGGTTCGGAAGATAGAGATCTTCAAAGTCACTTGGCGACAAATGTTTGAAGTCGTTTTCTTCTATAACATGATCTTTCAAGTCGCTCTTGAAGAACAATCTTCTTGAGATAATCATAGCCATAGATTGAGAAGATCTCTACATCGACAACACTTAGAATACGTGACTTGGATCGAGCGACTTTGCGTCTCTTTTCGACACCATGTCTATCAATGTAGAATTTCTTCTTCTTGAACCACCAATGAGAAATGCCATATGAGGCAAACAATGTCATACACTTGTTCTTTGTCTATCCGAATTGATCATGTACCATCTGCTCAAGATCACGATCTATGTAGGTTGCAACTTTCATCTTAGAAATTGATAAAGTGGTTTTCTTTACGTAGTTTGAGCACATAGATAATCCGGTCATGGTTGAAGAAGAACTCGATTGGATTGTCAATTGTCGGGTTCACCACCGAGAGGAAGAGGGTTGTTCACATCGAAATGACTGATATGCTCACTAACTTGATCATTCAACATTTTATGGCATTCTTCCATCTGGTATTGAAGCTGACTGGCATCATCATGGAAGACTTTGATGATATCAAACGCTGGGCCTTCAAGATCTTTCAGAGTGATTGACGAAATTCCCTTCTTTTCATAAAACCACTTCATAAAGCTACCCATATCCCCTGTGATGTGAAGAAAAGAGTCTTCTGCTGGGACTTCATAGTTGGTCGTGATGGTAGTTGCCCAATTATTGTCAGGGATTATCGAATCAGACTCAGGAATGGACCATGAAGGTTCAAGAGTTCGAGGTTTATCTTTGGTGAGCCAGCTTTGAGTCATATCCTTTGATGGTGCATTCCTCAACGTTTTGATGCGTTTACCCTTAATATAGGCATCCCACCAATCTTCTTCTTCAGTAACTTTGGGGATATGCTTGGTGGAGACGTCATCGTCTTCTGATTCTGACTCTTGAGCAACATAAGACTCTTCGTTAAGCATCTGGTCTTCAGGGATAGAAGAGAATGTGGGTGTAAACCTAGAATCAACCGTGGTCCAAGCTGTAGACATCTTCTGAGTACCTTGACCACCGGATGAACTGGTTTGATTAGAGGGTTTTGGTGGAGATGTTGGTGGATTTGTCATAGTAGTTGTGGTTGTGCCAGAAGATCCACCGGTACCAGAAGTTCCAGCTCCACCAGTTGGAGGAGGAGGAGGAGGAGGTGGAGATTTAGGACCTTTATGCAACGACTCCAACACAGAAGTCCTCCTTTTCTTCTTTGCCTTTCTTTCTCGAATATCCTCCAGAAACTGTAAATGATTATCGTGCTTTATCGATTCTTTGAGAGCCACGTATAACTTCTTATGGACCTCATCCAGATGCTCGTTATCGTCATACATTTTATCCGAAAGGACTGCTCTCATATCTGAAATGGGTAAATCTTTAAACCGTTGAAGCAGTGGAGCTTGCATTGCCCATTCTACAACATCTTTAACTTCGGATTCAATGGCGTCTACTACAACTTCATCAAAGTTGAGGTTCTCAAGCTTGGAGACACGTAGATCGAGGACGTTGATAGATTTGGGCAGGTTCCTCTCAAGAGCATCAATACGTTTCACGGCCTTGTCAAGCAATTGCTCAGGTGTTAAGATCAGAGGTGGTGACACCGGTGGTGTGACTGTGTCACTAATTGTGACAACTGGTGATGGATATTTAGTTGGTTCGAGTGGTGGAAGTGTGGTTGTTTGAGCAGGTTCGGGTGGTGAAAGTGGAGTACTTACTGATGAGGTGACAATCGGTGCTGACATTGGAGGAATGGTTGATGTATCTTGCTGAATGGTGACCGAGAACATAGACTGAACCTCCTCCTTTTCATCATTTTGTTTGTCAGACTCGATATCTGAGGGTCTGTCCTTTAGGAATTGATCACCATAAGTAATGTCAGGATCAGTATTCTTCAGTGATGACAATGATCCTGTGGACATGTTAGTTTCTTCAAGACGGAGATGATCCTCAGATCTTGGCTCAGGGATCTCCTGTGAGCCTTCCAGCAATCTATTACCCTCAACCTCTGTAGTTTCATTAGTGTCTCTCTATTCTTTTGGAACCTCTTGATAAATGTGTTGTCTCGACTTTCGATTGAGTATCACTAGAAGCAGGAGTTTCTATTTGTGTGTCAGACACATCCTTTTCCACTCCAGAAATATCTTGAGCTGATGATGATTCAACATCTCTTTTCTTGAGCACAAATCGGGTAGTTGTTTTTGGAGGTGGAGAAGAGATGGTCAGTAGCATTTGAGCGGCTTGTTCTACTTCTACTCCTGCAATCCCTTTACCTTTGTCTTGTGTAGCAGGTGTGGTTTATCGTGGTGCAGGCACTGGTTCTCGTATTACAACTCCTCCTACTGGTGGTCTCTGAGGCATGTATAGACTGTCCAGGCTTTGTTGAATCCCTTGTTGTAGTGCAGCCTCGTCTTCATCGATCAAACGCATCTCACTCTCTGGAACCTTGGTTCCTTCATCATTACCCTTTCCAGTGTCTCTCCTTCTCCTCTTTTGCTTTTGAGACGGAGAGTCAGTAGAAACTGAACTATCAGGTCTCTTCTTTTTCTTGGGTAGACTAGAGTAGGTAGATTGTGATTGTTTGGATTTGGGTTGTGCGGGAGTAGACTTTGGTGTGTCATCATCGGTTTCGCCGGAGGCCTTCTTTAAGTATCTCTTGAAGTAATCAGCTTTCTTAATTCTTTCTGTAAGAAGAGCTTCAGGGATAGTCATTCCAAGGATTTCCTTGTCATGTCCTCTGGCAACATATTTTAAGTTGCCAAGAATGAATTCATCGTTGGCTTCATGAAGGGCTGACTCACTTCATTGAGAAAAATTGTAAATCTGTTGCAGGTGCTGGATAATGAGCTTTGAAAACCTGATGCTGGGAATCACTCTTTTGCCAAGGCCTTTTCTTCCTTTGAATTTATTCAGAGAGTTTAGTCTATCAGTGATGAATGTGTCTAACGACAAGGAGAATTCTTCCCAAATCGTTCAAACAAAATCAATGTTTTCCCTTTAACCATCCCCACGAATTTGCAGAATAGGAGCTCTTACTCATACGTCACGATGTTTTACCAGTCAAGCATAAGTTGAGGATCGTAACAATTGTTCTCCATGGTTGATATATTTACTGCGTTGATGAGAGAAGAGATCTTAGTTAGCACTTCGGGATATCCCAATTCATTGACAAACTCTATTAGTTCTTGATAGTGGGTGGAGTGTCGAATGGATTAGAGGGGTCTCTTGGTGTGATCTGAAGAGCATTCCTGAGAGTCTCAACGGTGATGTCATACCACTTGTCTTCAAGCTTACAAGAGTATTTAGCAGTTATCTTGTCCCATGTCACAGTGTTCCAGAATTGTTGAAGATAAATGGAAGGCATAGTGCAACGCTTAGTTAAGGCCCCAAAGAAGTTGGTGTCTTTCAAAATGTCAATAGCCAGTCGGTAAATTGGATTATGTTGGCCTCTATCCACATCTACATAGCAGTTGCTCTTAGCTATAGCAACCCATTCCGCAAATGGAAGTATTTCGTCATCAGTCGGGATGATGGTTGGTGCAGTGGTAGCAAGGATATCAGAGGATGTGGTGTTTGCCATTGAAATCTGATGAACACACAAACAACAGCAACAATATCCGGGACAATTGTTAGGTAGGACAAAGTTATCAATTTTGGACCAAATGCCTATCCCATATCATAAAATCCTTGACAATGACATACAGTATACGAAGAAAGCAAGATATGTCCAAGATGGAGACATAAGATGCACATCAATGTAAAAATGTAATTAGCATGCAGAGACTTAGATAAAAAGATATACAAGTCAAGTTGCATGAACACATCTATACTTTTAACAAGTTGCATAAAACACATTGTAGGTTAATATCACTAGCAATTAAGACAACTCGCATGATACAACTCGCATAGGTCAAGTATAATAACTCGCATAGTACAACTCGCATAAGATAACATGCATAACATCAACACGCATAGATTACAATGTGTATTAACTCGCATATGTCAAAACATATGAGGTAAGTCGCAAAGGGCAACTCGCATCCATCAACTCGCTTTGGTAAGAAATATGATCAACTCGCATAACCTAACCCGCAAGGGTCAAAGTATGAGTTAACTCGCATACGTCCAAAACGTATGTGACAAGTTGCATATATCAACTCACATATATTGATAAGCAAGAGACAACTCGCATACACAAAACAATTAATGCACCTCGCATATAAGCAACCAGGGACAACTCGCTTTCAAGAAAAATGAACGGCAACTCGCTTATAAGCAATCAGGACCAACTCGCATATAAGAACATTCATCGAGAGACCCAGTTTATCAAACACATACACATAGGACAGGATACTTGCCACAAGGATGAACCACAAACACAAGAAAGCAACATTCAAAGGACCTAATCTAATGATTATAACAAATCCTACAACCAAATCATATGAGTCCTTTTTAAAACGCAACACGTACCACGATAACCTAACTCTATTAATCACTCATACAAACCAACTCAGATCATAACAATGGCTACCCAAAGCATTTTTTTTATCTAAAACCAATATCAATTACATAAAGAAACAGGAATCAAACCTAGTATCAGTTTTAGATCGAACAATTTAGGTAGATGGAATCTGCACGATGGGTTAAGATTAGAGAGATGACCCAAGAAATGATAATCATGATAGAGGCATGTATAGCAAAATCAGATAACCTACCACACAATCACAAGTTAGACAACTCGCTATGAGGAATGTTGAGAGAGAAAGTAGGTTAAGCGTTTGACCGAATGAAAAAGTGATTTGACCAAGAGTCAACACGCATACTTAAGCATACAGGTTTAGCGAGTTGTCACATTAAGTCCCTATACTTAGCAACTCGCATAATTATCAAGGTAAGACAACTCGCAAGCAACATAAGATTTATCAACACGCATTTAGACATAGCAACTCGCATACTCACCCACATTATAATAGTACCAAGAGAGTTAACAACTCGCATGTATGGCAACTCGCATACATGAGGAGACTTATCCAATTGCATAACTTAAGAGACAAGCACATCATTTCATAATACATAAAATTTTGAAACTTAAATCACACCAATTAGCATTAAATCACTTCCACATAGCATGCAATAACCAAGACACATAATCAAGATAACTGACACAGGCACACATAAAGGGACATGATTATTCTTCCCAAATAAGAAGCATATGAAGAAGCACAATTCTCCCCCTCAATCAATGATACGAGTGAACAAGTAGTCATTGATTGAATCAGTTCCTTGCCGTGGGTCTTAATCGAGTAAGAATAGAAACTTTAAAGGCTCTGTTCGAACTTCATCTAAAGCCCCGTGCCATTGTTGAATGACATTGCTAGGTCCGTAGATGTTATCGATAACAGAAAAAATATATCTTTTATTCAATTTTGTGTAAAATTAAATTTAGTGTAGAAAAAATAAATTTTGCAAAATTTCTTATTATATATATTTAATTATATATATATATATATTATATATATTTTATATATTTTATATAAGAGAATGTAGATAAATTTGTACAATAATTAATGAGAACGAGTCACGAATAGAGGTGATCAAGAGTCAAAGTACGAGGTACGTCAATTCGACAAGCTACGATTCTGAGTGAAGCGGTCTTTGATTCATTGGGAACCAAGTCATGATGTTCATGATTGAATTGAGCATTGTACCTAAACAATACTGAGGAGTATCTGCACTAATAGCATATGTGGAATGACATTTTGAGGATAGAAGCGGATATGTCCTCATCATTGGATATCATACATTCGAGCCTAGGAGTATCATTAATGGGAATCCTTTAAGTCCAACATTCATGAAGATTTTCCCTGTGGGCATCCACTTAAGACAAGATCTAGGTGAATAAGTCTGTTTGGTTCCTGTGAACTTAAATAATCTACCATTAGGAATCCACTTAAAACAACAGCTAGCAGAGTTAGATCCTTTAGTTTCAGAAGAAGATGTAACCAATTCCCTGTTCTGAACATTGGTCCTTTTGCAATTAGTTTGTTTTTTAGGGGAGTGGTCAGCCATTTGATGCTTCTTATGTGGTCTAGATGATCTCCTTATATTCCTGATTTTAGAGCTTTGATCATTAAGCTGGGATTGTTATTCATCATATCGGAATGAATTAGTGAAATGGTGGTTTTGACAAAACTATATCATCATCAAATTGAGAGGCAAGCTTAGATTTTGATGGTTTGAATCTTTCTGTTTTAAATGCATTGGGCTGCCTAATTACAGGTCGTTTTGCATTATTGCTCACAATTGGCTTACCCAAGGTTGATGATTTTGCAAACTTAGTGTTCACTCTATTTTCAATAGTTTTCCTAAGCTCATTTTTTAAGGCAACAATGGTGAAACTCTTATCCTGAATTTGGGCTTTAAGGGCATCAATGTCCGCCAACAAGGAGTTAGTTTGATCTAACAGCTTGGAATTATTCTCTAATAAGTTCTTTCTCAAGGACTCATTTTCCCTTAATAGATTGGTCACACATAGAGCCAATTCATCATTCTTAGCTTTAATCGCATCACTAACCTCGGAGTTAAGATTGTTCATCCCTATATTACTTTTCTTATGCAGATATGAGAGTTGTATTTTCAGACTACATATGGTTGAGTCTTTGTCCTGAATTTGGGTTTTAACTTGTTAATTTCAAAAAATTCTCGAAATTCTGGGAATTCCGGATTTATGCAAGGTTTTGTAGCAAGAAAACTTTCTTCTTTTTGTTGTACTGCAATTTCTAAGGAAATACAGTGTTTTTCAAGAATTGAGTATTTGTTTGAAAGTTCATCAAAAACCCTTTTTTCAACCATTTCATTTGTTTTAAAAATTCTAGACTCAGTCTCAACCAAGGAACATTCATCCGTTCATGTTCAGCCTTAAGATCAGTTTGTTTAGGTACATTAGCAGATGAATTATGTTGAACAGTTAAGAATACCTCATCAGATGACACATGTTCATCCGCCGGTTCGACATGTGCATCCACATCAGGAGTTACTGAACTGCTGGTTACATCATTCTTGGTTGTATCTGATATTCTGCATTCAGCAACACCCGACCTTTCAACTGAAACATTACCCGACTTTTCACCAATATCTCCTAATTGCACTTGACACTCATTCACGTAATCATTCTTTTTAGCAGCTTCCTCAATGTACTTTTCCACATTATCCAATAGTCGGATAAATGTATCGATGAACTCACAATTTCCATTCCGGTATGTTTCTTGAAAGAAATTCGGTCAAGTGTTGATCAAGTCTGCGGAATATTCCTATTGATGAATGGTGGAATTGGTTGTGGATTACCGAAGTGCGACATTGGAATCATCTTTTAGTACCTTCTTTTGGTAAGTTGAAGCTTCAATAGTTCTAAGTTTGTCGACAAGGTTCTCGTCAATGTAGGTAAGTCTGACGGAAAAGAGCACTACATGTTCGATCCACAGTTGTGGATAAGAACTGTAAGAGATGAGAGTGAAGTAGTTGATAGGGCTCAAGGCTGCATTCCATTAGCAAGGCATTTTGCAGCATAAGCTGGTGTAATTTCTTAGGATTTGACTCAAAGTACGAAGTGTTTTGATCATCATTGATTGAATCAGTCATGAATATGCTCTCTGAGTAATATGAACTTTGTATGCTGTCCACCGAGTCATATAGTTTGAGCACATTGGAAATTAATGGATCAGTGGTGTAAGCCATAATATAAATATCAGATTCTACGGAATTTTACTATTCTTTGATTAAACCGAAAAATAGATTCTTTCACGGGATTTTACTAAATCAAAAGAACAACCGTAAAATATAGCACGAAGAAGTGACAAGTCTCAATAGACAAGTAGTGAACTTGACAAGTCGCACCCTAACCAACTCGCTTAGAGATCAACTCGCTTAGTGGACAACACGCTTTGAAGTCAACTCGCTTAAGAGACAAGTCGTATAGATAGACAACTCGCTTAATAGCCAAGTCTCTTAGAACACAAGTCGCATACAGAGATAACTCGTTTAATAGCCAAGTCTCATAAACCAACTCGCTTAGAGCACAACTCGCTTAAACAGACAAGTCGCTTTGACAGCAACTAGCTTAGGCGACAACTCGCTTAAGTACAACCTCGCAGAAGTGACAACTCGCTTCTGGCTACACCTCAACTCGCTTCGAAGAAACTTTATACGAGACTCAACTCGCTTAAGACAACTTTCAAAAACAACCACTTTACAAGCCAAAAGCAATCCAACCACGATGATTCAAGCCTTCCAATTCAAAACCTAAGCACATGTGATGATTCTAAACACAAAAATACAATCAAAATCCAAACTTTAACGCTAGAAATGATCCAAGTGATTCAAAATCTTCTAAACACTTTTAACCCCAAAAACCTTATGAAATCCACTAAAACAAAGAGCATGAAAGATGAGTGATCAAACCATGGCTCTTGATACCAATTGTTAGATATTATATTTCATACACACAATAATACTTGGATCATAGAAGCATATGGAGTGTTTAGAGAGTGAGAATGAGATGTTCTAGTGAGAGAAACACATAGAAGGTTAGATTGCAAATGAACATCCAACCCTCTCCCTTGTGGGGAGAGGGCTATTTATACATAGTATTACACCCTCCTTCTGGCTATGAATCATGCATACAATGGGTAAAGACCCATCCTTCCTCCACGGTGTTGCACTAGACTAAACTACGCTAATAACTAACTAATAAATAACATAGCAAGCGATATGTCTACGAGCTAACTTACGCTAGATTATATTTGGGGTGACCGATGCTTCACTATGGAATTTCCAATTCCTTGTGCTTATATTCCTATGTTCTAGAGACGATTATATATGTTGATCTCATCAAAAAGCTTGAGGAGGTGATAAAACATGAAACGTAATTTGTCACGTACTTCATGGACTAATCCTTTGACATGTTGATGATGAAAACAATCATTGTCATGGCTATGGAATGTTGGTGGTAGGAATGGAGCAGTTTGAGGTGGAAGGTTTGATGAGGAAGGTCGAGGTTCAACAAAGGATGGAGGAATTTGCATAGGCAAGTTTGATGAAGTTGGAGTTGGTTCAACAAATGGTGAAGGTGGTGGAGGTAAAGAAGTATCTACTTCCATATGGTCCGGTTTTTGAGTTTGGTGATTCCTTATAATCCAAATTAGACCATTTGAGGGTGAAGGAGAAAAGTATACGGGTGCTAGTGTGGTTTCAACACCAAAGTTTTGGTGAGAAGGTTGTTATGGCACCATTTTCTCAATTGAGGAAAATGTTGGCAATGGTGATGGATGAGATGACCTAGGTGGCAAGTCCTCTAAGTTATAAAGGTGTGCGGATGAGAGTGGAGTGGTGAAAGAGATAGCTCTAGGTTCTAGAGGTGGTGGTTTAGTGGAAGTAGGGGTGTTTGGTTTAGATGGTATGGTAGCGTTTGACAAGGGTTGTCTTGTGGGAACAATCCTTTTGGGAGTTGGTTTGATTGGTAGAGTTGGTTGTGAGGGAGTCCTAGTGTTTAAGGCTTTAATGGGTGATGATTCGGTTGAGGAGATTTCATGTACAACCCTAGCAATTTTCTTGGGAGGCCCTTTGGTTGATGAGTTAGCACTAAGAGCTTTCCTCATGATGAAATAATAAATAGATAGGTGTAAAAAAAGCTTTAGCTACTGAGAATAAGTGTGTAAATGGTGATTTGGAAGTTTTAACACAAATGGTTTATAAACAGAAAGATTGGTAAGTGAATTAAAGCTTAAACCACTATATCCTTTAAATTGCAATGATTTGCATGCACAAGAGTCAACTACAGAGTTGTATTGATCTATGGAGTCATTTAAGACAATGTGGAGTGTTTAGATTAACAAAGAGGGTTTGAAATGATTATATCAAGTAGGATTGGTTTAGTCTGTGCAGACGGTTCTCACGGATCCCTCTCTTGAGGGATCCGGCTAGGCTAAACCTAGGGATCCAGATCTTATGAACCAATAAAATGATTGATGAGGTTCTAGTACCTATGTATATTGAGTGTTTTTAGTCTCTTCAGGTGTCTTAAATGATATGAGACTTAAATGATCAAGTGTAATGAGTGAGGATAGCTAACGATATCCTTTATTAAAAGAAATGGAGTTTTTATGAACACCAATGAGTGATCAAGGATGACACTAAGAATTTTGAGGGTGTCAATTGGAGTCAAATGATCCTAGAATTCTGATGATGACCTAAGGAAAATTTAGAGTATTCCTTAAAAATTACAAGAAATGAAAAACTAGTTTTTAGACCATTTTAAGATCAAGATGACTAAAATCAATTTACTTAAATTGAGAGAAATATCAAACTAAGTGTTTTAAGATGAGAGGAACAATGCGTGAACATTGGAGCGGAAGGATGGTAAGTTTTGAGGTAATGATAAATCAAAAATATCTTGAGTGTGATCCTAAGTCATTCATGAGTGAGTGTGAGATCAACTGAGGCTAAGGAAAGTTTAAGTGATCTTAATGAAGCATGTTTAA
The DNA here is from genome assembly GCA_022545495.1 of Chrysanthemum lavandulifolium. Lineage (NCBI taxonomy): Eukaryota > Viridiplantae > Streptophyta > Magnoliopsida > Asterales > Asteraceae > Chrysanthemum > Chrysanthemum lavandulifolium. Next base: position 218,835,229 of record CM040245.1, read on the forward strand.
CCAGTTCAATAAGGTCTGGAAGGTGAGGTTGACGTAATGAAATAAGAAGAATTACTTCTGTTTGTCCAGATCCCACGGATCCTTCACTTGAGGGATCCGGCTAGTTATAAACTAGGGATCCAGCATCTGGGACAGTTTTCTTAATAGTGAGCGTGCAATATTTTGCTCTAGGTATTGAATTTTGAAACTAATGATCTTCATAGCAAGCATACATGTATACAAGTAAGATATGGTAAGAGTAGCATGAAAGAACATCAAATATTCAAGAAAGATGATCAACAAATGATTTATTTTATAGGTATGATCAAGTTATAATGGTAAACAAAAGATAAAGCCTAAGGATCAATTTTAAAGAAAACTATTTTGCTCATACGTTTTCCTTTGATGGATCATCAAGTGGGTTGTGAGTAGTTGATGATTCAGGAGTGATGAAAGATGTATTCAATGGTTCTATCATTTTTTTCACAAGTATATATTGAGGGCTTTGAAATTGAAGGTGATAGTACATGACATGATGATAAAGGCGTGTCAAAAACATCCCATATGGAATTAGTTTGTTCTTATCGCCTTGGAGTTTTACAATTTGCCTTGCGAAGAAGTAAGAAAGATTGTATGGTTGTTGAGTTAGGAGACAGTAAATCATGTGAGCACAACATGCGGGAAGTATCTAACGATTTCCTATAAGACTCCAAACATTTTCATGTAGAATGACTGCGAGAGGTTTGAGATCATCCCAGATATCACGTGTATAAATTATGTTTGGATTTGAGTAATTGGATTAAGGAGTTCATAGAAATCGAGTCATTTCTTGAGGAGAAGGTATGTATGAACAATATGGATTGTTTTCTTCACGATAGTTAAAGAGAGAATCAAGGGACCAATCTTCAGTGAAAGCACATTGTCCATAATTTGGAATTCGGAGAATGTGAGCAAATTATTCAAGAGTCAAAACAAACTTTTGGTTTTTGATCCAAAACCATAGTGAAAGAGAACGATCCTCGTTACGAACGAGTTCAACTTGATGGAAGAATTCCAAAACAAACCGCGAAAAAATTTTTCGTTAATCCCGAGAAGACCTTCTAGTCCTATGGTGATGAATGAAGTACTGATACCTTCTTGGAAGATTAGAGGTGAGTCAACAACACGTCCTTCATGAAAGTAACGAGTTTCGAGATTGTTGAACCCACGAACATGACTGCCAGGTATGTTGGGCTCAAGAGATATATTTATAATGTACACATAAGTTAGTTGATGATCGAAGTCATACTCATGAGACATGACGAAACCTATAGACATGGAACGAATATTTTACATGAGTATCTTAGTACATAGTAAAACTTCAAGAGTGAGAACGTTTTTAGTTGGTGATACTTCTAAGTATTTTATTCATGCTTTTGAGTTATGCTAAATTTATAGGATCTCCTAATAATTTTATTGTCTATTCTAATTTTATTAACAATGACATTTAACTTACTCATTTTTTAAAAACATTTTACTGAAGTTTTCCTTTTATGGTAAGTTTTCATGAAATGGTTTTCATGTTGCATGAGTGTCTGTCATCAGTTCTTCCAGTTCTGCCGGTTCTCTTTTAAAAGGGATCCGGCTAGTTAAAACTTAGGGATCTTGGGATCTGCAGTTTTGACAGAAATTGGTTTTGACGTAGAATCAATTTTTGCAACTCATATGTTATAAAGTGGAATGTTGGGGTTTTGACAAAAATTGGTTTTGACGTAGAATCAATTTTATCCAATATTAATTCTTAAACATGCATTAATAATTTAAAATATGTTGGGGTTTTGAATGTGCGAATAAAAATAAAAACACATTATGCAAGAAAGAAACGAGAGAAACTACGACATTATTTATATTTTATTTCAATGCTTAAAGCAATACAGGAGACCGGATAGATGATACAAATGTAGATCAATAAGACAAAGTACATGTCTCCATGAGAGAATATGATCATGCGAACATGAAAGCGATGAGCGAGATGATGATGATCACGAGAGCGATGTAAACCATGATGATGGAGATCTTTCTTGTTTTGGATTTCTCAAAGTGAGATGAAGAAGATGAGGTTTTGAATGTGAGGTTTTTGAAAGTGGAAGATTTGAAAAATGGGATTTGTTGGTGAGAGTTGACGATCGGAAGATTTTTATGGGGAAGGAGGAATTTTTGAGATTTGTGTTTGTTTTATTTGTATTTAGAAAGATTTGATTTTTAGAAATTTGGTTTAGACAACACATATTGAGCTTCCTAGTTTTAGATGGACAATAACACGTAAGCATGAAGTTTTTCTAATGAAGTCACGTATATCATATAAATATGCTTGGATAATCAAAATATATAAACACATAATTTACCATTTAGTGACATGCAAGAATACACATGATTTACTAACATTAGTTATAGATAAGTCTTTATGAAAGTCATACATCTATTGCAATTTGAGTGTCCCTATTTGACGAGTTTTATCAATGGATAACTCCGGTTTCTTCGAGATATACTTGGTAATATGTTTCGACAACTTTTTAGGGAAAGTTATCCTATTACCAAAGAATCTTGATGGTTTGCTTATTATCAGATTAGCTAAACAAAATGACAAGAGAAGTTAGTGCATTTTGTAAGACAAAGTGACATATAAGAAAAGAAAATAATTAATACTATCATCTAATTAATATCCAACAAAAATTACTCTTAAAACATAGTTTTTGTTTTAGAATATTTCTTTCTTTATAGTTTTCAAACATACACGGATCGTATCAAGTTTTTAAAGTACAATATACTCTAAGAAGCTTGGTAACGAAGCTCTTATGCCAATTGTGGAAAACTAGAAGGGGGGTTGAATAGTTTTACCGATTAAAACTTTGTTTTAAAATATTTAGATCGACTTATGTCAATCTATTTAGTATTAGTGTTGGATATTGATAGACAAGTATATAAGTAACTAATGCACAAGATAAAGGGTAAAGGAACACAAAGCCACGACACGAGTATTAATAGTGGTTCGGCTACAAGGACACCTTCCTTGCCCTACTCCACTCCCCGAGTATCCCACTCGAAATTTTGTAAGCACTACACAACACAAGCTTCTCAATGTGGCGGAGAAGCCTTCACAACGTCGCCTACTCTTTATCTGGTACAAGGCTAGACACCGAGTTCTTCCATGAGGTAGAACCAAACCTATCACAATGTCGCCTACACTTTATCCGGTACAAGGCTAGATACCGAGTTCCATTACAAAGGAGGAACTACTACCCGACACAACACCACAACACAACTACCCCAAAGGAGAAACACTCCTTGTTACAATACTAGAGGGATATCAACATCCTTTAACCCAAACTATCTAACTTGTACATCGATGCACCATATCAAATGTACACCTTTGGCACCATTCACTAATGCCTTCAACGAGACCCTTCGGTACCTTTCACTAATTCCTTCAATCTATTGAGGGAGGAAAGAACTATCAACAAGATGCACTTCAGTGGTCTTGATGATGACGAAGCTTGGCAACTCATGATTTGAGCTTGCACGTATTCAAGAGGTGGTGATCTCGCCTTTAAGAGGAACCTAGAGAATAACACAAATATAAAACTACATATAATGATCCTTTGGATTTGTGGTTAGTGAGGTAAGAATACTAAGAGAAAGTATATCTAAGAGTGGTAGTGAGCAAGAAAGAAATGGCTCACTATTTATAGACAAAACATGTCTATTGTCCCACGGTTCCCACGGATCCCTCACCAGAGGGATCCGGCTAGTGCAAAACTTGGGATCCGGCTACTGGGTCAGTTTAGTCCGGATTTCGGGTTGCAAACAAGGCTATGGGTTATGGACCATGGGTTATGGGTAATGGATTATGGATACCCAACAAGATGCAACGTACCTAGTCATTGGGTTATGGATCTTGGGTCATGGGTCATGGACTTTGGGTCATGGATCATGGATAATATCCAACATGACTTCATGCATGATGTCATGCAATGGGTCATGGGTTATGGATCATGCTCCATGGGTATTGGTTATGGACTTTGGTTTTTACCCAACAACATTCGTTGTTCCTAGTCAATGGATCATAGGTCATGGGTTATAGAATTTGGTTTTTACCCATTACTTACCCATTACAACATATACAAAGTACATATACATTTCTATAAACTGTAAACACTAGTTGGTATACATATGCATTTCTATAAGATATAAACAATATTACTTGTTAGTGTTTTATAAAAATGTCTTTGGTTTTATATAACTTATTTACCAAACATATTTTGTTATGGTTTTAATATGTTTAGTAATATTGTGTTAGTAAACTATTGGCTCAAACCTTTTACGTATTTTATTTGTTTCGTTAAAATGATTTTACATTTGTTATCGACAAAACATTAGAAGATCGTAAAATATATATAAACGTTTTTATGGCTTAATTGTATTAACAATTTATTTACCAAAATACAAGGCGAGCATCTCATTATTATTCAAATTTACATAGATGATATTATTTTGGCTCAAGATGTCAATCGCTTTGCGATGAATTTGCCAAATTAATGCATAAGGAATTCGAAATGAGTATAATGGGAGAACTTAGTTTCTTTTTAGAATTTCAAATTAAGCAATTGAGTGATGGGATATCTTTCAACAAATCAAAATACATTGAAGAAATGCTTAAGAAATTTGGTCTCAAAAATTCTAAAGTTACCAAAACCCCAATATCTTGGAAAAGAGTTCTTACTTTAGATAAAGACAATAAATCTGTAGATATCACTAAGTATAGAGGGATGATAGGAAGTTTACTCTATCTCACGGCAAGTAGGCCGGATATAATATTTAGTGTTTGCCTTTGCGCTAGGTTTCAAGAAGATTCCAAGATGTCACACTTAAAGGCCGTTAAGAGAATATTTAAGTATGTTAAAGGAACACAATATTTAGGTCTTTGGTATCCAAAGGATACGGAGGTAAAAGTGTTGGTATATACCAACTCAGATCACGCGGGTGATATAGTTTATATGAAAAGCACGAATGAAATATGCACGTTTGTAGGTGCTTGTTTAACATTACGGTTTTCTAAGAAACAAACTTCTTTTTCTAATTCTATGACGGAATTCGATTACGTTGCGGCCGAAAGGGCATGTCAACAAGCGTTATGGATGAAACAAGCATCTGTTGATTACAACATCATGTTAAACGAAGTGCCTATCAATTTGACATGAAGTCCCATTGATTACCCCCGCACTAAGCATATAGAAATTAGGCATCACTTCTTAAGAGATAACATAGCAAAGAACCATATCACTATAGAGAAAATACCTTACGAAGATAATATAGCCAAAATTTTAGCTAAGCCTTTAGATAAGGACCAATTCAATCACTTAAGGTTAGGACTAGGAATGAGGTTGCTAAAAAAAGAGGAGGATGGAAATTTTAAGAAAGAGATAGTGGAGGTACCTTAAATAAAACTTTTCATAAAAACCCACAAAACAGAGTTTTACACAAATAATTATGTACCTCACATGTCCTTTAGATCTCCAACAATTTCTTTATTATCCACTAAACAATCACTTTAATCAAAATTTTAACTTCATTATATCAAGAAAACCTTTTCAATCACATTCATAATCTTCTTTTCAAAAAGAACAAAAATGGAAGCAGAATCAAGAAGCAAGTAACTGAATCTAAATATTTGGTTCCTTTTATTGAGTCTTTGCAAAACTCTACATGATTTCCAAGTCATTGTAGAAAGAAAATGATATATTATTTTGTGCATTATTAATTTATGGAATGCACTTGAGTCAAAACCCTTTAAAAGATAGGAAGTATCATATTTTTGTACAAATACATGAACACGCAACTTCGCACGTCCTTCATTATCTCTAAGAATGCAACTCTCATAATAGGAATCATGTCTCTTTCGGAAAGATTAGTGAACAACAATCAAGGAAATCAAAATCCAAAGAGCTCTAAGAGATTGAAAAGGTCATTTATGGATATGATAAAAAATGAGGGTGATGATAGGATAATGTTTGAGTGTGAGTTAAGGAGGTTTGCGGAATGTGAGGTATGGGACCTAATTAAGGAACCTTTAAGTCCAAAGTTGTATGAAGGACAATACTCCATTTGTTGTGAGAATACCGCACACATAGTTAATTCACTCAAAGGATTAAGGATTGAAGCTAGGGTGATGCTTCTATCCATTCATGAAGGAATCATGGAGTTGCTAACCACCATATCCTAAATAGGAAATTGGAGGATGACAAGATGAAAGAGAAGGGAAAAAAGTTGAAGGGGAAAGAAAAGTTAGGATGTAACTTAGATGAATTGATCACTTACTTAATGTAGCTAGCAAGTACTAGGAGTTTTTTGTTGACTACAATACTTTTAAAATTTATTTAACAAAAGATAGTAATTTAAAATTTATTTAACAAAAGATAGTACTTTTACATAAACTATGTTTTTTTGGTTGTTGACATTAAACAGAAACCAAACAATATTCTTAAGATCTCATTTTTCCAAAATACAAATGAGATAGTACTTGAAATTTTTTTATATTCATTGAGAACCCTTTTCCTGAACTCGAATTCAAGAATTTTTTTTATGGTCATAGTCATAACACTTTTACGTATAAATACGTTTTATTCATATGTTTTTCCAGAATATCAACTTTACCTAATGCAGCAAAATTATGAGATAAAGCAGGCAATAAATTTAGTATATTATAAAATCACCATAGTTCAGGTCAAAGAGAAAACAGCTAACCAAAAGAAATAAAGCAAAATTATAACCTGCTGGTTATTTTGGTGATGTCACTAGTGAATTTATAACACACAAAAAACAACCAACGTGTGATTCTGTGGTATTAACCATAGCTTAAATCCCTACTGTAGAATTTTGCTTTTGAATTCTTCAGGTTTTTTGGAAAGAATGGTTTTTGTTGATACCTTGAATGCTAGTGTGTTCATTAGTGTATAGAATCCGTAATATATATAGTCTTGTGATACCATATGAAAAGCTAAGTTGAATCGAGGTGTCTCACATCATGCTTGCTTGAACTTCGTATGCTTAATGCCAACAATCAAAAACTCATCGTTTATGTAAAAGTACTATCTTTTGTTAAATAAATTTTAAAGTACTATCTTTTGTTAAATAAATTCTAAAATGACTATGGTTAACTAAAAAAACTCCAAGTACTAGTATAGTGATTTTATAGATAGTACTAGGATAGTTCTTGTGTCATAAATAATGTTGCATATTTTGTTCATGTATGCTTAAAATAGAATAACATCTTTTGAATTTAACTTGTCATGCATAATAATTTTAAATGATGTGGAATAACCCATGTTGCAAGTATCCAAATGGTTACCTAACTTCGGACTTTCACATGTGAGGATTGTTTATTTTGTTGGGTGTTGTATGTTTCTTGTGTAGCCAAGAACCCGCAAAGGTGATGGTTGCTCTTGACCCATTGATCCCCGCCTTAAAATAAGAGAGAGCAATAATCTAAAGGGATCATGCTCGGGGGAGAAGATATTCTAGTGAAAGGGAGAACAATGAGCTCAAACTTAATCTACCTTGGGTCCATTACCTATAGCCCTAAGTTCGAAACCTGACTCGATAGGTATCAACATAATCCTGCCTTTTTGATTCGACAAAAGGCGGAGAAAGAAAGCAAATAGCTCAAGCTCGGGTGAAGTTGCCCGAGGCAAAGGTCAAGCTTCACCAAATTATAAGGCAAGGTCAAGATGCAAAGCTACAATAACGGCGGTCTTAATCTTCGCTACGATTGTAATTCTATTTTCTTTCGGAATTCATTTGTCATCATCAAAAAGGGGGAGATTGTTGGGGCAATATTGATTAGTTCTCCTTTTATATTTTAATGATGACAAATAAATCTTCGAAACACATGAAATCACAAATGGTAGCCAAAAACCAAAACGACTTATAACAGGGTCTGGTGCGTTGCCCCTCGCTCCAGTGCGTGGCCAGAGCTCCAGCCTCGGAGTATTTTTTGTTTCGGTTTTTGAAAATCGGCTTTCCCCTTACCTGAAAAATGTGGATCTTTCATAAAAGGTATGTACATGATAATAGAGTCATTAGGAACACTCGAAAATGGGTTTTAGACTTAAAGGGACTCAAAATCACCACCTTACATTTTTGACAAAACGCCAACTCAAGTATTTTATTAAACGCCTCTAGCCAATGCTTTTATAAACCTAGGAGACTCATATCTTTTACATAACATCAAGTGAAAGTATTCATATGACCACAATCCATGTTTATGTCTTCTCTAATCACATAACGGGTTTACTCCCTTATTGGTCAAAAAAAGTCAGAGGTCCCTTTGTGTAAACACATCATTTCCCGTTATGAGATATGCTTTACTATGATGCAAATTTAGCATGTAGCTTGTTCGATTCAAGATAATTATTGATTACGTTAAGTGGTGGTTAATCACGAATTATAATATAGTGAATACCTGACGTTGAGTAATTTGGATCTATGATTATCCTTTGATTTTCATTTCCAAAACACATCCCATAATCATCATTTTCTAATGTCTTCTTTCTTAATGACAATGTGATTAAACCTTAATCAACCATTTGATTAACACTTTTACCAAATAAACCTTTAAACCATTTCAAAATCCTTTTAAATCTTATCCTCAACATTTTCTTAGTATTCTCTTACACCCAATGTACTTGATTGTACTTCTTGTCTCCCAACTTTCCCACATTCTCTACATCAACAAATTTTTCATCACATTCGCTCTTAACCAACACAATTTAAATACATCACCACATTCTCTTCATTTTCCATATTTGAATTTTAATTCTCACACACGCACACTCAAATATTCTCTCAAACACTTCTCATTCTCAATCACACTCCCTCTCTCTATAATTAAAATTCAAATCTCTCTCTCTCTCACACACAAAACCTTCCTTCCCTTACGCACTTTGCCAACTGATACCCTCACACTCCAACATTCAAATTTTGAATTTGAATCCAACCCTTAGGCTCCCCATCACATCACTCTCACAACCATACAACTCATCCTCTCCTTATTCACTACATGGGTACTTCGATATTCAAATTTAAATCTCACCTAAGGCTCCCCGTCATATCCATTGCCAACTCACACTCATCTCACCCTCCTCTCCCAGAAAAACATATTCCTTATTCCATTGGCATATTCCCTTCTATCCAACTCCTCCCATCTCATCCTAACTCTTTTAAACTAATGATGGTTTCTTTCTAACCTAACTTCTTTGTCACTTCCCTCTATCTCATAATTTGAATTTCAAATTCAAATCTTTCCTCTCTCTCTTTAACATAACAACCACACTTCCTTTTCAAGAAAGGAATTTCCATGACATATTCTTTCAAATATAAGGCCTTTCTAAAATTTTCAATTTTTTATCACTTTGCTTTTTAGCTTTTCAATTCATTAGATTAATAAAATATCTAATTATTAAAACAAAAACACACCGTAAATTATAAGTTTATTTTAAATGGAGAAAAACAATATAAGAAAGAGAAAGACCAAACTTCGCTTTATAATAATCTATAAGTAGCGTTAAACAACCGAACCAACATGAAAGAGGTTTGTTCGGGTTCGTTAGTTTCTGTTTAACCAAACAAATGAACTAAAATGAACACTTAAACAAACGGACATTGGTGTTCATGTTTGTTCTTTCAAAAATAAATTATTCTTGTTCGTTTATGAGTGATTCTTGAAACATTTAATATGTTACAATATCAACTAAGTTTCATTAGAATTTGTAGTATAAATGAGATCAATTCATCGTTTTGTAATAATAAAAAGATGGATATGGTCATGTTTTTTTTTTAAACTCAGATAAGGACTTAGTGGTATGATTTTAAAAATAAACAAAAAAATAAACAAAAATCCTTAATAATTTTAGCAGCTTTAGTAATAGAGGTCATTTATATATCAAGACCTAAAGATGATGCCCAAAAAAATCGGAGGCCTTAAACATCATAAAAGGCGTTAGAAAACCGGGACCTTAAATATTTATACATGACTGACTATGTAATTTACTCTAGTATCTATACTACTTATAATAGAGGAATGAATCTCTCTCCTTATGGTCTTAAAATTAAGACTTACAAAATACAAAGCCTATTGTACAATACATAATGCATCATTAATGATCTTTCTCATCAATCTTAATTTTTAGACTTACAAGTCTTAAAGCTTAATGTACAAAATACAAAGCACTATTAATGTGGTCAAGATATTTAATGTAGTGAATTAATTAAGCGGTCAATAAATACAATTAATGCGTTATTAAACGCCTTACACAAGAAATACAAATTATCAAGATATTGTACAACCAACTTAGACATAATTCCCGCATTAAAATGTCACTAATACAAATAATAAAGAACATTATACAAATATTCAAGCCCGAACAGGCAATGGTCCAAATGGGCCCGAGTCCGAACAGACGATCCAAACGGGCATGGGCTAACGAGGTCGAGCCCGGTGGGCACGGGCCAACAGACTCGAGCCGAACGGGCGTGGTAAACTAAATTTTGATATCCAGTAAATTTATTGTCGAAAAGAACATAATAAACTAAAATACATGATTCACCAAAAATTTTATTTAAAGATCCGTCATCATGCATGATGCTGCGAATACCGCTAGTTATTATTGATAACTGGACCGACTTATATGGCAATTCTAAGCAAAGAGTACAAAACAATATATAAATGAGTTATTTTATAGAAGAAACAGAGAATATACAAATGTGCACTAATCGTAATCTTTGACTAACTGATAAAGAATTTGAGATTTTTTTTTAATTACTTTATACTTGTTTCGTCTCAACTTGACTTGATTAAACCAAGTGGAATTTGGTTTGATATTCTTTATCGAGTATCTATAAACTTCAGATAATGGCTTTGAACCTTTTTGAAAACAAATGTTCTTAACTTTTTTTGTTGTTGTTGTTGAAGTAAAAGTCTGTGATTACTCCCAACAAGCGAATCTTTTGGTTAATCCTTCGGTAAATTTCTTCGGATTAAACTCGTCGGACCTGTGAACACGAAAACAACACGCTTTAGCCTCGCCTAGGGTTTTATTCTTAGACCCAGCTCCGGCGTGAGAATAAGTATAATGATATGTCAGAGTAATGTGTGTAAAAAGTGAATAAAAATGGTCTACCTTGAATGTTGTGGTTTAGCTCCTTTTATAGATGAGAGCTTTTGTCTCACCAGAAGGTCACGTGGGCGACAGTGACTCTTTCGCGAGGAGTTGACTTTACCTGCATTTGGATTCCGTCTGAGCAGGCCAAGATAGTCCCGACCAAGATTCCTTCCTCTTATCGTGGTGATGTCGGTGTCAGTTAGGCGAGGATTATGGTTGACTCCTCGGTATATCTTTGGTCTAGGTTTGTTTCGTCTAAGTTGGTTTGCACGCTTTGTTCGGAGGATTGCATAATGTCTTGGGCGTTTCTTGATCTGCCGGGAGTTAGGCTATCCGCGTTTCTTGATTCTTGGGGAGGTGTATGTTGGGACATACGCCAACAGTTGTAAAGTAAATAGTTGCTATGGAAAACAACCTATAATAAACAGAAAAAAGAGCTTTTGAATTGTTCAATAACTTTATTATAGATGGGTATTTAATCTCCTCATCTATATCAAGCTAGTATATTCGATAAGAATATTACTTTATATTTATGAAGAACCTCTCATTCGTAATGTGTGTGCAAGGTCCACAAAGTTAAACATAGGTGTAGCGGCAGTGGTGCAGTTAATTTTCTCTATGAATGTCGATAACACTTTAAAATCGAAATCTATGTGTTTTTAAGTTTGGGGGAAAGTCTTATAAAGATCGAGACATCTTTACTTGACCCGGTACATGGAGAAAGAAAAACAGAGTCAAAAGTTATAATAGGATGAAATAGTTTAAGCCGGGCGAAAATGCACAATACCTCGTTCATTAATCTCATGATGAACTTGTATCATCATCTCGTCATCGCTTAGGAATGGCAATGAGAGGAATTTCGTGGATCGTATTTTCCATCCTCATCTTTGGTTACCACTCACATTCCCATCCCCGCCTATCCCCATCGAAGAATAGTTTACATCCCCATCCCGTCCCAACGGGATCGGGAATCTCCATGAGATTCGAGATTTTTCATCATTATCATGAAAATACACGGATAAAGAATTTGACAAATAAAGTGTCTCAAAACGTACATCACTCATACTTAAATTGGTTATAATGTTAATCTAACTTTAAAGATCGTAGATATTGAGACCACATATAATATAACTATATTTAAATGATTAAATAGTTTTAAAATTATTTATACTTTTAATTTTAAAACTATTTGATCATTTAAATATCATACATGCATATATATTACATGTCAATACTCATACAAATATGCATATGAAAGTAAATGTTAAATGGATATACATATGTTTTTCATAGATTTATCAATTAAAAAAATCGGGGTCGTATTCAGGTTCGAGGATTGATGTTATCTCCGTCCCCGCCCATATCCGGTTATAAAATTCGGGATTCCCCGTCTCTATCCCTATCTCTGCTCAAATCAGAATTCCCCAGTTAAATTGAATTTAGGAATGTGTCTCTATCGGGTACGGTTTTTTTTTTACCGTCCCTAGTTATGGCCTTCATGGTTCAGTGACTACTGTGCATTGATTTCTTTTTTGACAGCGGTTTAGTCCTTAGGGATACATTACAATAAAAAAAAAAGTCTAATGTCATAAAGGTGTGATTATCACCAACCAATTACGCATGACAAATTTGAATATATTTTAAGCTTATATTACATCAAAGTATGACGACATATTGAATTTGGCAAGTCTTGTTCAAGTAGTGTTAGGAGATTTCATTCCATTTTTCCTAATGCTTCTTCTCACCTAAACAAGAACTGAAATAAACAAACTATTCATGTGAATTGCATGTTTTATAAAGTTCCATATCAACCCTTCAAGATTTTATGAATTGTAATATATACACTAATACCAATATAGTTGATGTCAAACTTTTTGTTAAACACGGTGTACGACATATTGAATGACACTAGTCCACGGAATTTGAGCTCATGATCACATAGACTCAAAACATAGTTACTTCAGATTTGTTTGCATTGAATAATCGCTCAAAGTTCATGAAACCCTTACATATTTGGCGATAATCGCGACAAACCCTTCAACTTGCTTACCGTGGCATTTAAGTTAATGTTAAATTTAACAAGTGCATGACCCATGAGTTGATGTATTAAGGCATGATCCATCACGTCAGCATAACCACACTAAAGCAACCAAAGATGTGGCATTCCATGTTGTTACCAACAATGCAGATCCACTATTGCAGAAAAGGACTCGATGCATGTGTTTGACTTTATATTTGATAGTTGAATTTTGATGCGTGTTAAGACGATAAAAGATGACGAGCAGTGGAACACAGTAATGCTTTTGGTAACTTCAAGCAGACACATCTAAATAAGAGTTTCATCTACGATCTTCAAGTTACAAAATCGAGTTAGTTTTGTCAAATATATCCATAATGCAAATAACCACAGAAAAAGAAAGTCGGTGTTGCATTCTACGGGTTGCGCTTTGCTGAAAAATGTAATTAATAATTACCTTATATATACATTCGTGGATGGCAATTTACTGTTCATAAAGTATTTTCAAAACACCTTCAAAAACAGTGGATTAGTAATTACAATAGTACAATACCGTGGATTAGTAATTATACAATAGTACAATACCATCAAAATAAGCTCAATATTACAGCATATCAATTATTTTTACCCACAATTGATTTTATTAGTATGTTAGTTTAACACATTCAAAGAGGATGTCATTTTAATATTTCAGTCTTCCTATATATTTTTGTTTTACTAAAAAAGTAAAACGTTGCAGTATGTCAAATCTTTCATACATCTAGATATCAAGTGTCATATAATAGGTTTTCAAATATATGATAGAAATAACCTCAATTTTAAGTTACTTCTTATCTTTGCATTAGTTTATATATTGACAAATATTATAAAGTTTGTTTTGATTATTTTAAAATTCATGTTTACCGTGTATACTTATTTACTAAAGTAATATACAAACACTGCAAATATAACAAAAAATTATACATACCCGCGTCAACGCGCGGCTACTAATTAACCTCTATAACTACATTTACGATCGTGTACATAAAAGGTCAAGAGACAAATAAGAAAGCTCTATATCATTCGGTAAAACTTACATAAGACAATTATCTTTTAAGCAAAGATTATATTGATTTGATTAGTAACAAATACTTATTAAAGTAAATATAACCTCGAGTAGCCTTCGTTAGATATTAGGCGATATATGGCCCAAGTCCGGTTATGGGCTTGAGTCTACGGTAAATTTTATAATATGACATGGTATTCGAGCGGTTTGATTCTCTAACCTAGGTGGCCTTGAGCCACTTGTCACTATGAAACCTCATCAACCTTTGTCTTCGTTTATATCTTCAAAAATAAACGCAATTCAATGTTTCGACCATAACTTCTAAATCGATGGGAGTTAATTGGCCAATCAGCGGTTCGACCTTGAAATTAAATTTCAAAGAAAAGACTACCGAAATCGAATCGTAGCCACATCAATGCGGAACAAGCGGATGTATTGAAAACATCAACTACCATTTTGCTTATAACTCTCAAACAGTTTAGAGTTTCTTGACACCGATTAACGAGATGTGAATTCTTAATTAATTTTTCGAATAAAATCAAACCGGAATCACCGCCTCCACATCTCGGACACTCCGCGACACGAGTTTTAAGTCCAGACAATCATATAAAAGATAAAGATCATTCTTTTTTGAATTACGCGACTAGACTTGTAAAAGTCTTGTTTCTTTACAAAGATAACTATCTTTAGTTTTATCTTTAATTTTACTTTTTATAAGATATTTATTCTCTAACTCGAGCTTTCATGATTTCTAACTCGAATTTTGAGAAGTACTAGATGATAAAAGAACCAAGCCCGGTTATAAACTTGGATCCATTTGAGTTTTATAATTTATAATCTATATATATTAATAAAGTTTAGCCTACGTCAAATTAAATCTCATAAATCTCAAAATTAAATCTCATCCCTTCATTTCTTTTTATCTTATCCCTCCATTTTTTTTTCCTTTTTAATTGGTGGCAATTTCGTCCTCCTATTTTCTCTTCTTTCTCATTTGATACTTACCTCCAACCACTCAAAACCGTCACCATCACCTGCCGCCACTTCCGCTACCGCCACCCTGACGACACCACATACTTTCCCTTATAACTCACGCATATTTTCTCTCACTAATTTACGCACTCTCACCACCACCACTACCAGGTCAACCACCGACGACTACAGATCAACCATCGACACAGTCACCACCACCATCACCAGGTCAACCACTAGCGTTTTCATAATCTGTTCTCCGGTAGGGTGTGGTTTGAGTTGTGGATCAGGTTTGATTTGTGGTTCAGGTTTGGTCACTTTTATTCAGTTGGTGTGTTAGTTGTTGAATTATTGTGTTATTTGTGATTCAGGTTTGGTCACTTTATTTGGTTAGTGCATTATTAGTGATGATGACAATAAGATGATGTGGTGATTTAGATGCACACCATGTGTTTGATGAAATGCGTCTGTGAAAATCTTATGTGATTTTGGTAGAATCATATATGATTCTGAAATGCGTCTATTTTTGTAATAAAAAAGAAAAGAATAACATTATCAGGGTTATTTATCTTGAATATGTTTAGGTTAGTTATTGTGTTAGTTGATGTTTCAAGCGCACTGTGTTAGTTGATGTTTTAGGCAATGTGTTAGTTGATAGCGGTAGTCGATGCATTAGTGATTTTGTGTTAGTTGTTGAATTTGCTTGGTACGTTATTGGCTTTCTTTATAAGTTGTATTATCAGATGGATATGTTGTCAAAACAACATCTTGTGAGACATCTGGCGCTACGGAGCTCTTGTGAGGTCTAATGGCCTCACGAGTAGCCGTGTGCTTATATTGATGTTTTTTATATATAGTTGTGCTTATACTAACGTTTTTGTATTGTATTCTACTAGAATCACATATGATTCTTACTAAAATCATATATGATCCTATTAGACCTCTTGATGGTGATTTTGTGAAGTTGTAGATATGCGATAATTCTTTTGTTTTTATTTGTTTTTATAGGTGAAAGGGACAAATTTTGATACCTTCCTTAGAGGAGAGGAATTCGATAATGCTATGTTGGACTTTTTTGTTAGTGAGTTCAAGAGAACAAAGGGAATTGACTTGACAAAGGACAGGCTCGCCCTTCAGAGACTTAGGGAAGCAGCTGAGAAATCTAAAATCGAGATTTCATCCACCACCCAATTTATATCAACTTGCCTTTCATCACAGCTGATGCATCCGGTGCTAAGCATTTGAACATCACTTTGACAAGGTCCAAATTTGAGGCTCTAGTAAATAACCTGATCGAGAGGACCAGAACCCGCGCCGTTTTTTTAATTGAAATCATATATGAAAGTGCTTCAATCATTTTATCGAAGTTGTACTATTTGCGAGTTTAATTTATTTTCTCCAAAGAAGTTGGTCCTTTAGCACCATCGTTGTTATATGTTGTCTCAAAGAGGGATATTTATTTTTTATCATTATAATCTGTGATTGTGTTAAAAGAAATTGCTAAGAACTTTCTTTCTAGTGGACATTGCATTCATTAACCAATGTTTTTTATCTTGGAGATAAGATTGCAATTATATATGTAAGAAGTTGCTTTGAAAATAATAATGGTTCAGAAGCAGCATAGTCAAAGGCGAGGAACTAGTTGGTCATGCTCTTATCACTTTTGCGTTTTGTACAAATGTGAATAGTTGAACAACAATTATAGTAGAATCATATACGATTCTGGTAGAATCATATATGATTCTTACTGAAATCATATATTATTTTACTACAATCATACATGATTCTATACTAGAATCATATATGATTCTATACTAGAATCATATGAGACAAAAAAAAAGAATGCAGATGTTAAAACATTCAACAAAATGTCATGTAAAAATACGTTCACTACTACAACCATCAAAAATATGATTTACATTGCAAGGATCAAATAATATTTATTTCATAACAGAATCACATATGATTTAATAAGAATCATATATGATTCTACTACAATCATATATGATTATACTAGAATCATATGTGATATTTTCTTCTTTATTACATAAACAGATAAAACAGAAAAACTAAAATATTCTACTACAATCATATATGATTCTTTTCTTCTTTATCACATAAAGAGATCGATATAACAAAAAAACTAAAATATGTGATTTTGCTACTAGAATCATATATGATTCTTCAAAATCATATGTTATTCTTCATAGACGCATTTCATCAAACACATGGTGTGCATCTAAATCAACAACATCTTCATTACGATTTTCAGATCCACAACACGATTTTCAGATCCACAACACGATTTTTAGTTCCACAACACGTTATATACATCCACCACATGTTATATACATCCATAACGTGAACAAAGAGTAAATCCACCACACGACGACGTTAAATCGGAATGTAATCGGGTGTACGGCGGCAACTGATTTGATGGTGATAAAGACGAATTTGACGGTGATGATGGTGGATCGGTGATGATGGTGGATCGATGATGATGACGGATCGGTGATGATGGTGGACAGGTGATGGTGGTGGATCAGTGATGGTGGTCGATCGATGATGGTGGTGGTCGGTTTTTCTGTGTGGATCTGTCTGGTCGGTTTTTTGTGTATGTGTGTGTGTGTTTTTTTTTCCCTAAAATTTTAGGGAAAAGAATGAAGGCATATTTTTTGTAGTTTATATATTTTACCTTTTTGTTCT
Source organism: Chrysanthemum lavandulifolium (assembly GCA_022545495.1). NCBI lineage: Eukaryota > Viridiplantae > Streptophyta > Magnoliopsida > Asterales > Asteraceae > Chrysanthemum > Chrysanthemum lavandulifolium. The sequence continues at coordinate 218,853,143 of CM040245.1, forward strand.
TCTATTGTAAATAAATGATTTAATCTCAGCCTTTGGATCAAATTATATTGGATGATTAAGATGCATTAATTGGTTTCATGGTTAATTGTGGATCTATAGGGATCTCAACTCCTCGTATTCTATATGTAAAGAATGCGGTAGAAACTTGTATTTCCTTGCAAGTTGTTTTTTTATTTTTTTATTTCTTTTAAAGAATGGATATCTTGAAAGTATAAGACACAAATCATATATAATTGCAAGTTTTATATTTCATTTGTTTAATTGCACATAAAAAAAATCGTAATGTTATACAATAATATGGTATTTAGTGATTGGGAGGTGATTTGTGCATCAATTTTGCTTTACACCGCTAAATTTATTGTATTGTATTTAATACTAGTTATAATATCCGTGCATGCACAGGGTTTTGACAAAAAAAATTATTCTACATTAATACTGAATATTGTGTCTTTAAAGGTAATTGCATATAATTATATAGTTATAAGTTTTGTGCACGCACGAAATTTACACATAAATCAAATTTGTTTTAACATTTTAGTTCAATATATACACATATAGGAATTTGCCCATAAAAATTGTGATCTAAGTACAACTAATACTTATGCATGAGTTTTTCATTATGCATTAATATGAATTAGAATATGGTAAAATATTTGTAAAATTTATAACTTAAGATTTTTTTTTTTAATGACAAAGATGTTGATATTATTATTTAAATTTCACAACCGATATTATCTTTCACACACGATGCAAGTTTAATAAAGACATAATGAGTGTTAATAAAGTTAAAATATTCTTATTTTATAATTAGCGTTAAAATTATGTTGATGTTTTTTAAAAATGTTTTTAGATAAATTTTATATAAATAAATAAAATTATACGAATCATCGTTATGTCTACCTTTAGCACCATATGATAGATATGAACAATTCCAACGCGATATCCAATATTTAAAATTTAGACAACATGAATCCACACATGTCCATGACTTGAGTACAAACTTATTCATATTTTCTCTAAAATATTTTACTCACAGTGCACAACAACCAATTTACAGGTACATTGGTAAGTACTAAATTATTGTTAAGACCAATTATCAATTCATTTTGTTTTTGTGGGAGATGGACACTTTATTTATGAAAGCAGATTATAACCATAATAAATAAATTAACAAGAACAAAATAACAAACAGAATGGTGTAGGAAGCGAGACAGCACATTATGTAAGTATAATAAACGAAAGCGACGAGGCTCAGATTAAATACGATTCCCTTAAAAGCAGTTCTGCTTCCTGAAAGTACAACGACGCATTGTTGTCTGTTTGACTAGAAGCACTTGCCCGAAAGATCACTCGAAAAGATTGCTGGAACGTTTCCGTAATGGAGTTGCGTTTTTGTCGTATTCTAAAACCGAATGAGCAATCATTAATTATTAAACACGGTTTCAATATCTTCTATTTATTTAAACCGATTCATCACCGAAATCGCTGAGAAAAGATACGCGGTGTCATGCGAGATTTGAATGATTCGTGTCCATGAGTTCGTGAGTCGTGTTCGAACCCAATTGGTGGGCAAATAGCCTCCCTTATTGATTAACGTTTTGTAATAAACCGATAATGTTTTGGCATTTGCTTTTTGTTATTACATTATCCAAACATACTAAAATAAATTCTAATAATTGCGTTCACGTGTTCTCATTTGTCGGATTCAAACATTCACGAGTTTGTTTTAATATTTTGCTTAAATGTTATCGGGTTTTTTAGTTTAAATAGTTTGCATCACAAGTATGTCGTACATAGATAAATTAATAACTATCAACACTTGTTGCTCGGATGCATTTAGTGTTTATGAATGCTTATAGTGTATTTTTAGCTAATGATATTAAAAACTAAAATAGTCAAATCGTCAAATAGTCAAATTGAATTTTAAGAAACGGGCGAGTTTTTAGTTTTGGGTCCAAAGATAGGATAATGCTCTTTGCCTCAGTTTTGCACAATGACATTCATGCGAACTCTTTGCACCGGTTCAATACATACTGTAAAGACAATTAAGTAGCTTATAAAAGTATATTGTTTGAAAATGAGAGAAGGAAGGTTGAGGTGGTTCGGACACGTCTGGAGGAGGCGGTCGGTGTCGATTAGAAGGGTCAAGCGCTAGATGTAGATGCCGTGAGAAGGCGAGGCGGACCCAATATCGAGATGGGAGGATAGACTTAAGCTGATACATGATGGAGCTTGGTTTGACCGGGACGTGATCTCGAGATAGGAAGGGGTGGAGGGATAGAATTAGGATTTGCGGATAGTGGTGCTAGGTGCTTGGCTTTTAGGTGTCCCTGTTGCCTCCTTGCGTGTTTTGTTGTATGGCCTCTTTTTGCTTTCTTGTGTCTTAGGCCCGTCGTGGTTTGCGTTGTTTCTATTGTTGCTCCCTTAGGTTTTGCCACCGTATTGCTCCCCGCCTTTTGGTTTTTGGTGCTACATGTTTTTATGCATTAGCTTTATGCCTCGTGTGCTACTTCGCTTTACTCTGTGTTGTCCCTTTTTGTTGGTCTGCTTTTGGTGTGCCTGGGCTTTTGGTTTTATTTCTGTTGCGCTTTGCTATTGGCTTATTTTCGTTGTGCTTGTGCGTGGTTCTTTTTCCTGTATGCCTGTTTGCTTGTTTGCTTTTTACTACACTTTTGCCTATTGTTTTGTCGATATCTATCTCTTTCCTTTTGCACTAAAGACACATGCAATCGCGGAGGTCTCGTTGAAGGCGATCTCTTTACACACGGGTTTACGACGTCTGAGAGGTAGGATCTGTCTCACATTTTACCTCCCCATACCGCTACAGCGGGATTGGGTTTGTTGTTGTTGTTGTTGTGATAAAAGTATATCTTTATATTGCTTTAGTGACCAAGTTGGTAAAACTTGGGACTACCTTAAAATGTGAAAGGTCTAGTTTTGAATTTTGCTTGGGGCCATGCCAATCTCTTCGACGGAGAGAGCTTTACTCAATTTATATTTTTGGAGGTGAGCTTCAACTTGGAGATTAGACGGAAAAGATGTTAAAAACCATGACAAAAAAGAAAATATAAACAAAGTAAAGATCCAATCTAAACATTATGGTCTATACGTTTTAATCACTTCATAGATAGTTTGGAAGACGGGAAATTGTTGGGCCAATTCATGTCTGATTATGATTTGGATCTAAAATATCTTAAGTACATATGACAGTGAATGAACATTTAGAGAATCATTTTCAGAATTCATCAGAGGCTAAGAAAGTCTCACCACTTCTTGAGGCCATACTTTTAAAAAGCTCGCCTGAGGCGCGCCTTGGCTCAAGGCTCAAACTCTAAAGATCTTTCGAATCGAGGCTCTATACATGCATAAAGTCATAAAAGGTGCGGCGCTTTGGGCTTTAATTAGAGCCTTGCGCCTAGGTGTGCCTAGGAGAGGTGATTTAATTTTGATTTTTTTTTTTTTTTGATTTTTTTAAATGTTACATTCATCAAGTGGTTATACTTACGACATCTTCTTCAATTTCGAGCATGAGATAATGAAATGTCACATGCCATCATCTTGATACATTGGTTGATATTTTTGGTTTGAATATGAGATTTGTTTCGATATATTAAGTATTTTAATGTTATTTAAGTCATCATAATACATAAATTGTCACATAAAATTTTAAAATTGTATTCAATTCATTGCGCCTCATATTCTTGAAGCCGCGCCTTGATCTGCGTCTCGCCTCAAGGCTCCATAGACCCTTTACGCCTTAGTGCGCCTTGAGCCTTTCAAACATTGCTCGAGACAAGACATGATAAGTGAAGCCTTGAACTTGAAAAGATGATGAAGACGGTGAGTAATGACAATAACTCATCGACTCCTTGATCTCCTCAATATTCAAAGACATCCTTAACTTATATATTTAGGAAATATATCTAAGTGTCTCGAAATTTTAGTCGGGATCTTTCTTGGAAAGATATATAGAAAAGCACCTATCATAGAAAGTCAAAGAAAGTACAAGAGTTGGTAGGAAGGGCCAAGCAGGTTTTCAACATTATTTCTTAAAGTGGGATTAGACACATTACAAGAATATAAGCATTTAATGAAATAAGGTAGCACTGCACTTTATTGTTAGATGTTTGACACGTCGCTATTAACCCACGGGTAACCACCTCGTATTATGCCTATAAACGAGAATGTCTCAAAGGAGTAAACGTTATTTTGTGCAACTAATGTGATACACATTCACAAGAGCATTTACTCCTTCATAAGAACCAAGTCTATGAAAGCATTCAAAGTGTTAGTATAGTTCTTACTTAAACATTTACTTTAGTTAGTGTTTAAGTTCGAGAGATCATCATAATTGTCATTTAACTAAGATAGTTATTTCGAAAACAACCTTTATAAATTCTTTGATTTATTCAAATAAAAATTTAAACGTTGAAAACTATCTGTGTAAATCTTAGAGCCTATAGGACCTTCTACCCAACTGATTGAAGGCCCACACACTCAAAACAGGCCCATCATGGCCATAACTCGTCATAACATGTCCGAGAAGAGAATTCCCAGGCCTGGCGAACGCAAACAGGCAATGACAGTACTGTGCGCTTCCCCCAGGACCGTTGCAACAAATAGATATGTGTCACTACCTTATTAGCTCATAGGTAATGATGCAATCATGCACGGATCCTTCCCTGCATTTGGCTAAGCGAAGGATGCACGCCACGTGTCATTTATGTTCCCTCCATTGGATGTTTACCACGTGGACCATCCTCGACCATGGATGGGTTTCTAGAGAGGCACGAAGCCTTAGATCCATCTCTATAAATAACTAAATACTAATCTCATTCCCACAAAATGAGCCAAGCAACACATAGTGAATTCTTACATTCACACATTAGCCACTCCGTGAGTGTTACCCTAGCCCGTGACTCCGATCACATCTTAGGGTCCTTACCTAACGTGGGGAACCAAATGGTTGGCTAACCTCATCTCCAATACGTACCTTACGTAAACATGGCGCCATTCGTGCTACGCAAGATTCACTCGTTTACTTGTTAGCTAATCCAATAGGCATAATACCCGATCGTAGAACAGATTTGCATGCTTGGCCCCAGTAGGAGTAATGACTAGCGTTATAGGTCGTTGGGCGGTCGGAAGGTTGCCACGAGTAAGTCAGTTAACATAATATAATAGCCACCAAAAATCACCTTTCCATTAACTGGAAAACGTTTCCAATTCATCGACCTTTTCTGTTCACCAGAAAATTGTATTTTACCAAAATTTTTATCAAAACATTCACAAAGTTCTCTCGAAACAAAAACTCCTATTTTCCACCGCTGGAAAACATCAGATCTAAAACCTATTTTCATTTCAAAATACGAAAAACTCATATACAAAAACTATCATTTCATCTCAATACTATTTAGCTTAGCTTGAGCCAAGCAGGCTTGAGTTGAGGAAGAATTAGCAACATTTGTTTCATCAAGAAGTGGTAATCGAAAACAAAGTCACTTATGGACCAATCCATAGCCTGGCGAACGGATGACAAGAACCTACCCTCAGACTCAAATCTCCTAGCTGAAGGAACAACGACATTCAGGTAGGTCCTTCGAGAAATCGGATCCTGTAACAGATCATCAAATTTGAGACCAGTCTCAAACGTCAAGCAAACTTCTTTGGTAGATGTCCTCAAAAGAGTGTCGCATGCGCATAAAAGAAGAACAAATTAAAAGGCATAACCCAACTGAAAGTAGGCAAGACTAGTGATAAGGATTTAAAAGGTACACTTTTGAGGGTCATTTAAGCCCTTAATTGATCACTTTGTATCCGTTATTACTTAAATTTGTTCCTTTTCACTTTTAGGTCTCTTGAAGGCAAATTGTCGGAATGACATTTATTCGGACGAAAATGCGCGAATATATGAAGAAAATGGCCAAAGTCAAGAATCGAGACACTCAAGTCTTTGGAGCAGAAGGGACGGCGGCCACGCCTTAATAGCGACACCGCTATGCGACACACTTTGAGACGACTCAGAGCAAATTTCTAATTTACAAGTGACGGCATCAGGTTTAAAAGAGTAGGGCGTCACAACTCAGACGGCCTAGATTTGGATCCCGACGGCGTCAAAGGTTGAAGCCGACAACATCACAAACATAAGGTGACACCGTCACAGAGTTGACGTGGCCAAGACAAAAACCTAATGGCGGCTACCCGATGGCGTCACAATTAAAGAGTGGCGCCATCGCATATTGTAACTCTATATATAGAATTCGAATTTTCAAGATTTTGGGAGAGGTAGTTTTGTAGAGTAAAACCTAGACCTAACATAGGTCGTCTTGGGCGAGATCTTAGGGTTCCATACCCTATTTTACAACAAGATAAGTGATTTACTTCATTAATTAAATTATGTCTTCAATTGTTTGTGTGTATGCTTGCATATTTTCTATGTCCGGCTAATTTTCTTGTGTGTTTGCTTATATCTATGAAACCTAGGTATTGAATATTGATTGGTTGTCTCTTATCTTAATTGTGATTGACCTAGTATTTCGATAGGTCATCCGTTATATTTTTAATGCTTGAGTAATCTTTGTGAACATTAGTTTATAATCACCTAGAGTTATTGTAGTCAAAACATCCAAAGATAAACTTAGAGTTAGTTTATGAATCCTAGATATTTCGTGAGGCAATAGCCTTAATGTAGACTCAAAGAGTTACGGAAAACGCATACCCTACGACCTTAGAAGACACAACGTGTTAAGAATAAGGACGTGACAATTCAACCATCAATAGTTGATAACTAGGGAGTAATAGCATTGATAATGATTTAAAAGGTACACTTTTGAGGGGTCATTTAAGCCCTTAATTGATCACTTTTGTATCCGTTACTACTTAATTTCGTTCCTTTTCACTTTTTAGGTCTCTTGAAGGCAAATTGCTGGAATGACACTTATTCGGACGAAAAGGAGCGAGTATATGAAGAAAATGGCCAAAGTCAAGAATCGAGATACTCAAGCTGCTGAAATTGAAGGGGATGGCGTCACTGCTTAAATGCGACGCCGTCGCGACACATCTTGAGACGACTCAGAGAGCAAATTGCTAATTTACATGTGACGGCATCGGGTTTAAAAGAGTAGGGCGTCGCAACTCGACGGCCTAAATTTGGATCCGACGGCGTCGAGATTGAAGCCAACGCGCCACACGCATAAGGTGACGCCGCCACAGAGTTGACGTGGCCAAGACGAAACCCTAATGGCAATGACCGACGGCGTCACAATTAAAGAGTGATGCCATCGCATATTGTAACACTATATATAGAATCCGAATTTTTCAATTTTTAGGAGGTAATTTTGTGGAGTAAAACCGAAACCAAACCAAGGATGTCTTGTGAAGTATCTTAGGGTTCCAACCCTATTTTACAACAAGATAAGTGTTTTACTTCATTGATTTAATCATGTCTTCAATTGTTTGTATGTATGCTTGCATGTTCTCCATGTCCCGCTAATTTACTTGTGTGTTTGCTTAGATATATGTAACCTAGGTATTGAATATTGATTGGTTGTCTCTTATCTTAATTGTGATTAACCTAGTATTGCGATAGGTCATTCGTTGTGTTATTAATGCTTGATTAGTCTTTGTTGAACCTTAGCTTATAGTTACTAGTGGAATTGTAGGCTAAATATCCAAAGATAACATTAGTGTTAAGTTTATGAATCATAGAGATTTCGTAGTCATTAACCTTAGGTAGCTTCAAAGAGTTAGGGATAACGATACCCTACGACCTTATAAACACAACGCGTTAAGAATAAGGACGTGGCAATTCAACCATCAATAGGAGATAACTAGGGAGTAATAACATCTAAGTAAACACATTTTTAATCATCATAAGAGCACACAACAATAAGACATAGACTACACTGACCTTAGTTTAAATAATTAGATAAATAAAGTAATCGGTAGAAATATCAACCCCTAACTCCAAACCCCGAGATTCGTACCTTTCAATTTTCTAAAAAAACATAAAAAAGATTAAAAAAAAATAATCTTCCTCAACCCCAACCTTAGCGTAGTAATTTCTCACTAGCATTCCTATTCCCCTAGAGAACGATATCAATTCCCGAGGCTTACCTTAATACTACACTACAACGATTAGGTTCAACGCCTAGGGTGTTGAAAAACTTGCTCAACAAAAAGGAAGTTCATTTGACCCTGAACGCGTGTTGTACGCGTATCAAGTTTTTGGCGCCGCTGCCGTGTAATAGAATAGCTAGGTAGGAGTTCACCTCATTTAGGTTTCCTTACTTGATTCCTGTCAAGTAAGCTTTTTTCTCACTTTTAGCTTCCTCGTAGTCTATCCCCCTTATTTGTGACATTTGTTAGTAACCCCGTCACTTTTCATTATGGAAGGTGATAATCAACCACCACTCATCAACCCACCACCAAATGACCCGCCAAGAGGACGTACTCTTGGTAAATACTCAAGACCAAGCCACCTAGGCTATAGAAACACCATTGAGCTTCCCGACCAAGCCCAAACTACGGCCCTGCGATCCGACACCATCCGGTTAGTGCAAAACGGATGTGCATTCCATGGACTTCGTTCCGAAGATCCTAATCAGCATCTTAAGGATTTCCTTAAAATCGTCGATTCCATCGACCTCTATGCTACTACTCGGGAGACCACGCGTCTGCGTCTCTTCCAATTCTCTCTACGGGACCAAGCTAGTAATTGGCTTGAGCGACTTCCCGCCGGCTCCATCTCAAGTTGGGATGATCTCACTTCTCGTTTCCTTGCTCAATTTTTCCCACCGGGGAGAACTACTAAGCTTAGGAATGAAATCTTGATGTTCCAACAACGTCAAGGTGAATCTCTCTACGAAGCATGGACTCGATTCAAGGACCTCCCTCATCACGGCATTGATCTTTGGCTTCAAGTCCAACTCTTCTACGATCATGTCAACTTCCCCACTAAGCGATCCATTGACCAAGCGGCCGGTGGAAAACTTAGTGATCTCACCGCGGAAGAATCATGGGGTATAATAGAAGACCTTTCCCTCTATGACAACGAAAGTTGGAATGACCCCCGTGAGTTGCCTAAAACCGTAAAGGCAATCTCCTTGCCTCCCATTGACTCACAATCTTCCGACCGTAGGATGCTCGAGCTTGAAGATCAAGTTAAATTCCTAATGAGCTACTACGAAAATCCTAAGTCTTCACAAAAAGTGAACAAAATCACTCTACCTTGTGAATTGTGTAGTGGTTCCTACGACACTCGAGATGCACAAGACTCCCCGAACAAGCTTTTGCGGACTACGCCTCCACGCGTACCGACGGAGCGGGAGAGAAGTGGTACACTTTCAAGCCCGAACAAAACAACTTAGGAAACTCCTATAACCCCTCATGGAGGAATCACCCTAACCTTAAGTGGAACCAAAATTCAACCCCCTCCCCCCCCTAAAGCTCATCTAGTCCACCTAATCGTTTCAACCCTCAAAACACCGAGAACCCCACTAGTCTTGAGGCAATTGCGTCTAGATTCATGTCATTTCAAGATACTCGATTGACTAAGCTTGAAGCCGATTTCAAGCGACGACAAGACGAGATGACAAAAAAGCTTGACGCCCTCTTAAAAGCCTTCAACGACCGGGAGATTAGAGTACTCCCAAGTGATACTATAAAGAACCCAAAAGTGAGTTCGATTTCATCGACTTCATGTTCTTGTTCACCATGGGAGAATGCGTATCCGTTCCCCTCACACCCAACGGTCCACTCGGTAAACGCTATCAACAAGGGTTCCAAGCGATCCCAAATGAGGTACCAAGGCCCCGCACCGTTGGTAAAACCTACTCTTGAGAAACCCGTCAACCAAGAACCCAAACCTAATCTAGAGGAGGAATACAAGGAAATCCATCAAGAAAAACCGGTTCTTGAAGTCTTAACTCATGCACCTTATTATAATGCTTTAAAAGAAAAATATGAGCTAGAACTTAAACTTGGAAAACATGGGTTCGCTTTTGTGCAAAATAATTTACCTAAGAAGTTAGACGATCCTGGGCTATTCACTCTTCCGTGTAGGCTTGGAACTTCCAAACCTCTCGATGCTCTAGCCGACTTAGGATCATGCATCAATCTTGTTTCGTTGTCCCTCCATAGAAGCCTTAACTTAGGTAAGATAGAACCAACGGAAACCATCTTAGGTCTAGCAGACGGTAGTAGTGTATATCCGGTAGGGATAATAAAGGACATGGTAGTGCACATAGGAGAATTGACTCTTTTGGCGGATTTCCATGTGCTAGACGTGAATAAGGACCCGACATGCCCATTGCTTGTAGGAAGAGGATTCTTAGCTACCGCTAGTGCCATCATTGATTGTAAGATGTCCAAAATAGTGGTAGGAGAAGGGAGTGCTAGGTCAACTTACGATGTCAAAAAGCATACTTACTACAAAGAAGAGGAAATCCCACATGAGATTAGGTTGGATAGAACACAATCTAGATATGGACCTTGGATTAATAAAGACTTCATAGGTCCCCAACGACCTTTCTATCTAGATGAAGCCTTTGCTAGTCAAGCGACTTTTCATGAAAAAGAATTGGCTAGGGACATGGAAGTAAACCCGTTCGAGGACGCCTTAGTATTTAGGAAGATGACCGAGTTCCTAGGAAGCTTGCCCGTCAACCTTGTCATGAATAAGTGTAAAGTTAAGAGCGATAAGCCTAAGCATAAGTGGAATTGAGATAGACCACCTAGTGATGGTAATGGAGAGTGGCACATTAGGATAACGATCTATGACCTCGATGGAAAGAAGTTTGAAAAGGAATACCGAACCAAACATACTACTAGGAACTTAAATGATAAGTTTGATCCTTATGACATTCTAGAGGATTGGCTTACTTATATCAGTACGTAGGGGCACGACTTCGAGTCTAACTACAAGACTCATAAATAAGGAAAAGCGCTTCGTAGGAGGCAACACATGCTTAATTTTTTGCTTGTTTGTGTCATATATCTTTTATTGATTGTTTATTCTCATGTTTAAATTTGTAAAAATGCTTTATTTTGTCTTTAACCTCGTCTTAATTACATATAAAGGTATTTTACATAAGGGATAAGCGTAGGGAGAATTACACACGTTTTCAAAAAGAACGTGAACATGAGAATTACAATTATTTAAAAGATATACATGTGTGTTTGTTCGAGTCAAATGCTTGTATCGAGTCATAATGGATGTTTTGCAGAAATTTTTCAAATTCTAAAGATAAAATTTTCCGAAAATCGAGACCGTTTCATCATGATAACTGATGGTGTCGAGTGCAACTGACGGCGTCGGGAGGAGTAAAGCGCTACTAATTTTTTCTCGTTTTGAGTCGCTTATAAATTTTTGGAATTTTCTGTGTCTTAATTTTCCGTAAAATCAGTAAACATCCATTCCACAAGCATTATATCCTAGTTTAGTAGAGTCTTATATATATTGTTACCGCCGATTTTACGCGAGGGTTTCGTTTGTTTTCTTCAAGTGTGCAGGTTTAGTTTATCAAGAAGAAAATACAAAATATTGGAAGGATCTTTTCACGCAAACACTCTTCTTGAAGAAAGATTTAATCACTACTTCACACGGATCCTACCGAGCTAATCAGGGGAGTACTAGTTTCTTTTGTTTATAATTACCTTCCCTTTTTATAACTTGGATACTTTCGGGGAACATTGAGGACAATGTTCAGTTTAAGTGTAGGGAGGCAAAATAAAACGGGAACTTTGAAACTATGCTTATCCTTGACTATTTGCCTTGTCAAATTTCATTTGTGTAATAAACCATGAGAAATATCGGTTAGGGTAATTTTGGCACAAAATTTAAAATTTTTCATGACATGTAGGAGTGGGCCATTAGTCTTAATAAAGAGTCTCATGGATAGGAAGTTATATGACTAGCACAAAAACCCTTTACCACATAAATAACACCCAAAATGTGAGGATCACCCTTAGATTTGTAGGAATTAAAGCATTCCACTTTAATGCTTCGAGCGTGAACCGATAGTATAATAGATTCTAGAACTTGTTTTGTGATGCATTCCGAGATCGCTAGTAAGACTACACTTGTATAGTTAGGAATAACTAAATGATAAGTGGCATTAGGATAACCCTTGTTTGATACCCGTATTATAATTACTTCTTCCACATCGGTTGAGTAATTCCCCCACACCCTTGCGTTGTACTCATCTTTAGTACACGATACCCCTAGTTAACCCTTCAGAGCCAATCCTTTTCGCGGTTCTCGTGATGTTTCGTTTTTCTGAAATATAAATGAAGAGCATTGTTTACAATCCACCCCCAAATGTACACCCAAATCGCCTTAGACTACCTTATATGCACTCACTTTTAGTGTATTATTGTTATCATACTAAACCCTTAGTTCAATTATCTAGTTGCTTGCATAAGTTGCTAAGTCGGGTCATATCCTTTGTACACAGTTTTTGGACGATTGGGACTCACGGGAAAAGTTAAATTTTATGAAATGACGAAAAAGGAAAGTTAAATTCAAATTCCATTTATTTGCGTAATAATGTACTCCAAGTGTTTTGATCTTTTCAATTCGGGTCAAATTAGTGTTAGAGTAATAAAAACTCAAGTGTAGGGATGTGCCTATAAATCCCTATTATTTTGATGTTATCGTAGAGGATGGTAGAGTGAAAGTGTATGAAAAAAATGAAAAAAAAACATACGGGCCATCCTACATCTATCTTTAAATTTATGTTTGTTTGTTTCAATTTATCTTGAGTTTAGAGTGTTGAGTTTTGGCTTAACAACGCCATTCTTCTCATGCTTGTAACATAAAGATTTTTGACTTGCCACCACTAAATCACATATCCCACCAAACCCTTTGTTTCCCTACCGTAAGCCTAACGTTACAACCCTTTAAAAGACCTCTTGGATAGTTTTTCCTAGGTGCTTATGCCAAAGCGATGGAGGTTTGATCTAGTCTCAAGCCTATGGTAATCTATGTACTAGGACTGGTTAATGAGTGTTTATCTTCCATTTCCAACTTGATATATTTCATATACACCCGAGAGATGAGAGTATCCAAACACCACTTGTGAGGTGCTAGTATGTAATTTCCGTGCTTGTTATGACTTTTGCGAGGCTTATGTGTTTTGTGAATCGTTCTAAACCAATGCTTCATGACCCCTAACTTATAAATTAATTGGCCAAAAGCACACTTGCTTGAAGATAAGCAAATACCAAGTGTAGGGATATTTGATAAGTATTTAAAAGGTACACTTTTGAGGGGTCATTTAAACCTTTAATTGATTACTTTTGTATCCGTTACTACTTAATTTGGTTCATTTTCACTTTTCAGGTTTCTTGAAGGCAAATTGCTGGAATGACACTTATTCGGACGAAAAGGCGCGAATATATGAAGAAAATGGCCAAAGTCAAGAATCGAGACACTCAAGTTGCTGAAATTGATGGGGACGGCGTCACTGCTTAAATGCGACGCCGTCGCGACACATCTTGAGACAACTCAGAGAGCAAATTGTTAATTTACCCGTGATGCGGCATCGGGTTTAAAAGAGTAGGCGTCGCAACTCGACGGCCTAGATTTGGATCCGCACGACGCCGAGATTGAAGCCGACGATGTCACACGATAAGGTGGACGCCGTCACGAGTTGACGTGGCCAAGACAAAACCCTAATGGCGGAACCAAGGCGTCACAATTAAAGAGTGACATTGCCGCATATTGTAACACTATATATAGAATCCGAATTTTTCAGTTTTTAGGGAGGTAGTTTGGTGGAGTAAAAACCTAAACCGAACCAAGGCTGTCTTGTCCAGTATCTTAGGTTTCATACCCTATTTTACAACAAGATAAGTGTTTTGCTTCATTGATTTAATCATGTCTTCAATTGTTTGTGTGTATGCTTGCATGTTCTCCATGTCTGGCTAATTTACTTGTGTGTTTGCTTAGATATATGAAACCTAGGTACTGAATATTGATTGGTTGTCTCTTATCTTAATTGTGATTGACGTAGTATTGCGGTAGGTCATTCGTTGTGTTATTAATGCTTGATTAGTCTTGGTTGAACCTTAGCTTATAGTTACTAGTGGAATTGTAGGCTAAATATCCAAAGATAACCTTAGTTTTAAGTTTATGAATCCTAGAGATTTCGTAGTCAGTAACCTTAGGTAGCTTCAAAGAGTTAGGGATAAACGCATACCCTATGACCTTAGAAACACAACGCGTTAAGAATAAGGACGTGGCAATTTAACCATCAATAGGAGATAACTAAGGAGTAATAACATCTAAGTAAACACATTTTTAATCATCATAAGAGCACACAAAAATAAGACATAGACTACACTCACCTTAGTTTAGATAATTAGATAAGTAGAGTAATCGGTAGAAATACCAACCCCCAAATCCAAACCCCAAGATTCGTACCTTTCAATTTTCTAAAACAACATAAAAAAGATAAAAAATAATCTTCCTCAACCCCAACCTTAGCGTAGTAATATCTCACTAGCATTCCTATTCCCCTAGAGAACGATATCAATTCCCGAGGCTTACCCTAATACTACACTACAACGATTAGGTTCACTGCCTAGGGTGTTGAAAAACTTGCTCGACGGAAAGAAAGTTCCTTTAACCCCGAATGCGCGTTGTACGTGTATCAAGCATCTAAGTAAACACATTTTTAATCATCATAAGAGCACACAACAATAGACATAGACTACACTCACCTTAGTTTAGTTAATTAGATAATTAGATAAGTAGAGTAATCGGTAGAAATACCAACCCCCCAAATCCAATACCCCGAAATTCTTAACTTTCCATTTTCTAAAAAAATTAAAAATATATATAAAAAAATAATATTCCTCAACCCCAACCTTAGCCTAGTAAGTTCACACTAGCATTCCTATTCCCCTAAAGAATGATATCAATTCCCGAGGCTTACCCTAATACTACACTACAACGATTAGGTTCACTGCCTAGGGTGTTGAAAAACTTGCTCGACAAAAGGAAGTTCCTTTGACCCAAAACGCGTTGTCGCGTATCAAGTTTTGGTGCCGCGGGGAATAGAATAGCTAGTTAGATTTTCACCTCGCTTAGGTTTCCTTGCTTGATTCCTATCAAGTAAGCTTTTTTTCCCCATTTTTAGCTTCCTCGTAGTCTATCCCCCCTTCTTCGTGACCTTTGTTAGTAACTCCGTGACTTTTCATCGTGAAAGGTGATAATCTACCACCACTCAACAACCCACCACCAAGTAAATCACTTTCACTCAAACCCTATTCTAATGACCAACACAACCGCCAAAGCCGTTATGTTAGTAGAAACAACGACCTTCAAGATTTGCAAAAGGTATTTGATAGTACAATTAGGGATGCTGTTGAGAAAGTGGTTAAGCGCCTCATTGTTGGCTCCATGATCGCAGAATCGAATAATGGCTTTGTGGATAAAAACGTGAATGAGGAGAATAGTGTTTATTTCAATCTTTACCCCACTAAGGAAGAGGTTGCTTTCCATCAATACATAATCGATAATCCCCGACCACCCATCATTAGGATATGTCCAAAGATTAGGAGAGGAAATCCTTGGAACCTCAAAATCCCTTGCATGATCGGATATAGGAATGTCGAGCATGCTTACATAGACACGGAATCTCCAATTAATGTGATGTCGTCAGCTATTTACAATGACATTATGAATGAGCGACTTATGATTAGGAGAGGCCCTAAGTATCCGGGCGGGGTTTGCAACTTTGTGGGAAGAGTCAAAGATGTACACGTCTTTATAGGGAATTTCACCTACTTAGTTGATTTTGTGATCCTAGAAGACATCGGATGTGTCATTGACTATAGCTTATACCAAGTAGTGCTAGGAAAACTGTTTGTTGAAACATCTAAAATGAGCCATAACAAGTATGAAGGAACGGTTAGGTAAAAGGAAGGGGACGATGAGATCACTTATAGTATGCCTTGGAAGACGAATTGATATGGCCTTTTATCCCTTTTTGAATGAGACAACATTAGAGCTTTTGAGGAAAAAAGCGAAGACGATGTTGAAAAAGGTTTGAACTTCATGTGGGAGAAAAGGAGACTATTATAAGGATTGTTTGACCCTAGGGCCTAGGTATAGAGCCGATGAAAATTTTGTCAATATGATAGAATTCTCATTGAGAATGAAAAACGAGACCACGTAGGGGCACGACTTCGAGTCTAGCTACAAGACTCATAAATTAAGAAAAGCGCTTCGTGGGAGGCAACACATGCTTAATTGCTTGCTTGTTTGTGTGTCGTATATCTTTTATTAATTGTTTATTCTCATGTTTGAATTTGTAAAAATGCTTTATTTTGTCTTTAACCTCGTCTTAATTACATATAAAGGTATTTTACAAAAGGGATAAGTGTAAGAAGGATTACACACGTTTTCAAAAAGAACGTGAACATGAGAATTACGATTATTAAAAATATATACATGTGTGTTTGTTCGAGTCAAATGCTTGTATCGAGTCATAATGGATGTTTTGCATGAATTTTTCCCGATTCTAAAGATATAAATTTTCCAGAATTTTTCCAGAAAATCACATACCAGTTTCTACTTTTTCCACAAGCATTACTCTTTTTCTCGTTTTCTGTGCTACTTATAAATTTTTAGAATTTTCCAGGTCATAATTTTTCAGAAAATCTGTAAACATCCATTCCACAAGCATTATATCCTAGTTTAGTAGAGTCAAATATATATATTGTTACCGCCGATTTTACGCGAAGGTTTCGTTTGTTTTCTTCAAGTGTGCAGGTATTATTTATCAAGAAGAAGATACATAAGATTGGAAGAAGTTTTTCACACATACATTCTTCTTGAAAAAAGATTTAACCACTAGTTCACACGAATCCTACCGAGCTAATCGGGAGTACTAGTTTCTTTCGTTTTAATTACCTTCCATTATCATAACTTTGATACTTTCGGGAACATTGGGGACAATGTTCGGTTTAAGTGTAGGGAGGAAAATAAAATGGGAACTTTGAAACTATGCTTATCCTTGACTATTTGCCTTGTCAAATTTCATTTGTGTAATAAACCATGAGAAATATTGGTTAGGGTAATTTTGGCACCAAATTTAATATTTTTCATGATATGTAGGTAAGGTGGCAATTTTGACACGAAACACGTTAACACGACACGATACCGACCTAGTCTTAATGAGTTCGTGTTTGACCTTAATGAGTTTCGTGTCTTAACAGTCCGACACATTAAGACTGTTATATATCAGTCTTAACAGTCGGACCTAAGACCTTAAAATTAAATATATATAAGTCTTTACCATTTCTACCATTTCTCCAACTCCCATTTTACCATTTCTTTTCTCTACAAAACACACACACAACGAACTCTCCTCACTCTCTCTCTAAATTTCCGGCAACCGTCATCTTTTCCGGCCAAATTCCGACGACCACAAATACTTACACCACCTATCTCAAATGATAGATCGGTGTCTTGTGATCACGTTTAAGCATGATAATCACGTTCAAACATCCACACGCGCTCCAAATCTAATTTTTAGATTTCGGATATTAGAGTTTTTGAATAAAAACGTGTTTGATGATTCAAGGTGAGATGGTTACGGGTTTTACCCGTAGGAATGTCAGTGGTGAATAAGGTCGAGCTTGATGGTCTTGTGTTGACTTGTTTGTAAATATAACTGAAATACATGCGAATTAGTCTTGTATTGGTCAAGTTGTTCTTGTGTCATTGGGAGATATTATTTGTTGTAATGGTCAAGTTGTTCTTGTGTCACTCATTGGTCAAGTTTTACAGTAGGAAGCAAATGGTTGAATATTCTTTTAGTAATTTGCAATCGCTGTACTAAATATGGAGATATTATTTGTGCTCATCTATGCTTGTTACGCGTAAGTCATGTACTACGATCCCAAGTAACCATGTAAAAGAATACATAATAAGCCCAAAATCACGAGATAGTAGCAAAACATAGGAATGAGAACACTTGGAAGTCTTAACGTGTTCTTAATGGTCTTTAACGAGTTAACTGTTTATTTTCGTGTCGTGTTCGTGTTTGAGAAAAATGACACGATAAGCTAACAGTCGTGTTCGTGTTTGACCTTATGAGTTCGTGTCTTAACAGTTCGTGTGACTGTTATGCCACTCTATATGTAGGAGTAGGCCATTAGTCTTAATAAAGCGTCTCATAGATAGGAAGTTATATGACTAGCACAAAAACCCTTTATCACTTAAATTCCACCCAAAATGTGATGATCACCCTTAGATTTGTAGGAATTAAAGCATTCCACTTTAATGCTTCGAGCGTGAACCGATAGTATAATAGATTCTAGAACTTGTTTTGTGATGCATTCCGAGATCGCTAGTAAGACTACACTTGTATAGTTAGGAATAACTAAATGATAAGTGGCATTAGGATAACCCTTGTTTGATACCCGTATTATAATTACTTCTTCCACATCGGTTGAGTAATTCCCCCACACCCATGCGTTGTACTCATCTTTAGTATACGATACCCCTAGTTAACCCCTCAGAGCCTATCCTTTTCGCGGTTCTCGTGATGTTTCGGTTTTTTGGAATATCAATGAAGAGCATTGTTTACAATCCACCCTCAAATTTACACTTTAGCCTACCTTGTATGCACTCACTTTTAATGCATTATTTTTATCATACTAAACCCTTAGTTCAATTATCTAGTTGCTTACATAAGTTGCTAAGTCGAGTCATATCCTTTGTACACAATTTTGGGACGATTGGGACTCATGGGAAAAGTTAAATTTTACGAAATGACGGGACTGAACGTTAAATTCAAATTCTTTTTATTTGCGTAATAATGTACTCCAAGTTTTTTGATCTTTTCAATTCGGGTCAAATTAGTGTAAGAGTAATAAAAACTCAAGTGTAGGGATATGCCTATAAATCCCTATTATTTTGATGTTATCGTAATAGATTAAAAAGAAAAAAAAATTATAGAGTAAAAAAAAAAGAGAAAAAAACATACGGGCTACCATCCTACATCTATATTTCAATTTATGTTTGTTTGTTTCAAAGTTATCTAGAGTTTAGAGTATCGAGTCTTGGCTTAGCAACGCCATTCTTCTCATGCTTGTAACATAAAGATTTTTGACTTGACACCACTAAATCACCTATCCCACCAAACCCGTTGTTTCCCTACCGTAAGCCTAGCATTACAACCCTTTAAAAGACCTCTTGGATAGTTTTTCCTAGGTGCTTAAGCCAAAAGCGATGGAGGTTTGATCTAGTCTCAAGCCTATGGTAATATATGTACTAGGACCGGTTAATGAGTGTTTATCTTCCATTTCTAACTTGATATATTTCATATACACCGAGAGATGAGTATCCAAACACCACTTGTGAGGTGCTAGTATGTAATTCGTGCTTGTTATGACTTTTTGGGGCTTATATGTGTTGTGAATTGTTCTAAACTAATGCTTCATGACCCCTAACTTATAAATTAATTGGCTAAAAGCACATTTGCTTGAGGACAAGCAAATACCAAGTGTAGGGATATTTGATAAGGATTTAAAAGGTACACTTTTTAGGGGTCATTTTAGCCCTTAATTGATCACTTTTGTATCCGTTACTACTTAATTTCGTTCATTTTAACTTTTTAGGTCTCTTGAAGGCAAATTGCTGGAATGATACTTATTCGGCCGAAAAGGCGCGAATATATGAAGAAAATGGCCAAATTAATGAATCGAGACACTCAAGCTACTGGAACTGAAGGGGACGGCGTCACAGCTTAATAGCGACGCCGTCGTGACACACCTTGAGACGACTCAGAGAGCAAATTGCTATTTTACAAGTGACGGCATCATGTTTAAAAGAGTAGGGCGTCACAAATCAGACGCCCTAGATTTGGATCTCGACGGCGTCAGAGGTTGAAGCCGAAGGCGTTACAAACATAAGGTGACGCTGTCACAAATTTGACGTGACCAAGATGAAAACCTAATGGCGGCTACCGACGCGCCGTAATTAAAGTGGCGCGTTGCATATTGTAACTCTATATAGAATTCAAATTTTCGGTATTGGGAGAGGTAGTTTTGTGGAGTAAACCTAAACCGAACATAGGCTGTCTCAAGTATCTTAGGGTTCCATACCCTATTTTACAACAAGATAAGTGATTTACTTCATTAATTCAATTATGTCTTCAATTTTTTGTGTGTATGCTTGCATGTTTTCCATGTCCGGCTAACTTACTTGTGTGTTTGCTTAGATATATGAAACCTAGGTATTGAATATTGATTGGTTGTCTCTTATCTTAATTGTGATTGACCTAGTATTGCGATAGGTCATCCATTGTGTTTTTAATGCTTGAGTAATCTTTGTGAACATTAGTTTATAATCGCCTAGAATTATTGTAGTCTAAACATCCAAAGATAACCTTAGAGTTAGTTTATAAATCCTAGAGATTTCGTAGGAAATAACCTTAAGGTAGACTCAAAGAGTTAGGGAAAAACGCATACCCTACGACCTTAGAAGACACAACGCGTTAAGAATAAGGACGTGACAATTCAACCATCAATAGGAGATAACTAAGGAGTAATAGCATCTAAGTAAACACATTTTTAATCATCATAAGAGCACACAACAATAAACGTAGACTACACTCACCTTAGTTTAGATAATTAGATAAGTAGAGTAATCGGTCGAAATACCAACCTCGAAATTCGTACCTTTCCATTGTCTAATAATAATAATAATAATAATAATAATAATCTTCCTCAACCCCAACCTTATCCTAATACTACAGTACAACGATCAGGTTCACTGCCTAGGGTGTTGAAAAACTTGCTCGACGAAAAGGAGGTTCCTTTGACCCCGAACGCGCGTTGTACGCGTATCAACTAGAAAAAAGAGTATACCTCTAACAGGAAACTTGTCCTTACTAGAGTGCTTGGCACTCCTCTTCACTTTCTAGCCTTGCAAGGAATGCTCATTCCTAGGTTACTACCATCATCATCTGAAAGAATGATGGCAGGGCACACAAATTTTAAAGGAGTATAGTAAACTTCAATATCTAAAGAACTATTCTCTTCATCATCTCTACTTGGAACAGAGGTCTTACCAGCATCAGGATCGCCAGCAGAGGTAGCACTTAAATTCCTCTTCTTGACCGCTAGGGAAATCATATCCTCATCACTTTCTTTAGGATTATTATAAGCCTAGGAAAAATCTCTTTCAAATTCTTACTCATGAATACCAGCCTGAGCATCAATCGGATGAGCAGGCTGAACAAACACCCTAGCCAAGCCAGGGTCAGAAATACTGACACTAGATGGTGTGTTACCCCCTGATGGACCTTCACTAGAGTCACATATTACAACATCATTAAGTGACGCTACATTGCAAAACAGAAAAAAAAGAATGCCGTGTTATCTTGTTGGAATGGAACCTTACCTCATCAGATGTCTTGAGTATGCTCCATATGTTCTAAAGACAATTGTAAATCTTCAAAAATCAAAAACCCTTTGGTCAAATGATGAGAGGAGAGTGATCAATCAGGACCAACACCTTAAAAATTATGATCATATCATAATTTTCTTACTTTACTGAATCTAGTTAAATGTCGATCATTTTTGTATAATAAATACTATACTAAGAGTGTGTGTGCCAAATTTTTATTTAGGTTAGTTATAAACTTGAATTCCTTAGATTTACATGTACCTTCACTTCACATTTTAGGCTTAGTAGTAGAAGCTAAGTCATGATCTACTAGGAGTTTGAGCTAGTGTACTTAGATTTCACCCGGTACGTGAAATTTCCTAACTATCTTATAAAATGCCAAATACAAATATCATAGCTTGTTCATATGCAATATATATTAGTATATTTATATCTAATCATAATAATAACAGCAATAGAAGATTAGATTAAATAACTTCTACTTTTGTAAAACCTTAAACTTTCTCTAAATCCTCATAAACAAATTAGAATTTTCATGTCCTAAACCTTATAAATATTTTTATATAAACCTAACATTATAACTATTACAAATATATAATAAAACAATCAAAATATGATCTTTCTCCTCCCAAAATTTGGCTATAATGCCCTTCCCAACACACACACATACCATTTTTTTTCATTTCTACTTTAAACCTTTTCTCTCCCTCTCAACTTGTCTCCCTAACTTCTTTTTAAAATTTCACCATCTTTTCCTAATACTTCCAGCCCCTAAAGCCATGAAGATCTAAGGTTTAGAAGGTTTTTTGAAAGGTAATCATCTAACCAAGGTGTTGTATTAATCTCTTGTTTTACTTACCTTGTTCCTTCTCATGTCTTTAGTAATTTTCGTCTTCTATTTTGAGTCTGAAGGCTTGTTTTTGTTAGAAATCTCTCTTACATCTTGATGTTGATAGGTTATTCACCAAGATACGTTTCATATGCTAAAGGTGGTGATAGTCCATGATCCAACGTATGTTAAGATCAATAGAAGAACTTTTGTAAGTTCTAGCCAGCAAACAAGTGAATTTTATCAACTTTCACTTCAAAAAATCTCTAGATTCGTATATAAAACCTTGTGAATCTTCAAAGAAGCATTTTTAACTACCTACAAATGTCTAAAGTTGGATCTTGAATGTGCAAAAATCGGATTTAAGTCATGGATTTACAAGAGTGTTTTCTCATTTAGACTAAATTTGTCATTTCCAAAGATCTTGACAATGTATACTTTCTTTACTTGATACATGCATGTTTTCTTGATTTTTAAATGATTTCCTCCTCTGAAAAACTTTTGTATTATATTTATAAAGCAAGATCTAATAAAAAAGAAGTTATCGAAGGAGAAAAGAGTTTGAAAGTACTTTTCTTGACTAGTTTCTGAACAACAATCTGTCAGATTGTAACACCAGACTTTGAAAGGCCATAACACTGTCAATATGTAACCAAATTCAGCGATTTTTCTTCTGAAATTTAGATCTACGTGCTACCTTTCAAACCCAGATGGTCTCACCTAAAAACTCAAAGTCTTAAACCTCGAAACGATGGTCAAAAGACGCGTGTGTAAACATTGGGATATATGATGACAAATGTAACAATGCTATCAACAATTACTCAATTAGTGGTGTAAGGATTACCTAAATGTTTTAGTATATCGACTATCTTTTTTTAAGCTAGGGATTAAGAATTTAAACTTGGATTAACAAAATGGCTTATGTAGCTACAACTTTCAAGTTTCAAGCTAGTTTAAAAGATTTGGTTTTTTCACAAGAAACGGATCCTAATCACTCAAATAGATTTATTACGGAAGGAGTACATTTAAGGTATCCACTATAATGAACTTTTGAAAATGTTTATACAATTAATACATCATCAAGTTATATAACTTGTCATATGATAAACCTATTACTGCTATGTATGAACTAATGAAACTAGTCATAAAGCTTTTTATATCATAAAACACAATTAACATTTTTAAAAACAAAAATAATAAAAAATAATTTAGATATTTTGAAAATCATAGACTTTTTAATTTCAACTAAAATTGATAAAGTTGTTCACTATTTAAACCTTATCAAGACATATTGATAAATTAACCATTGCATATCGCTACCACTACGAGCAGAAATGGTATAGATTATGGAAAAACCATTTAGATAAGAACAATACTTGTATTAGCATTGCATATATTTTTAAGAAATATCTTTCAGAATAGTTACAGAAACAAAAGTTTGAGTGCATTAACTAATTTTCAAATATATATGTGAAAAACGTGTTGATTTGATTCCGTTTTATATATAGAATAATAGAAAGTGTCAAATTAGTAAAGCAAAATTCTTACCTAAACATATTAACTCGTAACATATTAGGGGAAGAATTTTTAAATGCTTACTTTTATTTTGGTGCTTATCAAGGGACAAATTTCACATCCATCTAGTTTGATCTAATTGTGGGGATAAACCTAAGATTTAATATGAAAACCTAAGTCCATGCTTTTTTTTTTCTCATTTTTCTTTGTCTTTTTGTCTTTTTTATTTATTAACTTCTTTTTATTATTTATTTATTTATTTATTTTATTTTTTGAATTCACGTTTTTATTACAAATTCGTGCCTTTTTTTTTTAGTTCAAATTTTATTATTTTCTTTTAATTTTAAATTCAAATTTTTTCAAGTTTTTTGCTTTCACACGCTTTGGCTCAGATTCATACGCTGCTCGCGTTTTATCGTTTTCGTCCGTGTTCATATGTTTCGTCCTTTTGTTTACGTTTTTTCTGCTTTCGACGTTTTAAATGCTTTCGACGCTCACACCGGTTTTCGACGTTTTGTCCGTTTTCGGCATTTTCATACGCTTTCATACGTTTTGTATGTTTTCATACGCTTATATCGTTTTAAATGCGTGTTTAGACGTTTTGTCCGTTTTCATACGCCGCCGCTTTTACGTTCCGTCCATTTTAGACTT
Organism: Chrysanthemum lavandulifolium; assembly: GCA_022545495.1. Lineage (NCBI taxonomy): Eukaryota > Viridiplantae > Streptophyta > Magnoliopsida > Asterales > Asteraceae > Chrysanthemum > Chrysanthemum lavandulifolium. The sequence goes on from CM040245.1 coordinate 218,877,565, forward strand.
TTTCGTTCATTTTGGACGTTGTCGTCCGCTTTTATACGTTTTCGCCCTGCTTTCATACATTTTCGCCCATTTCTTACGCCGCCCGCTTATGTCCGCTTTCATACGTTTCGCCTGCTTTCTTACGTTTCGTTTGTTTTCATCGTTTCGCCCATTTTCTTACATTTTTGTTCGTTATCATACGTTTTCGTCCGCTTTCTTTCGTTTGCGTCCATTTTTCATACATTTTCGCACGTGTTTTACGCTTTCATACGTTGCCTCTGCTTTTCTTACATTTTCGCCATTTTCATCCATTTTCATACGGTTTTGTCTGCTTTTTAGGTTTTCATGTATTTTCGTCCGCTTTTAGACGTTTCGTCGTATTTTTACGTTTTGATGTATTTTCGTCCGTTTTCAGACATTTTCATACGTTGTCATCCATTTTTAGACGTTTCGTCTATTCTCAGACGGATTCATCAGGTTTTATATGTTTTCGTTAGTTTTCATATGTTTTCATCCGTTTTAATACGTTTTTTTTCTTCTGTTATTACGTTTTTGTCCGTTTTCAAACGTTTTTGTCCATTTTCATACGTTTTTATACGTTTTGCATTCGATTTTATATGTTTGTGTCCGTTTTCATATGTTTTCATTTTGATATTTGTAAGTGACACTTATTTATCTCTTGTGATATAACACTGTAAGGAAGATGAAAAGTATTACATTCTTCATTATGAAAAGTATTACATTGTGCATGTTTCGATAGGTTTTATAGCGGGATTTGAAAATATCTATGGTTGAAACAGCAAACTAAATAAGCTATGGTTGAAGATAGCACACATCTTTATAAACAAACTGAGGAAGCTCAAACACTTGTGATATCACAGGTGATATCACCTCAATTGTGATATCACACGTGATATCATGTGTGATAACACCATTGATATCACATGTGATATCATGTGTGATATTACCGGTGATAGCATGTGTGATATCATAGTTTATATCACTTGTGATATCACTTGTGATATCATGTGATATCATCTGTGATGTCATGTGATATCACAAGTGAGGTGATATCACCTGTTATATCATGTGTGATATCACAGATGTTTGATCTTACTCAGTTTGTTTATAAGGATATTGTCACAATTCGCAAATTCCGGTCATTTCTTAAATTTAATTTGCATCATGATAATTCATTCACGACATTTCATTTCATATTTTACGCGTAAATTTTTATGTTTAATAATTTTTATCGCGTGAGTTTCTATTTTGATTATTCAATCCGTTACATTCAAAAATGATCCCGAGGTATTTTTAAACTTATATTTAGTTCATAAAAACTATATTTTTAGTTTTCCTAGTGTTTCAAATTTATTTGGTATTTTTAATCGTTAAAGTTTAATTATTACGTCGTTTTCTTAAAATTTTACGATAATTATTTTATCACCCGATTTTCACAAGGAAAGTATTTTACAATTTTTATTACCTCATTACATTCTAGTTTGATTTATTAAAAGTTACTTGTACCAAAACTTCCTTCACCTTAATTTAACTTTGTTTTACTTACACTTTGTATCAAATAATACACAAATAATTACACAAGTTGCAAGATAAAAAAAAATATATATTTGAGAAACATAAGTCCCCAAAACCGCCCTAGGGAGGGATACATTAATTATGTTGACAAAACATTTTCTTGATTGAATGGTTTTATACTCCAAGTCACCTTTACTCATTCATTCATCATTCATTTTTCATTCTCATTCAAGTGTTAGAAAACCTTTGTTCTCTCTTTGTTTTCATCCTAGAACCGACCACTCATCAAGAACACAAGGGATCAAATTTTGCAAGATCAAGTCATTAACAATCTAGTTATACCCTTTATATGGTTTTGAAATAAAACCAAGGGTATTTAAGTTTAATCCTTGTTACTTTCACCTCTTCACTATCACTTGTAAGCATATCCTTATCATTTTCATGTTTCCTTGTCATTTTCATATGTTCCTTTTCATTTTTGGAGCTTATATGCATGTTATGTGATTTATACCATTTATTTCATGATTTTAGAAGTTTTATATATTTATAGTCATCCTATAATTATTCCCATGGTATTCTTTGGTCTTGATGGTGATTAGGAACCCATGACACCCTAAGAAGGTGTATGGTAGGATTAGATTAGCTTTGGAGTTGATTTGAAGGGATTAGAATAGGTTTTGTCCGAGAAAACTATTTTCAGTAAACTATATTTTAGGGTCTGTCCTTAAAACGAATTTCTGGAAAACCCACTGATGGTACGACCTTTTGGCCTTGATAATTGGAAAATATACTTTAAAACGAATCCGTGGCGCTTGAACGGATAAAAACGGAGTTATAACGGCCGTGGTGAATTTTTAAAGTTTGGCGGCGAAAAGTATATTTTTCCGAAAAAGACAGCATTCGGTTTTACATATTTCGGGTAAAAACGAGCCTTAAGCTTCACAAATTATTTCGACTAGTCAAAATATATTAGTTTACTTCGATACGAAGCTAAGGACATATTTTACGAGAAACGGATTTAAAACGACAAATATATGCACGCTTTTATAAAGTTGCCGTAAATATTATTTTCTCGAAAAACTATATTATTTTTACGTTACAAGTATTTTATTAGTCGTAAGGGCTATGTTTGCGCTTTTAGCCATGATGTGAAACTTTTATAACGAAATGTCTTCTAGTAAAATCAAGTTCATCGGCCATATTTTTCAAAACAAAAGCCGTTTGTCAAGCGGAGTTATAGTGATTTAAATACGGACGTTCAAACATTGGCGAAACTTATTTTCGCACACAATTAGCAAAAATCACCAACTTTAGCCTTTGATATCTTTATGATCGAGACCTTTTGGACGAAAACTCCCGAATCGAAACTTTTAGATATCGATACAAACTTTCCAAAACCGTCGAGTTCGTTCTCTAACGATCGACGACACCATTTTACGACTAGTTTTCCAAAGCCATTTTTGTTACTTTTATAAAATTTCCGACGACATTGTTTTGCGATTTAAAAGTGAAAATTTCACTATAAATCATTATAAAACCATTGTAGGATGACATTTTGACGTAAAACTTGTAAAGTGCTTTTGATTGGTCAAGACGTCAAACGAGTATTTTCGACGATAAGTATTATTTTCAAAACTCACAAATGGTATAAATAACATCTGAAATGCGTGCATAACATTACATTGCAACTCATTGTATATCATATCATTCATAATAGGGCGCTTTCGGATTCACGCTGCATTTGATTGTAACCACTTTTGTCATCGTGATATATTCACCAAGTGAGTAATCACATCCCTTTTACCGTTTTACTATATTTTGGGGCTGAATGCATGAACCATACTTGAATTAAATTGATTCTTACTTTTGTGAACTCTTTTAATTAGAACTTGTGAACTCGAATCAAATCCTTGAACTTAATTACGAAATTATGACTTGTTAGAACTTATTGAACCGTACATGTTATGACCTTGTCCTAAAGTCTCGCCTTGTTGGTGGAGCGTCTCAATAAATCTCGCCTAGGTGGTCGAGTGACAAAGAAGTCTCGCCTTGTTGGTGGAGCGTCTCAATAAATCTCGCCTAAGTGGTCGAGTGACAAAGAAGTCTCGCCTTGTTGGTGGAGCGTCTCAATAAATCTCGCCTAGGTGGTCGAGTGACAAAGAAGTCTCGCCTTGTTGGTGGAGCGGCTCAATAAATCTCGCCTAGGTGGTCGAGTGACAAAGGAGTCTCCCTTGTTGGAGCAAAGTGCGAAGCCTCCTATGTTCGGAGCATCCCTACATTATTATATTCATGGTACTATATTGGGAACTATTATGACCACTTACACTTGACTACTTGAAGCACTACATTTTTGTGCAATGGGTTGTGTACACACAGTTGCAAGTTTTGTATGGGCGGAATTTGGAACCGAGTGGATACACAATGCCTTTGCTTTGAGAACTATTTTCGTTGACCGAATGCTTTGAATTTTTCTTACGAGTTTTCTTATTTCCGCTAAACGTGTTTACTCACCAACTATTTTCATAGTTGACCCGCTTTTATCTCATGCATTTCTGTGATCGTTAGTAAATTTTTCTATCAAGTCTTGCATAAAGAAGTTTTCACTTGTCGCCATGTCGTTATGTAATAAAACTCAATATTTTGGAATCTAAACTTTGTAATATATTTGCCGATGACGCTAACTGGGTATTGTAATGGTTTACTCTTTCTTTAAATATTAATGTTGGTATGTTCTATTATCTTGTGCTTATGTTCCCTCCGTTACACTCGTGTTTCGCCTCCGAGGGTGTGATGATTGGTATCAGAGCCAAAGGTTATAGAGAATGCCGATTTTTCAAAAATAAAATCACAACTATAACCGAAAAATTTTTTTTATTTTATTTTATTAAACATTGAACATCATCCGAAGTCATCTAGTCCTATCGTTGATCGTTAATCATAAATTATACATAACCCGATCAACTATGTCTAATTTATGAAGAACCATGCAATGATAAGAAGGGTAATTTAAATCATGTTTAGTCGAGTCTTTTGAGTCCGGTCACCGAAGTTGCATTGGTCGGGTGGGTATGCATGGCATGTTTTTACGCTCACGCCTACATTACCGTACCTTGTTCATATCTTCTCTTTCCATCTTTCGACTTGTTAAACATATCACGATTCGATCCCGCCATATTCGATCACTATAACACACATTACCACCGCTCGCACCTCATCCGACTTCGCTCGAATGTCGTTTACTCAACCCGATGTTTTGGTCCTCTCGCAAGATCATGGTCGCAAGAAACACACGCTCGGAGGTAACAACAATGACAATCCAAACAACAACGCTCTTTGGAATAGCGGATCTACTCACCCAAATTATAATACATCTCGATGCTAGGCGAACCAACAACGGAGAAGGTACTTCAAACAATGGACGAAAGCGATGTAAGGATCACCGGGAAGCCGAGACCGTAATCGGCAAAACAAGAGGCGCGAATAAATCGTAACTATGGGCGACCACTCAGAGCGCAAAGGATATGCAGTCCACATCCTTTGTGTACTGATGCAATTATCATCACTCGTGAGACCGCCAAGGTGCAACAAATGTGGATGACGGCCACTTCGCGAAATTGCTCAAACAGAATCGGAAATCAAGGATGAGAAAAGCATGCTACGAGTGTGAAGTCTAGATCACCTTCGCAATACCGCCCAAAGTTGAAAAGAACTCCCAATCAAGGAGGAAATCGTCCAAACTGGCGTTGGCAATAGAAGGCCCACAAGATCAGAACATTGAAATTCCTCCCGCACGTGGTCGAGCATTCTATCTGGGTACCGAGGAAGCCCGCAACGCTTAACGGGTACATTCCTTTGAACAGACACTTTATTTCTGTGCGACATAATTTTGAGTGCATAACTTCCTTCCAACTCTTACCTCGTTCACGACCTTGATTAATTTGAGACCTATTGATATCGACCTTAGTTGTTATATATTTTGTTGATTTGATTTGATTGTGTAAGCAAATCCAATATCGAGCGAATCTTTCAAAAGACCTCATTCAAGGATGTGGCATCCTACCTTTCTAACAACTTGTTTCCTAGCTTGATCTAGTGACAGTTCTTGTTTGATGAGTTGCGAAAATCAAGTTAAGAGACAAGTTTGCACAAGTCGGTTTAGTTTAATCTCATGACAGTTCTTGTTTGATGAGTTGTGGGATTAAATTAGAATCGACTACCTAAAGGTCTTTTGAGAGCTACGTTCGATATTTGGTAAGTTTACCCTATCCAATCTAATCACGGCACGCACTTAGTTGAATGGGAACCGTGACGCATGGGCATTGATATGATCATTTAGACTGCTCGTATGAGCATGAACTTTTAGAACTCTTGTCGAGGTTCGGACCATAGTATCGTTAATCGAATCACGGGACGTGATTCACGACATGGGAAGAATGTCACACCGCAAATTCGGTCATTTCTTAAATTTAATTTGCATCATGATAATTCATTCACGACATTTCATTTCATATTTTACGCGTAAATTTTTATGTTTAATAATTTTTATCGCGTGAGTTTCTATTTTGATTATTCAATCCGTTACATTCAAAAATGATCCCGAGGTATTTTTAAACTTATATTTAGTTCATAAAAACTATATTTTTAGTTTTCCTAGTGTTTCAAATTTATTTGGTATTTTTAATCGTTAAAGTTTAATTATTACGTCGTTTTCTTAAAAATTTTACGATAATTATTTTATCACCCGATTTTCACAAGGAAAGTATTTTTACAATTTTTATTACCTCATTACATTCTAGTTTGATTTATTAAAAAGTTACTTGTACCAAAAACTTCCCTTCACCTTAATTTAACTTTGTTTTACTTACACTTTGTATCAAATAATACACAAATAATTACACAAGTTGCAAGATAAAAAAAAAAAATATATATTTGAGAAACATAAGTCCCCAAAAACCGGCCCCTAGGGGAGGGGATACATTAATTATGTTGACAAAACATTTTCTTGATTGAATGGTTTTATACTCCAAGTCACCTTTACTCATTCATTCATCATTCATTTTTTCATTCTCATTCAAGTGTTAGAAAACCTTTGTTCTCTCTTTGTTTTTCAACCTAGAACCGACCACTCATCAAGAACACAAAGGGGATCAAATTTTTGCAAGATCAAGTCATTAACAATCTAGTTATACCCTTTATATGGTTTTGAAATAAAAACCAAGGGTATTTAAGTTTAATCCTTGTTACTTTCACCTCTTCACTATCACTTGTAAGCATATCCTTATCATTTTCATGTTTCCTTGTCATTTTCATATGTTCCTTTTCATTTTTGGAGCTTATATGCATGTTATGTGATTTATACCATTTATTTCATGATTTTAGAAGTTTTATATATTTATAGTCATCCTATAATTATTCCCATGGTATTCTTTGGTCTTGATGGTGATTAGGAACCCATGACACCCTAAGAAGGTGTATGGTAGGATTAGATTAGCTTTGGAGTTGATTTGAAGGGATTAGAATAGGTTTTGTCCGAGAAAAACTATTTTCGTAAACTATATTTTAGGGTCTGTCCTTAAAACGAATTTCTGGAAAAACCCACTGATGGTACGACCTTTTGGCCTTGATAATTGGAAAATATACTTTAAAACGAATCCGTGGCGCTTGAACGGATAAAAACGGAGTTATAACGGCCGTGGTGAATTTTTAAAGTTTGGCGATTTAAAAGTATATTTTTCCGAAAAAGACAGCATTCGTTTTACATATTTCGGGTCAAAACGAGCCTTAAGCTTCACAAATTATTTCGACTAGTCAAAAATATATTAGTTTACTTGATACGGCTAAGGACATATTTTACGTAGAAAACGGATTTAAAACGACAAATATATGCACGTTTTATAAAGTTGCCGTAAATATTATTTTCGAAAAACTATATTATTTTTACGTTACAAGTATTTTATTAATGTAAGGGCTATGTTTGCGTGCGCTTTTAGCCATGATGTGAAACTTTTATAACGAAATGTCTTCTAGTAAAATCAAGTTCATCGCCATATTTTTCAAAACAAAAAGCCGTTTGTCAAGCGGAGTTATAGTGATTTAAGTACGGACGTTCAAACATTGGCGAAACTTATTTTCTCGCACACAATTAGCAAAATCACCAACTTTAGCCTTTGATATCTTTATGATCGAGACCTTTTGACGAAAACTCCTGAACTGAAACTTTTAGATATCGATACAAACTTTCCAAAACCGTCGAGTTCGTTCTCTAACGATCGACGTACACCATTTTACGACTAGTTTTCCAAAGCCATTTTGTTACTTTTATAAAATTTCCGACGACCTTTGTTTTGCATTTAAAAGTGATAATTTCACTATAAATCATTATAAAACCATTGTAGGATGACATTTTGACGTAAAAACTTGTAAAGTGCTTTTTGATTGGTCAAGACGTCAAACGAGTATTTTCGACGATAAGTATTATTTTCAAAACTCACAAATGGTATAAATAACATACGAAATGCGTGCATAACATTACATTGCAACTCATTGTATATCATATCATTCATAATAGGGCAGTTTCGGGATTCACGCTACATTTCGGTGTAACCACTTTTGTCATCGCATATATTCACCAAGTGAGTAATCACATCCCCTTTTACCGCTTTTACTATATTTTTGGGGCTAAATGCATGAACCATACTTGAATTAAATTGATTCTTACTTTTGTGAACTCTTTTAATTAGAACTTGTGAACTCGAATCAAATCCTTGAACTTAATTACGAAATTATGACTTGTTAGAACTTATTGAACCGTACATGTTATGACCTTGTCCTAAAGTCTCGCCTTGTTGGTGGAGCGTCTCAATAAATCTCGCCTAGGTGGTCGAGTGACAAAGAAGTCTCGCCTTGTTGGTGGAGCGTCTCAATAAATCTCGCCTAAGTGGTCGAGTGACAAAGAAGTCTCGCCTTGTTGGTGGAGCGTCTCAATAAATCTCGCCTAGGTGGTCGAGTGACAAAGAAGTCTCGCCTTGTTGGTGGAGCGTCTCAATAAATCTCGCCTAGGTGGTCGAGTGACAAAGGAGTCTCCCTTGTTGGAGCAGTGCGAAGCCTCCTATGTTCGAGCATCCCTACATTATTATATTCATGGTACTATATTGGGAACTATTATGACCACTTACACTTGACTACTTGAAGCACTACATTTTGTGCAATGGGTTGTGTACACACAGTTGCAAGTTTTGTATGGGCGGAATTTGAACCGAGTGGATACACAATGCCTTTGCTTTGAGAACTATTTTCGTTGACCGAATGCTTTGAATTTTCTTACAGTTTTCTTATTTCCGCTAAACGTGTTTACTCACCAACTATTTTCATAGTTGACCCGCTTTTATCTCATGCATTTCGTGTGATCGTTAGTAAATTTTTCTATCAAGTCTTGCATAAAGAAGTTTTCACTTGTCGCCATGTCGTTATGTAATAAAACTCAATATTTTGGAATCTAAACTTTGTAATATATTTGCCGATGACGGCTAATCCGGTATTGTAATGGTTTACTCTTTCTTTTAAATATTAATGTTGGTATGTTCTATTATCTTGTGCTTATGTTCCCTTCCGTTACACCTCGTGTTTCCGCCTCCGGCGAGGGTGTGACAGATATGTGCTTTCTTCAACCATAACTTCTTTAGTTTGCTGATTCAACCATATATATTTTTAAATTCTGCTATAAAACCTATCAAAATATGCACAATGTATCCATTAAATAGAAAAATCCACCACAAGTCTAACAAAAGTTTCATAGCATATTTTGTTTTCAGTTAAACACCTTTTCTAATATTTCATATTATCTTAAAACAAAAAAATATTCCTAAATATTTTCAAAAACACATATAAGAAAAATGAACATAATCATCACAATAATATAATAAATGATGTTTATTATCATTTCTTTCATATATACTTGGTAAAATACTAAATTCTTATCATATTTGGTATGAATTTAATATTTCATATTCTTAGTTGAGTATCACAACTGATAACACATATATGATGAAGAGTGTAATACTCTTCATCTTTCTTAAAAATATCACAAGAGATAAATAAGTGTTACTTAAAAATATCAAAATGTATAAAAAGAAAGCAAACTATGAAAATAGAGACTTAACATATTTTCAAAATCAAGCAAGTGTTGCATTTTTTGAACAAAATAAGAATTCACCTAAAAGGACTTTAACCCTTTTATTTCTACTAAGAGTATAATATCACAAGGGATAGATAACATTGGTTGCATTAAAAAAAAACATGCGCTTGTCAATTGCGATGAAAGGCACAAAACTATCTCAGAATCGAAAGTTATAAAAGTATTAGAAAACACATAGGTGATAAAATATAAAATATCTGAGAAAGAATAAAATATCTCGGTGATATTAAAGGTTAAAAACATACTTGTTTGTTTATGAAATATCACAAGTGATATTAGACATTAACCTTTTATAATAAAATATCACAATTGATATTAGATATGTAATATAATAAAAATTAATAATAAGCATGAAAACATATAATAGACGAAAACATGTAAAAACTGCAAAAAACGGACGAAAACATATGAAAACGGACAAAAACGAATAAAAGGCGTATAAAACGTATGAAATACGTCTGAAAACGGACGAAAACTTATAAAAACGGATGAAAATGGACGAAAACGTTCGAAATGCAGAAAGCGCCTAAAATGGACGAAAACGTAAAAAGCGGACAAAAGCGCATATAAACCTATGAAACCGATGAAAAGTAAGAAAGCGGACAAAAGCGTAATAAAACAGACGATAACGTATTAAAACGGACGAAAACAGATGAAAAGGTATGAAAACGTACAAAAACGTAAGAAAACGGACAAAAATGTATGAAAACAGGCGAAAATGTAAGAAAATGGACGAAAACGTATGAAAACGGACAAAAATGTAAGAAAACGGACGAAAGCGTATGAACACGGACGAAAACGTATGAAAACGGAAGAAAACGTAAGAGAACGGACAAAAACGTAATAAAAAGAAGAAAAGGTAAGAAAAGAGACGAAAACGTAAGAAAACAAAAAAAAATCGTAAGAAAACAAACAAAAACGTATGAAAATGTATTTAAAATGTAAAAATGATGAAAACGTATGAAAACGGACGAAACGATGAAAACGGACGAAAACATATGTAAGCGGACGAAAACGTATGAAAACGGACAAAAACGTAAGAAAACGGACGAAAATGTAAGAAAACAGACGAAAACGGATGAAAACGTATGAAACGATCGAAAACGTAAGAAAACAGACGAAACTGAAGAAAACGAACAAAAACATAAGAAAACGGACAAAAACGTATGAAAACTGACAAAAACAGACAAAAACGTAAGAAAATAGACGAAAGCGTATGAAACGGATTTAAAACGTGTAAAACAGATTTAAACGTATAAAAAGTCAAAAACTGGACAAAAACGTATAAACCGATTTAAAAAAAAAGAAAAACAAACCGAAATTTAAAAGTTGGTTAAAAAATACAAATAATGAGAAAATAAATAAGAAAGATAAAAGAAAAGAAAAACAAAAAAACACTGACTTGTGTTTAGATATATTAAATTTTAGGTTAATCCCCATCATTAGATCAAACTAAATGAAAGGTAGAAATTTATCCATTAGTATGTAAGGATTTTTGAGTATGTTATTTTTTAGAATTATCTGTAAGAAATCACAATATATTACAGATCAAGTCAACTTATATTTATCCAATACAATAACTTATCTCTGAATCCCATACAAGTGAATGATATACTTACTAAATTGATGTAAGAAAACTTTCTTTTTATATCACTTTTCAATTTCTTTACTTTTTTATGATAAAACAAAAAGAATTTGGGTATCGGATACTCCAAATCTCATGTTACAACGAGACAACTTGACCCGTAGATTTCTCCAAAAAACTATCGTCGGATCTTCCAAGATAATTCCACGTGTCGGTCACCTTTTCTAACTTATCCGGTTCGTCCGGTTAGTTAAAAGTTCATAGCTAAAATATATAGAATCTAAAGTATCATAAAAGTGCCTTGTACTTTAGCTAGTTCTGTAAAAGTGGCACATGTATTTCTTGAACTTTAACAATATCAATAATCAATACAACAATATACGTAACCATGGTCGTCCGACGATATCAATTATTAACGATGGCAATGGGCGTGAAAAAACCCATAATTTGTGAGTACCCGCACTGTAATAGGTGTGTAACCTCATTATTGTTTACCCACAAATGAGTTGCGGATGAAAAAATAAACCTACTAGCGGCTAATGGGTGAGTAACGGTTAATGTATGCCATCCAGGATTAACCCGTCACACACATTTTAAAATACCCGCATATATACTTCTCAAAATACACAAAAACCCATTTTTTTATAAGAGCACAAGGTATGGTAGTCATTTAACATGTCATTCGTCGTGCCATTCGTGAACCACCATACCGGCCAACATGCCAAAGTTGAGCCAAATAAATTTGTGTTAGTGAAATGGCTCAAGCCAAAGATTTCTTTTGTGTTTTTTCTTATTTTTTATTTTGTGTATTGTGAGTGAGGGGGTATTTTTAATGGGCATTTTGTGGGACGGTGGGACCTAATAACATGTTAGTGGTGTGTTATGAGGGAGGGATGTTTCAGTTATTGATGTGTTATTGGATGGAGATGAGCGCTGATGTGGCATACCAATAACATGTTATCGGATAACACCATACCTAGTGCTCTAATATTTGTCTAATTATTAGTAGCTATATTTAATAGTCATATAAACCTATTACTCCTTCCATCCCATAATAACTGTCTAGTTTGACTTTTTAAGTTTTTTTTTTCAAACTTTAATATTAAATATTTTTGTTTACGTTATGTAATATTTGATGAAAATCATATCAATCATTTAAATCTCAATCCATTCATATATTTTTCATCAAGTGTTATATGACGTAAATAAACATATTTAAAGTTAATTTTAAAAAAGAAAGACTTAAAAAGGTTGAAGTGAACAGTTTTTATGAGATGAAAGTAGTAAAAGCATAGCATAGTAAACATCTCTTTTAAGATCTAAGACCATAAGAAAAATATGAATCAGCAAAGTATCAAATATATATATATTTAATATCTCAGTTCTCAAGTCCGTCTATACTTGAGCTTACGATTTTAATGCATAAGTAACCACTAGGCCTAGTTAATAAGTAATGAGTCACAAAAGAATTTATACTTTTTATTATACGTATTAATGCTATTAGTAATATATAATTAGTGGATAGTTGACTAATTGTGTGCTTATTTATCAATATGTCGTAACTTATGCACTTTCTAATCAAGTTTGATTTTCAAAACATTTTTGTGTATTATGTTTCAAAAACCCATGGGTTTACCTGCGGGCATGGGCATGAGGAAAAAATTGCACTCGCAGAGTTGGTGGCGGGTAGGTGCACTTGCTTTCCTCGTGTCTTTGAACGTGCTTTCGATTTCATCGATGGCAAGAGAACTCTTTTTTTTTAGTGCATGAACTTCTCCGAGCAGTCCGTGTTGGTGCAGATTATGAGTGAGGGTGGTTAGGTGCTATTGATGGAACATGGTAAGCCTATCTTTCTCCATATGGAAGTGTCATGGGCATATAGAGATGTGGGTAGAGGAAGCCTCAAAAGCGAAGGCCGAGTCATGCGCTGATATTGGGTCACGTGACTGCACCGAGTTGGTGGTCGGCCGGGCTTTTGATTTGATCAAAGCACCGTTTGTTTTTAAGTGCAGTATTTTGTTGACCCAATAAAACGTTATTGGACTATGTGTTATGCGAGGACGGTCTCGAGACTAGAGCACTATGATTTGGCTGACAGGTGGCATACCAATAACGTGTTATTTGTATCCACGAAACCTTGCTTCTAATATCTTAGTTATGTGATCGAATTTTTGCGAGAAAATCGATGTCATTTAGTCCCGAGACTAGAGCACTCCACTGACAATCGATGGCCCTAAATGGGCCCTATAATATTAGAATTGAAGTATGTGTAAAAAAGTGAACTGTAATTAGACTATGTTTTTGATTTTATATTGATCAAATAACATATCCAATCTTCTTCAAGTTTAAATAAATATTCTATTCTTGTAAGTATAATTGTTGAGTTTTTAAACACACCTTATGATGATCCATGAAGTTGTAAATACTTTTTTTGTAAGATAAGATGTCATGTAAAACTTTCTTAAAAAATATATCAGCCGATGACGTTTACATTTCTAAAACAATCTATACGATTAGTTTATATAAAATAATATTCCTCATACGTTTGCTTAAATCCGGCCTTGTATCAGAGTTATCTGATAATGTCAAATAAGATGATATTTATTCATGCATAACCTATTTCTGTTAACATAAAAATATTTAATTGTTGATAATCAGTAGTTCACCAATAACTAAAAAAAGACTCGTTAGAGGTTGTGAGTTCAACCCTTAATAAAGACATTTGTGAGACTAGTAAGATACCCACACAAAGCGGCGACGAAACAAATATAGTTATATTTTAAATATAGTGAATGAATTGTTAATACAACTCTTCCACAATTTCGTACCTGCTTAGTGAATTTGTTACACAACACTCCGAATGTATATGTATTCGTTGTAGGTGTTTGTTTGAGTTTCTCGTAACTTTCTCGTGACATCATTATTCCCGCATATATAAAGACATTTACAATTTTTTACCCGTCAAACACTCCCTTCAAAAGTTATAATTTTGAGGAATCAAGTTTGTATTGATTCAAATAAAGGTTAAAGTGGTAAAATTTTGAATAAAAATAAACCCATTAAAAATGTAAAAACTAATAAAAATATATCAAAATGAATGTTGAATTAAATAGTACAAAATTTTAGAAATATGGTGAAATTAGATTATTAAATAAATAAATAGATAAAAAGATATTTCAATTTAAAAATAAAGATAATTTTTAGTTGAGAAATTATACGTGTCACTTCATAATTGGAGTTTATTATCTTAATTTTTTATGAAGCCCACAACTTAAATGCTTTATATAGTGGTATAGATATAGAAGTATAAATACGTAGTATAGGTATGAAAAAATTATCGCTCTAAAAAAAAAAGAAAAAGACTAGATAAGCATCATTTCATACCGAAACACAATGTTCATATATTTTTATGTACGATTTTTTAAACAATTACATCCGGAGAATATTTTCTTACCAAATTTTATCCGATATCATAATTGTCCTAATTAAAGAAGTCTGTTTGACTTTTAATATCGAGTTTATCCATCCAAAATGTGAACATTTAAGAATATCTTCTTTCTTCCTTTTCGATTCCATTTCAATAAACATTTGTTTCTAAATACATATGTCTTGAATGTGAACATAGAAGATATCATTGAAAGTTAAATATGATTGTATGTCAAAGGAATTATATTTATCTAACTATAGTTTATGTCATTTATTAAGATAACTAAAACTTTTAAATATTTTAATTATAAATATTTGTTTCTAAATACATATGTCTTTTTTTTTTCCGATTATACCATTATGTCAAAGGAATTATATTTATCTAACTATAGTTTATGTCATTTATTAAGATAACCAAAACTTTTAAATATGATTAATTATAAACATTTGTTTCTAAATACATACTATTTTTTGGATAACCCAAAATCTGCTTTTGGATAGTCAAAGTCGTATGAGTGAATCTGTCTTGTTTGATTGAATAAAGAAAATACATTAAAAAAATATGATTAAAACAATTACGTCAAAGGAATAAAATTAAACAAACTATAGTTAATGTCATTAGTAACTAAGCTAGCTTTTATGCAACAATTATATCAATCTGGATAAGGCCAACTTATTTTTGTGAGTAATTTGATTACCAAAATTCAAACATCATAAAACGGAAAGTTGTTTGTCATTCCTTAAAACAAGCAAGGACTTAAGATGCAAATGTGACAAAACATTAAGGTTTATGTCTTGCAACTCATGTGTACTTTAAACACCTATAAATGTTAGCCTCTTCAGCAGGGAGTCACTTCATTCATTTCGAATTAAAAATAAAGGCAAACTCATTTTGTTTGAGTTTGATGACACCTTCAAAGACCCTTTTCTAGTTTATATCGATACCAAGTTTCTTAGGTATGATTCCCATTCCCATCATTTCATATGGGTTTTGCTCATTTTTAAGTTTTGTCATATGATCAAGATTTGTTTTTTTAGTGGTTTTACATTATGGGTGTTGCTTGATTTGTGATATAAGTTAAGGGTTTTGCTTATTAAGTTGTTAAAAGTTATGTGTATTTGTTATAATTGTTTGATCTAGTGGAATTTTTAATATGATCTTGATGTTTATTAATTTAGTGGTTGGAGGTTATTAAGTAGAGTATTATATTTTAGTTTGCTTAATTTGTACATTTTACATTGGGTTTTGATGTTTGACCAGATCTGAATTTAAAGATTTTATTTTTTGACTTTTTCTTGAATTGTGATTTAAAAAAAGTGTGAAAAACTTTTGCTTTAGGAAGAAAGATCCTTATACCCTTGCAAAACAATAGTTATCATTTTTATGTATGATTTATAAACCATATTCTGTTAGGGGTTTTGGATGTGTGCTTTGGAATTAGTTATTCGAATCAAAGAATCGAATTAGGTAATTTCGCATTCATTTCTTCTTTTTTACGCTGTTATCCATATCTGAATATCTTGATCATAAATATTGGATAAGTGTACATAGTATTTTGTGCGGCATGGTTGACTTTTTGTGTGTTTATGATATAGTGGTTGTAGGTTGACTGTGTTCATTTGTGTTGTTATGTTAATGATTATTAGATTTGAATTTGTTTGTTTATGTGTTTTTAATGTTTTATGTAATCTACAGATTTTTTTAATCGTCGAGTTTAGAAGATTTTTTTGAAGCATTAAGTAAACAATGGCTCCTGGAACGGCAGATGGACCTTCAAATGGTTCTGTGAAAGCTAAGGAGGAAGAAGGAAGCTCACAGCCTTCTTTGTTTGAAATTGATGACTCTGATATTTCTAGGTTGCTAGAAAAGCCACGAACTCTTAACATAGAAAGAAAGAGGTCGTTTGATGAGAGGTCATTTAGTGAAATGTCGATTACCATGTCACCCCGTAACAACTTTTATAGGATGGCTGATAATTCTTCTCGTGGTTTTGATAATCTTGATGGTGTGTATTCACCGGGAAGGTGGACTGGTACTCCACGAAGTGGTTACTTTGAACCTCATCCGATTGTAGGAGATGCTTGGGAGGCGTTGAGGCGATCATTGGTCAATTTCCGTGGTCAACCTGTTGGGACTATTGCTGCACTTGATAATTCTTCTGAGGACCTTAACTATGATCAGGTAATGTTTTTTTCCCTTCGTTTTCATAGTCTTTGAACTGCCCCCGCTGTGTTCTTTCCAACATTTTCACAATGATGCGCTGTGATTTGTTATTTAGACCTATATGCTTAATTTATCTAAGTAGTTGCCTAAAATGGAAACATCTCAAATAGGATTATGGTTAGCCAAAGTGTTTTCAAATGCTTAAACCCTAGGTTTGCAATCTTATCTAACTCAATCGGTCATTAATAAAAAAAAAATGACACATAAGTGGTGACGTGTTGGCCTAATGCGGCTATTCATCCTGTTCAGCCACCTGTTTTGCCACCTTTAGTTATGATATATTTAACTCTGCGTATGGTGGTTCTGTAATGTCTTCACGTCCTTTATTTCCTCCCGTCCCATAAAGACAATTTAATAATCTTGTGCACCTGATTTAAGGCATTGTCCTATGTGTTTGTAATTACCAATTCGTAAAATTTAGCACTGAATCTTCCTTAAACAGAAATGTTGTACGTAGTAATTTCATGGAACATTTACAAAACTAAAGTGTCAATTACATTGCTTGATGTTTGTCAGATATTTGAAGTACCCTCCCATTAAGAGAAATGAAATAACTAATGGACCTGAATTAATGCATCTGTTCATGTTTGGGTAATGGGACATAAGTTTAGCTCTAAATTTTTTACCAAAACAAACGATTGTAATATATATCGGTATTCTAGTAAACAGAAAGCTTTGATTACAAAATGAATTGCAATTTATCCTTCTTTATACATTGGTTATATGTAGTCTATTCCATTGCTCATATTTACTGTAGATATGAAGTTTAATTTCGTATCATTTGGCAGGTTTTTGTAAGGGACTTTGTTCCCAGTGCATTGGCATTCTTGATGAACGGAGAGCCAGAAATAGTAAAGAATTTTCTGTTGAAAACAGTTTTTCTTCAGTCAAGGGAAAAGAAGGTAGACAATTTCAAATTAGGAGAAGGTGTGATGCCAGCAAGTTTTAAAGTGCTCCACGACCCTGTTAGGAACACTGAGACCATATTGGCTGATTATGGTGAAAGTGCTATTGGTCGAGTTGCTCCTGTTGATTCTGGTTTCTGGTGGATTATTCTGCTTCGCGCTTATACAAAGTCTACCGGAGACTCTTCTCTAGCTGAAACACCTGAATGCCAAAGGGGTATTCGCCTTATCATGACTTTGTGTCTTTCTGAAGGATTTGATACTTTCCCAACATTGCTGTGCGCTGACGGGTGCTGTATGATTGATCGTAGAATGGTTAGTATTCTGAATATAATCTTTATTTCTTTCTAAATTTGGCTATTTTGATCCATTTACTAATGAATGAGTAGATTTTGGGCTGTGTTTTATCTCAAACGGGTCAGATAGGTCAACAGGAATGATTATAGCCTCTAAAAAAAATTGGACAAATAAATTTTTTTTCCCTGGTCTATCCGACTGGACTATGATTTCATTTGTCCGTCACCTAAATGTTTCATTATTCTTTATACTTACAATTTTACATCAAAACCTGTTTCTTGTATTTTGAATATTTCACTATGGTTAAATGTTGAAAGCACCGACTTCTGATGAGATTATGATAGAATCTTATAAATGAAAAAAAGCATCGTTCTTGCAAGTATCTTTATTGAGTTGAATTTTCTATGATTTTGTCCAACTACGATCTTTTAGACATAGGGCTGTGATCCTTTTGTTAGTTTTGCAATATGGTGATCAATTTGCAACACCAGCTTAAGAATGTTGTTTCAAAAAAGTTGATCAGTCGTCCACAAGTGTGTCTGTCTGTTTATTCTTATATGAAGTAAAAGTTTCTGTGTTTTCTTTTGTTACCAGGGAGTATATGGTTACCCGATTGAGATACAGGCTTTGTTCTTCATGGCTCTAAGATGCGCGTTGCTTCTTTTAAAGCCAGATACCGAGGGTAATAATGATTGTATTGACAGAATTGTGAAACGCCTTCACGCCCTAAGCTTCCACATGAGAAGTTACTTTTGGCTTGATATTAAGCAACTAAATGATATTTACCGTTACAAAACAGAAGAATACTCTCATACCGCTGTTAATAAGTTTAATGTCATCCCTGACTCCCTTCCTGATTGGGTTTTTGATTTCATGCCGACCAGAGGTGGTTACTTTATCGGGAACGTGAGTCCTGCAAAAATGGATTTCCGTTGGTTTTGTTTAGGAAATTGTGTGGCTATCTTGTCTTCTTTAGCGACACCTGAGCAGAGTTCGGCAATTATGGATCTTATTGAATCACGTTGGCAAGAACTTGTGGGTGAAATGCCATTAAAGATATGTTACCCAGCTATGGAAAGTCATGAATGGAGAATTGTTACTGGGTGTGATCCAAAAAATACAAGCTGGAGTTATCATAATGGTGGATCTTGGCCAGGTCAGTTTCTCTTATATTAGTTTGATTATCATAATGGGTTCCGGTCCGAGCATGTGTTTCATTTTTTGGGTACGGGTTGGTGTCCCCTAAACGCTTTTTAGTCCAAAGTTTTTCAATTTTATGTGAATAATTAGTGTGCCCGGATATGATTACAAATTCTATATTTCTTCAATAATCATCTTATTTCTGAATAAAATCATCTGGATGTTATATTTGTTAAAATACATGGGATACTTTCTACCTGTTTGAGAAGTCCTTCCTGTATCCTCGGTATTTTTTTAGAAAGAAATTACCTACTTTACCTTTTTTTAAAGACAAATGGGTCAGACCTACCTCCTTGACACTTTTAAACCACTCTTTGGATGAAACGCCATTTAGGCTGACGGTTTCTTATTGTGCACTTACATAATAAAATTTTAATCCGAGATACATAATATGATATGCCACAAAGTTGTATGATTTATTTTTCAAGGCATATATACCACCATGTGGAACATGTAGGTCCATCCATGTTGGCCTCTATATTGTTGTATTTTAGATCATTTTACTTTGAACCATACCTTATGTTTCCATCATGTTGTACTGATGTTTTCGCATTTTGTCTTGCATTTTGCACGTGTCAATACCCTATAATGTCTTTTGTAGCAAAAAATCTGTTTACTATAGTGAATCTTCTAAATTCTTTTTGTTTTTATTCATATTGATAGTGCATATATATCTGGAATCCATCAACTGAAAGTCACATCATGAATTTTTGTCTTCTTTTGGTGTTGACTATCCTTGTTTCTTCATTGCAGTTCTCATATGGCTACTCACAGCAGCGTGTATTAAGGCAGGACGACCCCAGATTGCTAAAAAGGCCATTGAGTTAGCCGAGAGCCGATTATTGATGGACCAGTGGCCTGAATATTACGACGGTAAGCTTGGCCGGTTTATAGGAAAGCAAGCCCGCAAGAACCAAACATGGTCTATAGCAGGTTACTTGGTGGCTAAAATGATGCTTGAAGATCCATCTCATTTGGGTATGATATCACTTGAGGAAGACAAACAAATGAAGCCTCAAATGAAAAGATCTGCTTCTTGGGCTTTTTAATTTACTTGCAATATATATTACTTTTTCTTGTTTGGTTTTTTTCTTTTAACTCAGTTTTCAGTTTTTATTACTCATTGTAATATACGCCTTCCCATTAATCTGGGTTTCGTATGCTTGGAACAATGCAAGTTGATAAAATTTTGCAAGCGGATTCATAATGTTTCGGTTTTAATAATGATTGATTTTAACAATTTCTTTGTACTCGATGAGTTGGTAACTTTTTATTTATGTTGAATGCTTATGATGAAACGAGTTCAGATAAGTTACGGTCTAGACATGTTTCCATTAAAGGAATGATCTGTGACCGGAATTACTACGAAGACATATAAAAGTGGTTGGTAAGATCCTTTGCTTGTTAAGATATTGTGGTTGGTAAGACAAATAACGAAAGATGAGTATTTAACATGTGCTTATGAAACATTATTATCTTTTTAGAAAAATACAAAGTTCCTTGAAAAAATAATCTGTAGGGAGATTATGAAGATTAAAATATGAAATGATAATCTGTAGTAATAATCTGTAGGGACATATGAATATGATACAAAAAGCCCCCTTGGATCAATGAAGGCGCACCTTTTTATCCTTAAAATATTCTTCCGTTCGAAATTATAGTCTTTTGAGATTTTTTTTAACAACTTCAACTTTATTCTAAATACTTTGTTTGTGTATATAATACTGACGCAAATTTTATATATTGATTGCTTTTAAATGATTTTCATTAAGATATTTTTCATCAACTATCAGATAACACAAACAAAAATATTTAAGGCCAAATATAAAAAGAAAGCACTCAAAAAGCTCAATAGTGACTATAATTTTAATTTGATGTAGATCAAAACTTAATTTGAGTTTATTGTAAACTTTCATGAATTTTTTTTCCTACTTGGTTACATGGCAACATCAAGATCAAAAGAATTCGTTCCATTTTGATTTTGCGGGTGCTTTACTAGCCTTAGAGTAGGAGGTACGGTGAGTTGGTGAGCTCGAGTCGTCCATCCAGCCTAAAACCATCAATGGCGCACTGTACCACCGCTCCCGTCATTGGTAACAGCCAGCGCCTTTTGATAGGTCTCATACTTCTGATTTCCAGGATCGAATATGATTAAACAATCATCCATGCTATCACAATCAAGAATCAATAAAAGAACAAACAAGAGATTTGGTTGAACCCTTTAATATGTATGATATATATAAACTGAGGGTTACTTTGAATTACAGAATTTGTTCCTATATATATTGTATGAAGCGGCATCATTGAAGATGAGCGGATACCGTTTCATAAAAGTAATTGTTGCAATGTTTCGTAAACGTTATATTCCTAAACCTAATAACCGCTTTCGCCTATAATCGCCATCGCTTTATCTAATGGGTTTGTTGGCCGCCGCCCAAACCGTAAACTTGCGAGCTTTTAAATCTTTTGGCCCAAGACATTAAACGGTCCAACAGTTCCCCTGCGTCGAGATGCCAAAAGTTCTTCTCGATGAATCTTCAGAATTCCTTTCATCTCGAGACTCTCACGCCTTCTTGTTGAACCTTCGCGGTTGTTGATCTTGCTTTCAATTCGAGACCTTCACGGCCTTGTTCCTTCGTCTCGATCATATCGCATGACCTTCTTGATCAATTCTCTTGATCATTCAATCCATCACAGATTCTTCTCTTCTTTGCGGTTGCTTCACATAACTTGGCTTCACACGGTTTTCTTCATGATTGCATTTCTAAAACAAACGCGGGTTTGATTCTTGAATGATGATTGAATCATGATTTGTTGTTGTTGCTTGATCCCCTTCGCTCTAATACCACTTTTGACAGGTCTTATACTTCTGATTTCTAGGATCGAATATGATCAAACAATCATCCACGCTATCACAATCAAGAATCAATAAAAGAACAAACAAGAGATTTGGTTGAAAGCTTTAATATGTATGATATATATAAACTGAGGGTTACTTTGAATTACAGAATTTGTTCCTATATATACTGTATAAAGCGGCACCATTGAAGATGAGAGAATACCGTTTCATAAAAGTAATCGTTGCAATGTTACAGAAACGTTATATTCCTAAACCTAATAACCGTTTCTGCCTATAACTGCCATCGCTTCTATCTAATGGGTTTGTTGGCCTGCTGGCAGAAACTTGAAGGCTTTTTAATCTTTTGGCGTCCAAGACATTAAACAGGTCCAACAGCGCCAACGTTCGTCTTTTTTTTTTGCAAGCTACAAGAAGGAAGAAGGCAAGAAGAAGTAGGTTTTTTCTTTTTGATTTTTTTTTTACTTTTTCATATTATAGCCTTTTGTTTTGAGTATTTACATTTTAAGTCCATTTTACAATTTTTTTTACATTGTTAGTCCTTAATATGTTTGCAATGTTAGTCCGTAAATTATAATTATTATTTTATTAGTTAATTTAACGTGTTTAAAAAAAACGGCACCACGTTTTCTGATGCCAACAGTAACGGCACAAAATGTGGTGCCAAAGAGTTCTGGTGCCGTTGAGTGTTTTGCTGACGTGACATCACTTTTTAGGAACGGCACGAGCCCAACGGCTCCACCGTTACCCAGTGCCCTTAGAGTTCATGCACACATAGTTAATGTCTTAATAAAAAACCAGTTCATCGTGTTGATCTCTGAGGCTCCGCGTGATAACTAGAAAGAGACTATTTGACAGTTGACACTATAAAACAAATTACAAACTCAAACACACATAAAAAAATGGCAGCTAATCCTGTGTCAAATGTTACACGTATTAATATAAAAAAATTCTTACGTGTAAATATTATATCTATATGCATCTATGTAAGTTTATGTAAACTTGTATATTGAATAATCATAATGTTTGGTACATGATAAATATATATAAGAATACAATATGGGCCTAAACACATAACATGCCTAAGCCTTATACTAATCGACTAACACTTCAGCTTGAGCGGAGGAACCGAACACTCAAGTCGTCACGAAACTCAACAAACAAGACAAGGTAAACCCTTGGTAAAAATATCAAGATATCGAAACCGAGAAGGAACATGCGAACTCGAACTTGACCAAGAGCAACCAAATCACGAACAAAATGAATATCAATCTCAATGTGCTTTGTGCATTGATGTCGAACAAGATTAGAGGACAAGTACACTTCACTCACATTATCACAATAAACAATAGTAGCAGAGACAGTGTGTATGAAGCTCACGTAGTAAATTCAAGCCAACATGTCTCAGATACACCATTGGCAACACCACGATACTCACCTCAAAGACCTGAACGAGAAATCGTTGGTCGACGTTTAGTGGACCATGAAAGTAAGTTGTTGCCAAGAAAAACACAATAACCCGATGTAGACCGGCGAGTGGTAGGGCAACCAGCCCAATCAACATCCGAATAAGCAACCAAGGAATCAGTAGTAGAAGAAAATAATTGTAAACCATAAGCCAAAGTCCCTTGAACATACCGTAAAATCATGAGAGCAGTAAAATGAGGCTCGCGAGGATCATGCATATATAGACAAACCTGCTGCACAACATAAATAATATCGGGTCTAGTGAAAGTGAGATACTGAAGAGAACCCGCAAGACTTCGATATAACTTAGGATCGAAACCGGATCACCATCATCACCCAACTTAGACTCACACAACAGAGTCCAGAAGGGTTACAACCAACCATATGCGCACACTCCAAAATCTCCATAGCATACTTACGCCTTGATGTAAACATCCCGTAAGAGTCACTCAGAATCGATACACCCAAAAATAATTAAGATAACCCAAATCATCGAGAAAACTCCTTATGCAAAGAAGCAATAATCATCAGAATAAACTATCGGTGGAAGTAGTAAGCACAATATCATCCACATATAGTAATGTAAAAGCAAGATTATCACCCCGCGGTAAATAAATAAAGAAGAATCACACCGACTGAGTAAACCCAATAGTAGTAATATAAGCAAGAACCAACAAACCATGCCCGAGGCGCTCGCTAAGACCATAAAGTCGAATAAACAAACATAATCCGGATGCTCGGGTCCCGAAACCGGTGGTTGATGCATATAAACAGCTTTCACCAAATCACCATGCAAAACGCATTCTTAACATCGTCGATGAACATGCCAATGTCGAGAAATAACTAAACTAAGAACAATCCGAATGGTGCCCGGCTTAACAACCGGACTAAATGTGTCATCAACATCAACTCCCTCAACCTGTGTGCTATCGTTGGCAACAAGACGTGCCTTGTACCGACTAAGTGTGCCATAAGCCAGATACTTATGGCGAAATAGCCACATACACCTAACAACATTGACACCTACAGGACGAGGTACACAAGTCCAAGTTTTATTAGACAAGATACATTCATATATTTAGTTTTTGGCTGTTGGTATATAACTTTCTCCAGATATATTTTGAAGCATTGAAATTATGATTGTGTGTTTTGAAAAAAGCATGTGTATAATCTCTATATACAAAGTTGACTTTGAAACCAACATTTGAATTGGACGTTAATATAAGAAACTCATTATTAAGTTTAACAAGAGCTTATAATAAATTTATGCGCTGTATCAATTTTATGTACTTTTCATGACTTTACAAAACCTTTGTGTTTTACGATGCTTTAGGTCAAAACGAAGACGGTCTTGAAGAATGTTATGTATTTGATCCCGATCCTAATCTCGAGTTTAAGAAAAAAGTGGCTAAGAGTTTTAATGCTCCTTGTTTCATATTTTCCAAAGGTTCATATTATATTTCTAAGAAGAAATTATTTTAGTTGTTTCTATTTAGAAATATTGTGCGAATTAATTAAAACAATGTTATACTTCGATTGCAACATAACCATGTATTTAAGTTTTCATCTTAAACTAATGTATACGCGTTCGCTTGATATATTGAATCAATGGGTGATGCGTTAAGATGGTATATGTGAACATCATGAAATATCAATTTCACCCTTGCACAGGTGTTCTTTTTTTGGATGATCACCAACAAATTGTACTCCTTTGTATATGGACTACCGTGCAAATACATTTTGATCTTTTCACATTTTATTTTGAACGTTACACGAAACACTTACCATAATATCACATATCGTAAATTGTCTGCCGCTAGGCACGGGTACTCGTCTAGTACAAATAAATTGTGTTTCCGATCTTGTTAGTTTCCTTAAATGCATCTACATCTAGTTGTGAGTCATCACCCTCAATCTCACAAGTCACTCGCCATCTCCATCTTATCACCCTTAGTTCACGCGATAGCCACGGAAAAAAAAGAGAGAAGTGGTGAGAGTGCTAATCCCCCATTTTTATTTTTATTTTTATGAGTGTGTGTGAGGAATTTTATGAGGTATTTTTTAAAGGTGAAGGGAGTGATGATCATTGTGTCGGAAATATGAGGAGAGTGATAATATGTTGAATAATGATGTGGCGGTGAAGGGAATCGGCTATACTAACATGTGAAACAGGTAAATAAGACGCGTGTGTTCTCGAGGACAAAATATGACAATTTACTCATGGAAATTGGTTATATCATATGGACCAACGAAAGGGAATGCTAGGTAAACACAATAAAAGGAAAACGTGTGAACTTCCATCAAACGTTGATTTAAATTCGTGTAAAAATGATTTACACATGATAGAATTGTGGATGCATTTGAAAGCTTATGTATTGAATCTTTATTCACTTCAATTAATAACTCTTCCATTAGTTAACCACCATGATGAAGCAAATAACTCAAGTAGAAGGACTTATCAATAGTTTGTATATAATTTAGAACTAAGGACTAAAATTGTAATTTTCATTTTCATTTGTAAAGTTGTTAGACGGGTAAACTAGTTTAATACTCTTGTGATCCTTTCATTTCATTTTAACAATCTAAATAAAATCCTTTCACACTTCGCAATTCTTCATGGTATCGTAGAACATAATGCTCAAATAAACCCCCCAATTTCTATGCATTGATCAAATTAGGTAAAATTGGTCTAATTTTCACTAGTCAATCAATAATCAGCTAATTAGTTGATCGATTGATTCTGTTGTTCTTGATTACCATGTGTTTTTGTGCAAAATTAGGGTTCTTGATTCAGTTAATTCTGTTAAAGCCATTATTGGTTGATTAAGATCAACAATGGTGAATCCGACAACAAAGGTAGATCATAATGTTGCTAATAACACAAATTTGATAAATGATCTACTCTACATTGAGTCAGTTAAGAGACAAAGCTTGGCCATGGACCCCTTACCCAATGTGAACAATGCATATTACATAGTACAACAAATAGAGAAACAAAAACAAGTCGCCAGTCACAGTTTTATACCATTTGCCTTCTTTGCTAACAATGATCAGAGAAGCAGTAACAATGACAATGTCAAGAAAGACTTTAAGCAAAGTATAAACGATAGCATATATGAACAAAATAAAGTGTGTACTAGTTGTAGCCAAGAAGGGCATGCATATGAGCAATGTTTTGAAACAATTGGATATCCTAATTGGTACAAAGGAAAGAATGGGAAGAAAGGGGCAAAAATAGCAGCTCAAGTCCATTTTGGTCTAAAAGATGAAATGAGTGGGGATTCTCCTTTTGACATGGGCTGTGAGAATGAAATTAGGTTGAATTGCTTTGGGAATGTGGATCAAAAGTTGGTGCTTGCTGTTTGTCAAGAGAAGATGAAAATGTTTAAGGGAAAAGGTCCAATGGAGGAGTCTAATTCTGGTAGGAACTAGGCAAGCAGTTCAGTTCTCATCATCTAGGTATAATGTCCTGCTTCAGCTCTTCTTTTGCATTGTTTTGTCATCCACTGATGAATATAGAAATAGGTTGGGTATCTGACATAGGGGCCTCAAACCATATCTCACCACGCATAAAGCTTTTCATTTCCACTAGAACACTAAAACACTCAATCACTGTGCATTTTCATGATTGAAGGTCCATAAAAGTTACTATAGTTGGAGAAGTAAATTTGACACCATCTTTAATCCTTCCTGATGTGTGATGTGTGCCTGAGTTTGAGTTGAACTTACTCTCAGTAGGAAAATTAATTCAATACAAAATTTCGACTGCTCAATTCTGCCTACTGCTTTCATGTTTCAGGACCTTACAACTAATCAAAGGGATCCAAGTGCTTATAAATTTTTAAACCAACCACTAATCATGTTCTTTTCTCAGTTGAAATATCTGCTTTCTGTGCTCCACACAAACATTTGTTAACTACTTTACAACTAAGCAAATAGTTGTAGTTGGAAAGGGATCCAAGTGCTTATACATTTTCAAACCAACCACTGGTCATGTTCTTTTCTCTGTTGAAGTATCTGCTTTCTGTGTTCCACACAAACATTTGTTACCTACTTTTTGTCTTAATAAAAATGCTTTTAGCAATGCTGCAAGTATTGAATTAGATGTAGATATTCATACTTTTCATGCTAGACTTGGACATACTTCTATGTCCAAGTTGATTCATAAAGAAAGCATACGCATTTGCTTGAAACTGCTAGAGCAATCAGAGTTCATGCAGGTTTACCTATCAAGTTTTGGGGAGATTGTATTTTAGGAGCCACTTACTTGATTAACAAAATGGGAGTCAAACTTCTAACATGGAAATCACCATTTGAAGTCTTATATGGGAAAGTTCCTAATTTTGATCATTTAAGAGTTCTAGGGTGTTTGTGTTATGTTGCAGTCACAAAACCTTATAAAGACAAGTTTTGGAATAGGTGTATAAGGTGGGTCTTATTAGGATATGCTTTTGACCAAAAAGGATACAAACTTTAAAATTTAGAAACCCACCAAGTGTTTTTAAGCAAGGATGTTATTTTTGAAGAAACTAACCTTTCAAATAAAATGATGTTTATGATCACACTCATTTGGTTACTAAATTTCCCAGTTTTGGTGATACTTTTGTCAATAATGGTCCATTGGAATATTTCTCTGAACCCATTGATCCTACAACAGAAGTTGTTGTTCCAAACACCCCTACACTAGATACTCCTGAACCAAACAATCATGCACCAAAACCTGCTAATCCTTCTAGCACCACTACTAATATTCCAAGCACCAGAAATTCCACTAGAACTTCCTCTAGTCCTGCTTGGCTTAAGGATTTTACCACACCTAAGGTTTCTAGTAGTAATGTTGCACACAGAACCTTTGAACCACAACATCCTTTGTTTAAGTAATCTGATTTAAAACATATTCCATCACAAGACATATCTTTTTTGGAAAATGTGTTCACTACATCAGATCCTACAACCTATAACAAGTTGTTCAGCATGAAGGGTGAGTAGAAGCAATAAACAAAGAACTTGCAACCCTTGCAGAAAATGAAACATGGGAGCTAACTTCATTACCACCAGGCCACAAAGCAATTAACTCTAAGTGGGTGTTCAAAACAAAATATAAATCAGATGGAACAGTTGAAAGACTTAAAGCCAGGATAGTTGTTAGAGGTTTTAAGCAACAAGAAGGTCAAGATTACAAACACACATTTTATCCTGTAGTAAACTTAGCCACAGTAAGAGTTTTGATAGCATTGGCGACAACAAAGGAATGGTCACTTCATCATTTGGATATCAATGAAGAAACATTATGATCTTTTCAGAAAATTACAAAGTTCCTTGAAGAAAAAAATATAGGAAGATTAATATGAAATGATAAAATTAGATAAGTAACATATGACTGATAAGAAAATGACCCTTTGGATCAATGAATGAGCACCTTTTTTTCTTGAAAATGTTACCCAAACTTAGTTAGAGTAATTGTAATTTCTGTTACTCATTTTCATGAATTTTTTCCCCCTACCTGGTTGTATGGTAACATCAAGATCAAAAGAATTCGTTTGATTTTGATTTTGCGGGTACTTTACTAGCCTTAGATTCGGAGGCTCCATGTGATAACTAGAAAGAGACTATTTGACACCGTAAAAAAAATTACAAACTCAAACATACGTAAAAAAACGTGCAGCCTTGTGTCAAATGTTACACGTATTAATATAAAAATTCTTACGTGTAAATATTATATGCATCTATAGTGGAGTATATGTGATTTGGAGGCCCTTCAAACTTTCTGGCCCGGTGTGTGCACACTAATCACATATGCATCGCCATGATGCAAAATAGTCGATGGACAACTTTTCTATTTTTGTGGGCCAAATTTATGTTAGGACATGAATACTTGAGAGATAGTTAAACCTTAAATATAAACGTTTGAAAGTGATTAGTGTTTGATCACACGGCAATACCATCTTCCAAAACTTGAAAATTTTAAAAATTTCTTGTATAATAAATATTTGGAGGTTTTTGAGATCTTGGTAGCAATTAATTATCTAACTCAACCAGTTGGGAACGATGTACGACCAGTGAGGAACCATGGTGGGTCTCGGTTCCCTCGGACGGTTAAGGACAAACATGTATGTTTGTGGCGCAGTGTTAAATTTTGTAAAAACCTTGATTTCTCATAAACGAACTGTTTCAAAGAAATGGTGTTTCTAATCTTATTTAGTTTTCCTTAAATGCATCTACTTAATTTATATCTTGCTTCCATCGCAATGCCTGTACGTACTAACATGTGAAACAAGTAAATAAGATGCTTGTGTGCTCGAGGACAAAATATGACAATTTACTCATGGAAATTGGTCATATCATGAAATGGACCACCATAGGGAATACAAGATGAACACAAACAAAATAAAAGGAGACGTGTGAACTTTCATCAAATGTTGATTTAAATTCATGTAAAAATGATTTACGCGTGACAGAATTGTGGATGCATTTGAAAGCTTATGTATTGAAATCTTCCATTAGTTAAGCACAATGATCAAGCAGAGCTGATAACCTGATACCCAACTGTCACCAAGACATTGTTTAGTGAATTAGGTTTGAGGAATATGGAAATTTTAATTGCGCTACACCCTCTTTAACGAATTTCTATTAGCTTCACAATAATAATTGTGGACCCTAATAATTAATTACTATCTCTGTTATAAAATAATTGTCCATCGATAAAAAACACAAATTAAAAAAAAAAAATCATTACTGATTTCACATTTTTTTTCTTTTAATACAGAAATCATTAACTAATTAATTATTATTTTCTTTAAAATTTGTAATAATATCAAGTAAATGCAATATGATGATCAACATTAATTTTTTTTTAATCTATTTTTCGTAACGGACAATTAATTTAGGCCATTAAAAAAAACATGAACAATAATACTAGAACGAAGAGAGTATAAAATTCTTTACTCCGCCCGACCATAAAATTTCTTGTTTACATTCACTAATTGACTGTTATTCCAACAATAGTTCGAAAAGCGTATATTCACATACTAGCATGCAATATATAAGATCAAATTAAAATTTCCGTCATCCATAAAACAACTATTACGGAAAACATATAAAGACATAATTTGTCGATAAGTCTGATTACATCTTCTTCGTCTATGCAAAGCGCGGATAACACTATTATCTTCAGACTTTAAGTTAATGGCTATCAAAATTATATTTAACGTGTGTTTGGCGAAAGTAACTGTTGATGAAACTGGAGATGTAGATGTAAATTGAGATGAAAAGGAAATTAAAAATTGAGACTATTTTTATAAGCTATATGAAATAATATTTGTCTATTTGATTTTAAAAAATTACGAAAGATTGTTTTTTTAAAATATCTGATAAGTTTTGTCTGTTAAATAAAAATTATATTTTCATTAGCTTATTTTTTCAGAAAATGAACATAATTTTCTTATACTTTTGTATATGCATTTAATGAGGAATTTTCAAATGGTTACTTTTATTTTGGTGTACTCATGACAAATCCCCACCATCCATCTGGGTTTAATCCAATGGTGGGATAAACCCAAGATTTAATAATAAACACAAGTTCATGCTTTTTTCTCCTTTTCTTAGTCTTTTGTCTTTATTAGTTATTAACATTTTTTTTCTTTTTATTTTTTTGGAATTCACGCTTTTATTTAAAATCATGTTTTTTTAAATTCACGCTTTTTATTCAAGTTTTTTCGCTTTCATAGGTTTTCATCTCGTATTCATACGCCGTCTGCTTTCATCCGTTGCACGCTTACATCCGTTTCGACGATTTCGTACCTTTATACGCTTTCATACGTTTATATACGCCGCTATTTTTAGACGTTTTGTCCGCTTTTCCATTTTCGCCCATTTTAGACATTTTCGCCTTTATACGCTTCCGTCTGCTTTCATAAGTTTTCATCTGCTTTTCAACGTTTTCACCCGTTACGTCCGCTTTCATACGGTTTCGCCTCGCTTTCTTACATTTTCGCTTGTTTTCATACGCTTTTGTCCATTTTCACGCTGCTCGCTTTCATACGCCGTCCGCTTTCTTTTGTTTTCGCCCATTTTACATACGCCGCACGTGTTTTATGCTTTCATACATTTTAGTCTGTTTTCTTACATTTGCGTCCGTTTTCTTACGCCGCCATTTTCATACGCTTTTGTCTTTTTAGCTTTTCATGTATTTTCGTCCGTTTTAGACGTTTTAAATCGTGTTTTTACGCTTTCATGTATTTTCGCTCGCTTTTATACGCCGTCTGCTTTCGACGCTTTCATACGCGTTGTCATCCGCTTTTTACGCTTTCATCCATTTTTAGACGTTTTCGTCTTTTTTTCAAGTGTTTTCATCCGTTTTTATACGTTTTCGTCCGTTTTCATACAATTTCTTCCGTTTTTATACATTTTTGTCTGTTTTATACGTTTTTGTCCGTTTTCAGACGTTTTTGTCCATTTTCATACGCTTTTATACGTTTTTATTCGATTTAATACGTTTTTGTCCGTTTTCAGACGTTTTCATTTTAATATTTGTAAGTGACACTTATTTATCTCTTGTGATATAACACTGTAAGGAAGTTGAAAAGTATTACATTCTTCATCATGTATTTGTTATCAGTTGTGATACTCAACTAAGAATGTGATGGTTATGGTTTTGAAAATATTTAGGAAGATTTTTGTGTTTTATGATATTATGAAATATTAGAAACATTTTTCAACTGAAAACAAAAGATGTTATGATACTTTTGTTAGACTTGTGGTGGATTTTTCTATTTAATGGATACATTGTGCATGTTTCGATAGGTTTTATTAGGGGTGAGCAAAACAAACCGAAAAAACCGAAACCGAACCGAAAACCGAACCGAAAAAACCGACCGAAACTAAAACCGATGGTTCGGTTTTACTTTTTCGTAAATGAAAAATGCGGTTCGGTTTCGTTTTCGTCCAAAAACCAAACCGC
The DNA here is from genome assembly GCA_022545495.1 of Chrysanthemum lavandulifolium. Lineage (NCBI taxonomy): Eukaryota > Viridiplantae > Streptophyta > Magnoliopsida > Asterales > Asteraceae > Chrysanthemum > Chrysanthemum lavandulifolium. Next base: position 218,910,194 of record CM040245.1, read on the forward strand.
AAAACCGAACCGAACCGAACCGGTTTTATTATATAATAATATCTAATATCTAATTAATATAATATGATTAAATAACTAAATAAATCAAATTTATAAATTAATATTCATTTTGTGAGTGGATTTATAATATATTCATCTTTAATGTTTATATTTATATGTGTGTTTGTCGTGTTGCGTGTTTTGTGTGAATGAATCAATAAGTATTCGAATGATTACGTGTATGTTCACTTGTATGTGTATGTCTCATTTATATGTTTGTAATTATAGAATTATGCAATAAACATTATTATGCTTAGATTGAAAAAAAGTAAAGAATAATAACTAATTTTGTACGTAAACCAAGTTTGTTGGTATATTTTGGCCATACCTAAATATTAACGGTTAGAAACCGAAAAACCGAAAACCGAACCGAAACCGATAACAAACCGAACCGAACCGCTAAAACCGAACGGTTTCGGTTTTGAGTTCTACAAAACCGAACATTGTGGTTCGGTTCGGTTTTAGCCAAAACCGACCCAAACCGAACCATGCACACCCCTAGGTTTTATAGCGGGATTTGAAAATATCTATGGTTGAATCAAGAAACTAAATAAGCTATGGTTGAATCAGCAAACTAAATAAGCTATGGTTGAAGATAACACACATCTTTATAAACAAACTGAGGAAGCTCAAACACTTGTGATATTACAGGTGATATCACCTCACTTGTGATATCACACGTGATATCATGTGTGATAACACCGTTGATATCACCTGTGATATCTGTTGGGTTCAGTAAAATACCCAAATCCCTTAATCTAGGATTTGAATAGAAAATACCCCAAGTGTTTGGACCGTTAACACTAACAGGTCACTGAGTGCATAGTCTTTCAGTGAGCCATCTTCAGGATGCTCAGTAAGAAGCGAAGAAGAAGTCTCTCCACTCCGTAAGGCGGAAATTAAATGGTGAAGACTGAGTCAAGACGAAGATGGTGGATTCAGTGAGTGATGACAATAACTTACTGCATCCCTAAGACTCCTCTCAAACTACTTACATTGAAGACAAACTAAAGTAGAAGACTGAAGGATATGAAGACTAAAGAATGAGCGGGATAAGGCGGGATAAGTTTGAATCGATATGACGAAGTCCTTATCAACAAAAGTCAACTTTCCCCGAGTGGCAAACGATCGTGCTCTGTCATCACCGACCTTTGAAAGCAATCTTTCTCTTACCTAAAATAGTCTTTAGAATGAGAGACAAAATACATCGAGATTTTGTCTTCAGATGATTTCGCTTGTCACTTAGGAAAGAGTTAAAACTCATACTTGTATAAATAGCATAAGAGATGGAGTGAAACATTGCTTATGAATTATAAAAACACACACACACATTAAGCCATCTTTCACTCCTCCAATACAACTTAATCCCCGAGATAGCTCAAGAGGTACTTGTAGTTGTGCTCGGACTTAGCCCCGAGCTTAGAGAGAGTCACCAACCTTGTCATTTCAATCCCAAGTACTATTCATAAGTACTGGGTAATGTATTCTTGTTTTGATTTATATCTAATAAAGAATATTATGTTGAAAATTAATCGATGTGTTTTACTTATATCTTTTCACCATAGATTCACTATTAACTTGTTTTATACACTTAACTGCTTTTAAGATAGTGAATAGGGAACAACAAGTGGTATCGAGCAAGGTCGATTATAAAACTTTTTAAGCCGCTCTAAAACGCTTTTAAATCGGGATCCTTATGGTCGAAATTGATGTACCCCAACTAGTCGATAAAAGGGTGGAGCTTATTCAAATGTTGCCCTAGACTTGAAGTTGGTAAATTCAACAAATGGAAAAAGCGTATGCTTTGCTATTTGATTGGGATGGAACCTTATTATATCAAGTGTATAAATGAAGGTCCATTTATCCCAAAGGCTATTTCAAGGTTTGCCTAAACTCAAGCTCGATGACTCAGGATGAGAGGAGAGTGGTCAACCAGACCAAAGACTCAAAAGTATCATCATATCATGTCTTCCCGATGATATTATAGAGTCGCTTATAAGTCGTAGTACGACTAAACAAACCTGGGATGACCTAGTTCATAGTCATGAAGGCCCATCCGATACCAAGGAAAATAGGATAATGGACCCGAAACTCGAGTATAACACCTTCGTGGCTAAGGACTCGTAAACTCGTCTCAAACTTACACCCTGTACAAAACTCTTTTAAATAAACTGTCAAATGATGGTGTTAAGTTGTCCAAACATGAAATCAATGTTGGCTTTGTCAATAGTCTCCCGAGAAGTGGTCAATTTCTCTCGTGGACTTAGGAATGCTAATCATATCCGCACTTTGAACTTCACGAAATTTATGGGAAATTTGTCTATGAGGAAAACCTCATCAATGCACGATACCCCGACTTAAAGAAGTCTCGTGAAGTCAAGAGTTCCCCACCACCACTTCAACACCAATATCAACCGCTTTTTATTCTAACAATGTTGTTCAAGATTTTCGTGAAAATTCGGATGATGAGCCCGATGAGAGATCAAGTGAGGAGTAAGTAAATGACTTGAACACCGAATTTCGTGAAAGGGCACTCCTTGCTAACTCTCGAAGGTTTATAAAAGAAACAAAGGTTTTCAAATGCTAAAGCAAATGAGGACACCAATGCTTTAAGTGTCACAAAAGGGTCATTTTGCAAAAGGCATTTTCAAAACGATTTCGAACCCTCTTACAAACCATCGTGGTCAAATCGGTCCTCGACTTTAGCAAATTTCAACCAAAATCTATCGGCCTCATCAAAATCTTCAAAACAACTGATCAAAACAAAATTGTTGATTTTGAAGCTAAGTATAGGAAAGTCAAAGCTAAGCTTACAAAAAGTGTTCAATCTGTGCAGGGTAAAAACAAAGGCTTTGTTGCTGAAACCTTCAACTGGGATGAAGAGCCAATCTCATCTGATGATGAAATGATGCATGTCAGTGCACTGATGGCCCTCTCAGAAGAGGACAAGCTTGCTTTTGGAAAAAATCATGCCAGGAATGGAGAATGGGTCAACATCACAATAAGAAGGTAAATATTTTACTTTCTATGGATGATGACTCTGATTGGCAGTCCTACATGAACTATATCAATGTTGATCTTAAGTTTGTAGAAGAGCAACGATTAAATCTTTTTTCAAAATATAACAAGCTAAGTTTTGAACTAAACAAGTGTAGGGATGAACTACTACTTTTAAAACAAAACAAGCTTGAGGCTATCACCTTGAAAATTTAAAACACCGAATTAGTTAAAAGAAATCGTGCTCTTCAAGATGAACTTAAAAAGAAAAGGATATCATTGCTAGTTGGATTGCTAAGAATCCAAGAGTCTTTGATGTTGTGGGAGCTCCAGAGCAAAAGAGAGTCATAGGTGAAGATCATCTCCCTAACTCTCACGACAAAGACCAGCCTCCCAAACCATTTGTGTCCGGTGGTATAATTACCAATGTGTTGATTATTCCCAAGCCCGGTGATTGGATTGAACGGTTAAACACGAGAGTAAGCTTCCAAATTTTGATTCGGAAGAATACTAGAGCACGAGAGTCAAGCTCTTAAGAGCATGCTTGACACTCGATGTGCCCAGAGTATCGAACACATCTCCGATTATGAAGCGTAATCAAATGCACCGCTTCCCCCGAAATCTCTTCGTGGTGCCGCACCGAGTTTCGAGCTTACTCCAATGCAATTCAATCCTCATTCACCAAAGGAAAGACCGGAATTGGTAGAACAATTCGAAAAGACCAACAAAACCAATCCAACAAGAATCTACTCCCACCGAGACTTCCACATCTTCGTCCCCACCGAATCGACCAAACCAAGAATCGATCGAACTTGTGAGAAGTCGATCGATAAGATGGAATCCATCGAAAAAGCTCTTGATTCAATCAAGGAAATTAAGTCACCTCCTCTAGTTCATCAAAGTCTAAAGCCACCACCAAACCCAAGCGTAAGTGTGATCTATGCCACTATACCGCCATACCACTAACAATCGTTATAGAATCCTTTTGTATGATCCGCAAAAGGATGATCACGTAACTTCGATCACTTACAATATGTAAGTTCTCTCAAGAAAGAAAACTATACCAAAGTTGGTCATCAAGATGCTTCAACCTCTAAACCGCTTCAAAAGTCTAGAGCAAAACCCTTTCCCCTTGCCCACACCGTGGCTTTAATGATCATCATCCCGATGACTGCCTCATAAGCACATCTTTGTGAGATTTGCGAAAATCCACTCATGAGACATCTCAAGATGACAAAGGTCATCCAAGCAAGGAGAAGTTCCAAGCAACCTGTAATCACCGAGTCATCCTCGTCACCAAATGCAAAACATGTGGTAGCACAATGCACTCAACCACCGACCATGAGTCAATTGCCAAATTCAAATGACCTTTAAGCCCAAGCCCACTAGTATGTGGGTCGCAAGAGAAACTAATCTAGTTTACTATTTGTGCGAGACACGCCAGTGAGCCTATTTGGCATCTAGATAGTGGATGTTCAAGAAGCATGACTGGTGTTAAGGAGTATCTCGCACAAATATGTAAAGGAACCAGACCCAAAGTAGTATTTGGTGACAACTCATCATGTCCCATCAAGGTTATGGTTCGGTTCATCGCAATGGAATAGTTTTCTAGAATAGCTTATGTCAATGGTCTCAAATACAATCTCATCGTTCGTCGGTCAACTATGTGATGCTAAGTACATTGTGCAATTCAATGACAAACAAGGCACCATTTTAATGCCAACAAAGAAGTTGTGTTGATAGCTCCTAGAAGAGATGATGTTTATGTCTTAGACATGTCAACACTCTCTCAAAATGGAATTGTCTCTTTGCCAAAGCCACTGAAACTATCAACTGGCTGTGGCACAAGAGACTCTCATACAAACATCAACAACTTGGCAAAACAAAACAAGGTCCTTGGCTTACCATTACTGGTTTTTGCAAAAGATAAACCATGCTCAGCCTGTGAGAAAGGCAAACACCAAAGAGAAGTATACACTTGTCATTGTTGATGAGTTTTCAAAACAAAACAAAATTTCTCAATCAAAAGCTGTCTTCACCTCCTGCATATGGATCTCTTTGGACAAGTCAGTCCTAGATCAATCCAGCATGAGAAGTATACACTTGTCATTGTTGATGAGTTTTCAAGATACACTGGGTATACTTTCTTTCCAAAAGAGTCGTAGTCGATACTATAATGTCATTCATCGTGAACATTGAAAACCGTAATGACATTACAAAGAAACAAATCAGATGCATAATGGTACCGAGTTTAGAAATGAAGAGCTTGAGAATTTCGTGATGAAAAGGGAATCTCCCAAAAATTTCATCTCCTTACACCCCGAACAAAATAGGGTAGTTGAAAGGAAAAATAACTCTCATTGAGGTCGCAAGAACCATGTTAAATGGCTCAACCTCTCAAAGCATTTTCGGATCAAGCGGTCAAAATAGCTGTTACACTCAAACAGTCAATCATTGTCAAAAGACATAACAAAACCCCATATGAGATATTCAAATGTAGACTTCGATATCGCCTACTTTCATGTGTTTGGATGTCCTGTGTTTTTCCATAACCACAAGGATCATCTAGGCAAGTTTGATGCTAAAGCTGATGATGGATACTTTCTAGGTTACTCACTGATCTCCAAAGCCTTCAGGGTATTTAACACAAGGAGACAAAAAGTTGAGGAAACCTTTTGTTGGGATATGAAAGTGCTGAAGAATGACAAAGTACTGGAAGAAGTCAAAGTAATGCTAAGGAAAAAGTCAAAGTACTGCAAAGCTAAAGAACTACTATATTTGTTTATGCAAAGCTTTGTTATTCTAGAATATTCTTTGTTTAGATTACTTGTCGTACAAGGTTATAACTGTAAACCGACTAGGGTTATCCTTAAGCCTATAAAAGGACCCCTAGGTTGGCATTAGAGATACGTGTTTTTAGAGTTTTAGAGAAGTACGATATTAGAGTTTTAGAGTTGTTTAAGAATCTGTATAACAAGCAAATTTAAAGTTATTAATAATATCGTTGAAAGTTAAAGTTAATTCTTCTTAGCTTTGTTAAGTAAATTCCGCATACTTAATAGAGTTTGCTCAGTGTTTCATTGTTAATAACTTAGGATTTATCCGAAGTTATTAAACCCTTAACAACCTATATAGTTAGTTTGGTTAGAGTACATCGATCCAATAAGTGGTATCAGAGCTTGTTGTGGAAACTCTGACTAAGAAGAAACCTTAAAACCTAGTTAACTACAAAAACCTAAAGATGTCGACTGAAGCTGCACCACCACCATCAATCACCTCACTAAGAATACCAATTATCAAGAAGGGAGAATACGATCTATGGAGAATGAAGATGAGGCAGTACATTGCTATTACAGACCATGCACTATGGGATGTAATTGTCAATGGTAATGAAGTAGTTCCAGAACCTGTAGAAATTCCTGGACAACCTAAACCACCCAAAGCTGTTTTACCTGCTGCAACAATAAGAAATCTAGAGAAGGCCCTCAACATATTGTTGTCTGCTATTCTTGATGGTCATCTACTCAAGTTCCATGATGCTAAGGATGCAAAGCAACTCTTGGCTGATCTTAAGACAATGTTTGAGGTAATGATGCTTCCAAGAAGATGCTGTAAATCTGTTGAAGCAGCAGTTTGAAACATTCAACGTTGGAGAAAGAGAAGGCCTTGATGTCGCTTATGACAAATTCCAAAATCTTCTCAAGATGCTAGAGCTATACAAAGCGAGGTTTCAGTTGAAGATGCTAATCTAAAGTTCTTAAGGAGTTTGCCATCGACATGGCATGTGATTGCTACTATGATCGAGGACAATCTGGTTTAGATGTTATGGACTTTGATGATCTTTACAATCATTTGAAGGTGTCTCGAGCATGAGATGAATGGCCAAACTAGTTCAAAATCTCACAAGATTGCCTTTTTGTCATCTAAAAGAGGCAAGACTTCCACTAAAATCGCTTCTCCTACTCAAAGTAATCGTTGCTCAAAGCTTGCTGCCTATGAAGAAGATCTCTCACGATTGAAGAGGATGCTCTTGAAGAAATTGATATCGTGGCAAGTTGCTATGATCACCGCAAGGATTAGGAAGTTTATGAAGAAGACAGGAAGAGGCATTGACTTCAAACCAAAATTGGGAATCACTTTGACAAGTCCAAGATTAAATGCTTCAATTGTCAAAAGACCGGATATTTTGCAAGGGAATGCGGGTTTGCTAAATATCAAGCAAACAGGATGGTGAGAAACCAAAGCTTGAGCTAAAAGAAATTCCTATTACGTAAACAAAAGCTTTGGTTGCTCACGAGAATCTATCGAGGTTGGTGAGGCCGAGTTTGATGATGAACCAAGAACCTCTTGTATGGTAGCCGTGGAGGAATCAATGGAAGAGTTTGATTGGAGCACAACTTTGAGGAGGACCACGGACATGCTTGCTTTGGAATCCGGAGATGGTCTAGAAGCTTTGATTGGAGCATGGAGTGTGATGATGATCTGTTCTACTTGCTATGGTAGCCACTCCACCAAGCTCACCCCTATCTACGAGGTATGTTCTAAGTGTCATGACTTTTATCAAAAGTACTTAATAGTTATGTGATTGAAAGAGATAACTATATAAGGGCTAGGTGCGAGGTAGCAGTTATCAAATTACTTTAAAGTCTATGGAAGCCAAAATAATAACACATGAAAATAATGAAATGGCTTGGGCGAAAAGTATGAACAATAGGATTATCAGTTAAAACTAAGTGAATGGAAGTTAAGCTCAGTAAAATTTCAAATTGAAACCGACTAAGGAGAGATGAATTGTTAGCAAAGTTTAGTGCTTGGAAAGAGTATGGTCTTTCTCATGTCACTTATGTTGAAAAACAGAGAAGGGCTTACAATAGAACTGGACAAGGTTTTGGTATGGATTTCAGTAGCATAGAAGAAAACCCACCTAGTGATAAAGATGACCTTGATTTTGAGGATATAACTACTAGTGATGATGAACTTATTAACTATGTAGACACATCTAGTAATGAGGAATCACTTAGTGAACCACCTCCTAATATAAGAAAGACAAAGGTTATCATCTTGTCCCACATCCCACCGGGTAGTCATCAACCTATTAGACACGATGTTTCCGTTTTGGAGTAGATAATCTAGAGTTTAGGAAAAGCTTCTTTGGTGAATCTAGGTGCGAAACCACAAAAGAAACAATTTGAGACACCTAAGGTAGATCAAGTTAAGAGTTCAAGATACCTTTAACTCAAAGTCTTGTCACATGTTCAAGAAGACTTTAGGAAAACCTTCTCAAAATCTTCGCTAAACCTTTTTGGGATAATTTTGGTCAAAAGCAGTTTTAATCATTCACCTAGAAGATGTAATAGTTTTGGTCATAGACATAGAGGAAGCAATTTTGGGAGTTTGGGTCAAAATTGTGTTTTGTCCATATAGTCCTAATCACCGATTAAGGCGTGACTTTCACTCGTGAGTACCTAAGTAAATTCCCAAAGAACGGATCAACCAACCATAAGCCTAGAGAGAATAAACCGATGCCGAATCACTCAAATAGGGTCACCATAGCAATTTCTCACAAGACTATAGGTACCCTCACCGAGAAGACCTTTTTCAAAACCTCCAAGACCTTCAAACACTTTCCAAGGTAATGTTAAGCCAAAACCAAGACTTTCTCAAAGTCTCGCTCGATTCATAAAACACCTTTTGGAATAGGAACCCTAGGAGATCTAATTACTATCAATCTAGAAGGCGTTACAACTCAAAGAAAGTAGATAGATCAAGGGACTCTACACCAAAAGTTAAAACCAAATGGGTTAAGAAGGAAAGTACTGATGGGGAACAAACAGTACTTTCAGTAAGTGAAAGTGAACCAGAGATTTTGGTTGATAATAATAAAGACAACTTAAATGAAAAAGCGATTTTTATTGAAAATCAAACACAAGTTTTGGAACAACCAAAGATAATTAATCATGTGCTTAAAGACAGTGGCAATTACATACTTAAAGAATTTAAGTATGTAACTCCACAAGGGGAACACATGTAATATATTGGATTTCACAATCACACTAAACCATAATCACAAGTAGGCGAATAAGATGTTTTAGAGAGAGAAAGTGGGATATTCTAGAAAGAGAAACTTGTGGAATGTTAGATTCACAAATGAACATCCAACCCTCTACCATGCAAGGTAGAGGGTATTTATAGGTTACGAATAAACGACCTCGGACACTGTGGATCGTGTATACAATGGGTAAAGACCGTCCTTCCTCCAGGTGTTGCACTAAACTATATAGCTAACTAAATAACTTAGTAAATAACGTAATGTCTACGAGCTAACTTATGCTAGATAGCATTTGGGGTGACCGATACTTCATTATGGAATTTTCTAATTCCTAACAATATCCCCTAAGGAGGTCACCCCATCTTTTACATTATGAATCCTAGCATTCTAATTAATCTTGATCTTTAGCTCATGAGACTTTTCTTCATCAAAGTATTCAAACGATGTGCATCGTGTCGATTTCATCATTGTTCAACTATGATGAATGATTCGTAGAGGTTGTTGGTGATCCACCATAATGACCTTTTGAGCATTACTAGAGATCATCACCACAAAGAAATCTCAAAGATCACCCATTGTTGTGTTGCCGACATATGATATTGTGACAATTGGACCGACATGCTCACATTTCGGATCATGATTTCTTCTTATCGTGGCGGAAGCTTTAGTTGATTCATGATATTGGCAGCAGAAAGCGTATGCAAGGGTGAAAATATCGAGTCATTGATGCACAAATCATGATTTCTTTTGAGATGAATGTGTTAAGTGAGCATGCGGCTATGGATTGACCGCTTCATTACGATCACCGCAAACGAGGGGCGTACGCACTGTGATTAGTAATAAATCGCACGAAAGTGTCTTTGATCACTTCGTTGAATTGAGGTACACGGTCCATGGTTCCCCATTGATCGATTACAAATCGCCTGTGATTTGGTATAATTCAAGAATTTCCTTGACGAGGGTTTCGTAATGCTCTAGTCGTTCTCAAACCGAACGTCTCAAAGAGGACAACACGGAGTGAGTGAACCGGTGAATAGAGATTCACCGATTGATGAAAAGAGATTTGAAAAAAATCGTGTATCGCTTCGATAGAAATTGTTTTGCAATACAACGAAGGTTTTAATGAAAATCAATTGTCAATAATAAACACCTTTTGATTTGAAATATTTGTACACGATCGATGTGCTAGAGAAAAGAGTTTTAAGCACAACGACCGGTTTTCAAAGGTATCCGTCAATCCATATCACGAACCGTGATTGATTCAAAAGATTGAATCACCCCATTGTTTCATTTAGTTGTCACATGGTCGATCTATAGAATAAATCTCACATGCCACCTACCGGGAGCTTGTTTGATGTTGGCTCCGAAGGATTTCCATCTTCATTGTGAATATGTATTCATATCACTTTCGGATGTTCCGCAATACCACAAGGATAATGCGTGGGACTCAAGATATAATCTCTTCCACATTGTGTGAAAGAGAGTCTTCATTGAAAGTGTCCTAAGGAGAATTATTGATGATCTTGTGGCTCTAGACTCAATTTGTGCATATTTGGATCTGTCTTTGGAGACTAGGGAGAGGTCTCCTTCTTCAATATCAACAATCTCTAAGAGAAAGTCGATAGATAATGTCGGTTCCTGTGAGAATGAAACAAGCCCTTTTAAGAGGAACTTGAGTGGTTTGGGAAGTTGAAGTGCGGTGCGTCCTTGGGTCCATGACGCCTTGTCTTCAATACCGATGTTACCTTGGTAACCACCAATAGCAAATGAATTGAACTCGGTTTCTTCCTAAGGTTGAATAATTGGAGGGCTATTTGTTTTCACCCTTTTCTCATTCAATTATTTTTCATTCTTCAACCCCTTCGATTGCTTACCGAGACTTCATAGCTAGAACCTTGTTGGGTTTATTCCATTACTAGCTCGGACTCATCCACACTCTTCTTATATCTCATTTTCTCCTTTTTCAATATACCTAAGGACTTCTACACTATCTAGTGGATTGTCCTGGTAGATCCCTCCGGATTACGCGCGATCATGGGAACAAATACCTAACCTTATTATCCTTATATCACCATACATAAAGTAAAGTTGGTCGGTCTATTTGGTATTGTTCATCCGCCATTGGAACCAATTGAAAACCATTTGAAAATCAATCCGGATACTTGTGATATATTATCAAAGCATTTTGTACTGAATTGTTTTGATATTTTTAGAACAAGAGCTCCCCTCAACATGTGCATCAAGTGTTTGAAATCGTTTTGCACATGGGGGCAAGAGAAAGAATTAACTTCTTTGATTACCATTTTCTAAAAGATATCAACATCACTTCCCTGATCAAAAAAAGTAGATAAAGCATATAAGGGAAGGATGAGGTTTTCATAAACTTGCTCCCCCTCAATATGTGCCTTGAGGTTTGAAAGAGTTTTGCACATACAAGAGGGAAGTTCTTTGAAGTACAACCATGATCACCAAACATTTTAGAAACCATTTAACACACAATCAAGGTACCTTATGTAAAAGCATGGAAAACTTTGTACCCTGAAGGTTTGAATTTGTTTTGAAATACTCCCCCTTAATATATGCTTCGAGATTTGACAAATAATTTAGCATATATGAGAGAATACTATGCACGTTGAAAAGGTCATCTTTTATCATCTTTCATATTTATATCACATTTTCTCCCCCGATCAAAAATTACAAATCCTTTGAGATTTTGGATCTCAAGTGATTTAAATATGTATGAAACAAAACATTTGTTGGAGAAAAATGTGTCTGGTTTATAAGATTGAAGTGGACAAGACTGAGGTTCCCTTTTTATACATAAGGGAAACCACAACACACAACCTAGCACTATTACATACATTATAGTTGTTTAATTGTCATTACACCACATATTACACATCAAAATATAGATCATACACTACTTCAGGGAGATATCATCATTCAGTTCTTTGAAGCAGTTTGTAATGGCCTTCACGGAGTCTGCCACCAACAAAGCTTTCAAGGCTGCGGAAGATTCTTCGAGTCTTAAGTCTTCGCTGATTGCGAGAATGAATTCGTCACACCTCTTTAAATCATCATCGGTGTAATTTAGTCTTCTCCACGGCTTTAGATCAACTCTAAATTCATTCACTCTAGAGTGTAATTCTTCTTGACCATTTTGAGTGTACCATCACTAAATTTGTAGAGCTCACAAAGTCTCATAAGCATGCGAGTCCCAGATCATCGGTGAGGATGACGGCTCTAGGATTGTTAATAACTCTATATTCGCGACGAAATTCATGCCCGTTGCATTCCATTGTGGACTAGTAAGGTTGACCGGTGCGGTAGCTTTCCATTCCAAGTCGAAAGTCCTCAACCCTTTTTCAAATGACTAAGCCTACGATCCAAAGATTGACAATGAAAGATAGAGCCTTTTTCTCACGGATAGGCAAATGTTCAAGGTTTCGTGGAGATTCAACAGATAGAGATCTTCGAAGTCATTTGGCAGCAGGTGTTTGAAGTCATTTTCTTCAATGACATACTCCTTTAAGTCTGCTCTTTTAAGAAAGATTTTCTTCAAGTACTCATATCCATAGATTGGGAAGATCTCTACTCGTACGACACTTAAGATTCGCAGCTTGGATCGAACATCTTTGCGTCTTTTATCAGCACCATGTCTTTCGATGTAGAAATTCTTCTTTTTGAACCACCAGTGAGAAATACCATATGAAGCTGCAATGTCATACTTTTGTTCTTCGACAGCCCAGAATTGATCAAGAACCATCTGTTCATGTCACAATTCTCAATTTTTGGTCATTTCTCAAACTCTACATTCATCATACTAGTCATGCATGGGTTTTGCATTTCACATTAAACATATAATTTCTTATTAAATAAACGTTATCGCGTAATAAATTATTTTGAACATTTGATCCGTTACTTCCAAAAATTTATCACAATATATTTTTATACTCATATTAAGTTTATAAAAATATTATTATTAGTTTACCCAGTGTTTTGAATTTATTTTGTATATAAATTGTTAAGTTTATATAATTACGACGGTTTTTGTAAATTCAACCCGATAAATATTTATTCACTCAAATCTTTCAAGAAATGTATTTTTATAATTTTTATGACCTCAATATATTTTATCTTGACCCGTGAAAATTTATTTTTATCTAACGCTACCCTAAATACTCAAATGTGTATACAATTTAACACTTAACTTCATTTAACTTTACAAGACATTATACTTATACAATTTAAAAAAATAATAATAATAAAAGTAATGAATACACCTCCTTGTCGACACAAGGAGGGTGATTCATTGTGTTTTCAAAATATCTTTCACTTAATAATGTATAATACTACATAATATCTCAAATAACACATAGTAACACATACACAAGGTGAAAATCCATTTGCTTTTCTCTTCCTCTCCAAAATTCGTGACCACAAGACCAAAGGAAAGATCATCTCAAATTTTTCAAGACAAGTTATTTAACAATCTAGTATCACTTGTTGTATAGGTTTTGCAATAAAAACCTCAAGTGATTAGGAAAACCCTTTGTCCTTAAACCTCATCATATTTCTTGTAAGCATTCATATTCATGTTGTTATTTCACATTCATTATTATGGTCATATCATTTTATTTGAGAAACATGCAAGTCATATGATGTTGTACCACTTTTTCATTGATTTTTAAAGGTTATATATATCTAAGTCATCCTATAAATATCCTTGTTATATATTAGTTTTGGTGATGTCTAGGAACCCATGACACCTTAAGAAGGTGTATGGTAGGATTAGAATAGCTTCGGAGTTGTTTTGAATGGGTTAGAATAGGTTTGGCGAGAAAACTCATTTCGACACGTTTTAAATAGGTCATCCATATTTTTAATTCGGGAAAATCGGCGATTGGGTATAATATTTTGGGCTAGATATTTAGAAAATACACTTTAAAAGCAAAACGTGGCGCTTGAACGGATTAAAGCGAGCTATACTTGAAGAAGATATGAATTTTTCAAGTTTGACGATGAAAACTATTAATTTTAAATTTCAAAGATGAAAATGTCACTCCTTTCGAGTCAAAATGAGTCTTAAGCTTTATAAATTGTGTCGACTTATCAAAATATATTAGTATACTTTGACACGAATCTAAGGATGTAGAAAACGAGAAAAGCGGACTTGTAACGATTAAATTACACGCGATAAACCAAATTGCCGTAACTTTATTATATTAGCAAAATTAATATATTCTCTATTAAAAACATACTACGGCAACTAAAGGACCATGTTGGCGGACGTTTTTAACAATGATGTAGAACTTTTATAACGTGATGTCTTCTAGTAAAGTAAGTTCGCCTAGCATATTTTCCAAAATGTCCAACCGTTTGTTGAGCGGAGTTGTAACGAATAACATATAGTCACTTAAACTTGGCGAAAACCACCCTTAAACTATATTTTTGGACTAAAGTACAATACTTAACCAATATTTTCTTTGTGATCGAGACCTCTAGGATGGAAACTTAAATACTAAAACTTTGAGATAATAACACAAGCTTTCCAAAACTGCTGAGTTCGTTTCTAACACTCGGTGTGCACCATTTTGCGACTATCATAGGATGTTGTTTCAACATAACTACATGTAGAGTATTTTTATATATGACGAGATGTCATAAACATATATTTTGACGATAAACATTATTTCCAAAACGCATAAGTGGTATGGATATCATATGGAGTTGCATGCATAACATTGTATCACGCATTCACGACAACATATCATAACTCAAGTCATGACATTCATTTTAGGTCATGAGATAGTTTCCGAGCCTCATTTTAGTGCACTTCATTTTGTTAGCATATCAATCATACCAGGTGAGTTCATACCCCGCTTTTACTCATTTAAATTCTTACAAACTATTTGGGAGAGATACATGCTTAAATACTTGTTTTTACTCTCATGAATAATCAAACCATTTATACAATTGTGTTACACTATACTTTATACACTTTGGACATTATGTGTGGTTTATTGCGATATTTGCCTTAATGTGCTAAACTTGTTTTCAATTATGCATCAACATACATACGTTAGCAACCTGGTTAACTCATGCGGGAGCCGAGAGGTATTGATAGTACTATCGGTGACGCCCACCCTAGGTCCTTGATGACGTGACATGGGGTGAATATAATCTGTTATTCAATGAAACTCAATAAACAATTTAGACTTGTCAAGAGGTTCAGTTGGCTGTGATTCTTTGCATTAAGTACATATATATATCGTATGCACCTATGTCCTACTTACAAACAAGATTGACATCATACGCTTGAACATAAACTATACATATTTTGGCAGTGGGTTGTAAACACACAGGTTGCAAGTTTTGTATGGGCGGAACTTGGAACTGAGTGGATTTACAAGGCCTTTGCTGCATCAACATTCTTTATAGACCTTTTCAAATCATTTTCAACAAACTTATGAACTCACCAACCTTTGTGTTGACACTTTTTAGTATGTTTATCTCAGGTTGTAAGGCGATAGCGTTTCATGGAGCTTTTGGGTCTCATGGCATACATTGGAGTCTAGTGTTTTTATCTATTACCATTCGACATGTTTTGTAAACCTTTATGTATTATCAAACTTTGGAATCTCATGTGTTGTAAACTTTAACTTATTTAATCGAATGGTAAACTCTTTAAAACGTCTCATTATAGAGGTCGTTTTCTTTATCCATACTTTGTGCTATGACGTCATACCCCAATGACACTATCGTTCCACTGCGATATTTTGGGGGTGTGACAGATTGGTATCAGAGACTTGGTTATAGAGAACTAGGTTGCATTTTAGTTCCTAGACTATAACCACTTTCACGTCGATCCTTTCTTTTCCTATCGCCTTACACACTTTTTGTGATCATATTTTTTCTTAAATATTTCTTCTAGAACCACCTCATTGGATAACGTGGTTTCCTTGTACCAATAGGGGAGTCCCAAAATCTAGTTGGGTCATCAAAGATATGGAGCTCGAGAATGAGCACTTATCTAACTTGATCTCGTGGAGTTCTTGTTTGATGAGACACGAGATCGAGCTAAATAAGTGTTACTATAAAGTCAGATAGATTTGATGATTTTCTCGAGGATGGGAGTTCTCTTGAGGATACTTTGGGAAACCTGGCGATCAAACCTCGAGTGACTTTAGCACCTAAAGTAATTTCCTATACACCAAGTGCGACTCTCCCTAGATACATACCCTAAATTCCTCCTCCACCGTTTAGAATCGGATGATAGAATGGCTATCTATTTCAAGAACAACAATCGCCGAGACATGTATGCTTGGTGGTATGTACACGTGTGAAATGAGGCAATTATAATTATGGTGGCCAACATAATTATAAATGCGTCACAACCCACGTGGACATATCACCACCACATACATAGATCGTGTGGGCACACCTTAGGAACCAAATTGTGGCGTGGTATTATGTTTGAGGGCGTTAAGCATAGACATTGGGAATTCAACGGTTCTTTCCTTGCGAGATAATGGCACCAAAGAGGTAACACGCAAGATGCGGCCAGGTGGTGCGGCACAAAAGGGTGGAAGGACGGTGGCGTGGAGGTAGAGAAGGCGGTAGCGACATGGGTAACAATGACAACAACACCGGGTGAAACCACGATTTTGCCGCCATCATCGCTCAACAACTTCAAATCTTGCTTCCCACTATTGTCACACAAGTTGGAAACCATATGAATAACTCGGAAACCACGGGGCAGTCTTGGCGACACCAACAATGTAGTTGGCGGTGGCAACAATAACAACAACACCAATGTAATTGGATGCACGTATAGGAATTTTCGTGATGCAAACCCGTGGAGTTTGATGGTATAGGAGGTGCTTTGGCGTATACTCGATGGGTAGAGAAGGCGAATCGATGATCGACATCGCAATTATGCCACACATCGAGGGTGAAGTATGCGACTTGCTTGCTATCGTGGAAGGCATTGACATGGTGGAACACACTCTGAGGCTAGGGGCGGAGGAAGGCGACTATAGGTATGACATGGGACTAATTTAAGGCGTTATTGCAAGAAGAGTCTTGCCGGACAATGAAATGCGAACTGGAACATGAACTTTATCATCACTCTATGATAGGAGCCGGTTACGCACCTACGGATCGATTCCATGAATTAGTCGGACTAGTTCCTCATATGGTTACCCTTGAATCCAAGAGAATCACGAGGAACATATATGCTCTTGTCTTGGAAATCCGTGGGCTGTGAAAACGACCGAGCCGTCTACAATACAAAGTGCAATCTTGAGGCGGGAACCCGACAGACGAGATGGTTAGAAATGGTACTTTGAAGAAGCGATGACAAGAGGAAGGAAGCGAGTGGGTCGAATAAGCGAGATGGACGTGGTAGCGAGACAACAAAAGGGCAAGAGTTTTTGTGGCAACTGATGCGAACAAAGGGAGTATCGGTACACATCCCAAGTGTGCTAAATGTGCTTATCATCATCCAAAGACCAAGCCCGCCGCTTGTGTACAAATTGCAATCGATACGGCTATTTTAAGGAGCGAGTAAAACATGTAGCAACCTAGCTAACGTGGGCAACATGAGGAATAACCAAAGGACTTGCTTTGAATGTAATGACCGAATCACTTCCGGAATAATTGTCCTAAGTTGAATGGAGCAGAGGCAACCACAAGGTAACCAACACCTAGCTTTAGCAATTGAAGGAAACAACCCAAACCCCACATGCTCGATATCGGTCCACCCCGAGATCGAGCATTCTATATAGGGACCGAGGGCCCGCAATGCATAAGCTGACGCGTTTTCCCTAGACGCATAAGTTTTGGCATAAACACTTTGACCATACACTTGATTTCGCGAAACCTTAGGGTAGAACTTTATGTATCATCGATTGAATCACGAGGACGTGATTCCTCGACATGGGAAGAATGTCACAATTCTCAATTTTGGTCATTTCTCAAACTCTACATTCATCATACTAGTCATGCATGGGTTTTGCATTTCACATTAAACATATAATTTCTTATTAAATAAACGTTATCGCGTAATAAATTATTTTGAACATTTGATCCGTTACTTCCAAAATTTATCACAATATATTTTATACTCATATTAAGTTTATAAAATATTATTATTAGTTTACCAGTGTTTTGAATTTATTTTGTATATAAATTGTTAAGTTTATATAATTACGACGGTTTTGTAAATTCAACCCGATAAATATTTATTCACTCAAATCTTTCAAGAAATGTATTTTATAATTTTATGACCTCAATATATTTTATCTTGACCCGTGAAAATTTATTTTTATCTAACGCTACCCTAAATACTCAAATGTGTATACAATTTAACACTTAACTTCATTTAACTTTACAAGACATTATACTTATACAATTTAAAAAAAAATAATAATAAAAGTAATGAATACACCTCCTTGTCGACACAAGGAGGGTGATTCATTGTGTTTTCAAAATATCTTTCACTTAATAATGTATAATACTACATAATATCTCAAATAACACATAGTAAAACATACACAAGGTGAAAATCCATTTGCTTTTTCTCTTCCTCTCCAAAATTCGGCAGCCACAAGACCAAAGGAAAGATCATCTCAAATTTTTCAAGACAAGTTATTTAACAATCTAGTATCACTTGTTGTATAGGTTTTGCAATAAAAACCTCAAGTGATTAGGAAAACCCTTTGTCCTTAAACCTCATCATATTTCTTGTAAGCATTCATATTCATGTTGTTATTTCACATTCATTATTATGGTCATATCATTTTATTTGAGAAACATGCAAGTCATATGATGTTGTACCACTTTTTCATTGATTTTTAAGGGTTATATATATCTAAGTCATCCTATAAATTATTCCTTGTTATATATTAGTTTTGGTGATGTCTAGGAACCCATGACACCCTAAGAAGGTGTATGGTAGGATTAGAATAGCTTCGGAGTTGTTTTGAATGGGTTAGAATAGGTTTGGCGAGAAAAACTCATTTCGACACGTTTTAAATAGGGTACATCCATATTTTTAATTCGGGAAAATCGACGGTGGGTATATTATTTTGGGCTAAATATTTAGAAAATACACTTTAAATCGGCGTGGCGGCTTGAGCGGATTAAAGCGGAGCTATAACGAAGAAGATATGAATTTTTCAAGTTTGTGATGAAAACTATTAATTTCGAAATTTTAGCATGAAAATGTCACTCCTTTCGAGTAAAAATGAGTCTTAAGCTTTATAAATTGTGTCGACTTATCAAAAATATATTAGTATACTTTGACCCGAATCTAAGGATGTAGAAAACGGACTTGTAACGATTAAATTACACGCGATAAACCAAGTTGCCGTAACTTTATTCTATTAGCAAAATTAATATATTCTCTATTAAAAACATACTATGGCAATTAAAGGACCATGTTGGCGGACGTTTTTGACAATGATGTAGAACTTTTTATAACGTGACGTCTTCTAGTAAAAGTAAGTTCGCCTAGCATATTTTCCCAAATGTCCAACCGTTTGTTGAGCGGAGTTGTAACGAATAACATATAGTCACTTAAACTTGGCGAAAACCACCCTTAAACTATATTTTGGACTAAAGTACAATACTTAACCAATATTTTCTTTGTGATCGAGACCTCTAGGATGGAAACTTAAATACTAAAACTTTGAGATAATAACACAAGCTTTCCAAAACTGTTGAGTTCGTTTCCTAACACTCGGTGTGCACCATTTTGCGACTATCATAGGAGGTTGTTTCAACATAACTACATGTAGAGTATTTTTATATCTGACGAGATGTCATAAACATATATTTTGACGATAAACATTATTTCCAAAGCGTATAAGTGGTATCGATATCATATGGAGTTGCATGCATAACATTGTATCACGCATTCACGACAACATATCATAACTCAAGTCATGACATTCATTTTAGGTCGCGGATAGTTTCCGAGCCTCATTTTAGTGCACTTCATTTTGTTAGCATATCAATCATACCGGTGAGTTCATACCCGCTTTTACTCATTTAAATTCTTACAAACTATTTAGGGGAGATACATGCTTAAATACTTGTTTTACTCTTGCGAATACTCAAACCATTTATACAATTGTGTTACACTATACTTCTTATACACTTTGGACATTATGTGTGGTTTATTGCGATATGTGCCTTAATGTGCTAAACTTGTTTTCAATTATGCATCGACATACATACGTTAATCTGGTTAACTCTGCGGAGCGGCGGAGAGGTATTGATAGTACTATCGGTGACGCCCCCACCCTTGGGTCCTTGATGACGTGACCTGGGGTGAATATAATATGTTATTCAATGAAACTCAATAAATAATTTAGACTTGTCAAGAGGTTCAGTTGGCTGTGATTCTTTGCATTAAGTATATATATATATCGTATGCACCTATGTCCTACTTACAAACAAGATTGACATCATACGCTTGAACATAAACTATACATATTTTGGCAGTGAGTTGTAAACACACAGGTTGCAAGTTTTGTATGGGCGGAACTTGGAACTGAGTGGATTTACAAGGCCTTTGCTGCATCAACATTCTTTATAGACTTTTTCAAATCATTTTCAACAAACTTATGAACTCACCAACCTTTGTGTTGACACTTTTTAGTATGTTTATCTCAGGTTGTAAGGAGATAGCATTTCATGGAGCTTTTGGGTCTCATGGCATACATTGGAGTCTAGTGTTTTTATCTATTACCATTCGACATGTTTTGTAAACCTTTATGTATTATCAAACTTTGGAATCTCATGTGTTGTAAACTTTAACTTATTTAATCGAATGGTAAACTCTTTAAAACGTCTCATTATAGAGGTTGTTTTCTTTATCCATACTGCGCTATGACGTCATACCCCAATGACACTATCGTTCATTGCGATATTTTGGGTGTGTGATTCAAGTCCCCGATCGAGTAGGTTGCGCTTTCATTTTGAAATCGAAAGAGGCGATCTTCTTTACGTAGAACGAGCACACGAGATAATCCAAGTCATGATTGAAGAAGAATTCACCTGAATGGTCATCTCGTCGTGTTCACCGCCTAGAGGAAGAGGCTTGTTCACATTGAAACAACAGATATGCTCACCGACTTGATCATTCAAACATCTTATGGCATTCTTCCATCTAGTATTGGAGTTGGTTGGCATATGGTGAAAAACTTTAACAATTTCATAAGCTTGTCCTTCAAGATCTCTTGGGTGATGGATGAGATACTCTTCCATTCACGGTACCACCTAATGAAGCTTCCCATATCACGGTGAAGTGCGAAGAGAGTCTTGATTTGGAACTTCATAATCATTGGTGATAGTTGATACCCAATTGTTGTCAAGAATAATCATTTGGACTTTGGGATGGACCATGAAGGTTCGGAGTAAGAGGTCTCTCCTCAATGATACAGCTTTGAATTGTGTCCCTTGAAGGTGCAACTCTGGATGTGCTAGTGCGTTTACCTGCCAAGTATGCATCAAACTAATCTTCTTCTGATGGCTTAGGAATATGCTTGGTGGATGCATCATCTTCATCAGATTCTGACTCTGCCATGACATGCGACTCTTCATGAACCATTTGATCAACATGGATTGTAGAGTCTGTGGGTGTGAACCTTGAATTAACCGTTGTCCAAGCAACAGATTTCTTCTGAGTTCCTTGTTCTCTGGTAGGACTAGATTGATTGGCAGGTTTTGGTGAAGATGATGGTGGTTGTTGTGGAGGTGTAGAAGTTGTCTTAGAAGATCCACCAGCTCCAGAAGTTCCAGCACCCCCAGTTGGAGGTGGAGGTGGAGGAGGGTCTTTAGGACCTTTGCGCAATGTTTCCAACACTGTGGTCCTTCTTTTCTTCTTTGCTTCTTTTTCTCCAATATCTATCAAGAACTGTTCATGATTGTCGAACTTAATAGATTCTTCGAGAGCCTCATATAGCTTCTTATGGACCTCATGCTTATGCTCGTCGACTTCATACATCTTATCGGAAAGAACACCTCTCATATCGCAATAGGTAGATCTTTGAACCGTCTAAGCAAGTGGAGCTTCCATTGCCCATTCCACAACATCCTTAACCCGCCTTCAATGGCGTCGCAACCCTTCATCAAAGTTGAGGTGCTCCAACCTATAGACACGATCCACAAGGGCATCAGCAGATTTGGTGGTTGTCTTTCAAGAGCTTAAATTCTTTTCTTTGCTTTGTCGAGTAGTTGATCGATGTAAGTATTTGAGGTGGTGAAGTCGGTGGAGTTTCCATATCGAAGCTGTAACCACGGTTCAAGGATAGATTCTTTGAGGGTTGGTGGTTGAAGTGCGGTTGCTTGGCGAGTTTAGGAGGTGGAAGTGTCGTTGTAAGTGAAGATCTTGACATAGGTGGAATGGTAGATGTGTCTTCTTTGAATATTGACATAAACATGGATTGTGCATCCTCTTTATCATTATCTTGCTTAGAAGACTCGGTATCTATGGGTTTGTCATTTAAGAATTGATCTCAAAGTGAAGTACGTATCTAGGTTCTTTAGTGAAGATAGAGAACCGATAGACATATTTGGTTCTTCCATGTGCATGGTCTCATCGATCTTGACTCAAGATTCTCACGAGAGTCTTTATGCATCGAGTCATCAACATTCGATCGGATGAGTATCACTTGATGCAAGGCGTTCTTTTAATGTTTGAGCACTTTTCCAACCAGATTGTTCTTTAGATGAAGAGGATTCAGTTCTTCTCTTTAGTTCATATTGATTGGTGGTTCTTAATGGAGAAGATAAAATTGTTAGAAGCATTTGTGCGGCTTGTTCAGTATCAACACTAACAATCCCTTTTCCTTTGTCATGAGTGATTGGTGTTGTTTGTCGAGGCAATTGATCAGGTTCTCTAAACACTACTCCTCCAACTGGTGCTCTCACATTATGAATTTCTAGGCTTTTCTGGATTCCAAGCTGCAGAGCAGCATCATCTTCATCAGTCAACCTCATAGTACCCCTGAAAACCTCAGTTTCCTCAACATTATCCTTATCCACTTCCTTCTTCTTTCTTTTACATACGGGTGGTCTTTGTCGGAAGTTTGTGATTTGTCACGTCTTCTTTTGGAAGCTCGACATATGAAGCCTTTGAAATCTTTGAGCGAACCGGACTTAGCGACTTTGGGTTGTGGTTGTGTGGGAGGGACATCAACATCATCTTTGGATCCGGAAGCCCTTTTCATGAATAGTTTGAAATGATCCATCCTTTTAATATCTTGATGAAGAGAATCGAATTTGCAATCCAAAGACCTCTTTATTGACCCCACTGGAAATATATCTGAGATTGCCCAGAACAAATTCATCCTCAGCATTATGTAGATCTGATTCAATCCTAGGGTTGAAGTTGTGAATATGTTGCAAGTACTGGATAATAAGCTTCGAAAACCTAATGTTAGGAATCACAAGTTTGTTCTGTTTCTTTCGTCCCTGAGCTTTATTCTGAATGTTTGTTCTATCAGATATGAATGTGTTCATTGACAGTGAAAATTCTTCCCAAATACGTTCTGAGGCATTCACATTCACACCATTGACGATACCCCATAGGATTTGCAAGATGGGAATTCTCACTTTATCAAATCCTGATGTTTTTCCAGATAAGCACAAGTTAAGAACTGTTGTCATTGCTCTCCAGGGTTGATACATGTGTTCGGTGATGATATCAGAAGCCTTGTAATGCTAGTCTGGTACCCCAAACCAATTGGAAAGACTATTAGATCGTAAGCACTAGGTGGAGGTTCAGATCGTATGTTGGGGTTACAGGGAGTGATTCCTAGAGCCTTGCTAAGAATGTCAGAATTTATCTCAAATTCTCAATTATCCAGTTTGCAGGAATATTTAGCTGTGGTTTTGTTCCATTCAAGGGTGTTCCAGAATTGTTGTATGTAAATGGTGGGAATTGTGCATTGCTTCGTTAGTGCACCGAAGAAGTTTGTGTTTTTGAGGATATCAATAGACACTTTGAGGGTAGGATTTTGTTGCAAATTTTGTAAATGCACATAACAATTACTTTTTCCAATTTTTGCCCATTGACTTTTAGGAAGGATTTCTTCATCAGAAAGGACTTTGGATGGAGGAGAGGATGCAATGTTCTCAGCTGAGGTTGTGTTTGCCATTGAAGATCTAATGATACACACAAGCAACAACAATAATTGAGAGCATGTCAGATTATAACTGGTTAGTTAAAGCAACCATGAATGCACCCTTGTGATAAACACCGTAATTAAGAGCATGGATATAGATCCCATAAGCAAATTGAAATAGATTGAGTGGATAAAAGAGTTTTTAGGTTAACGGCTCCATTTGACACAGATTTTGAGAGACAAGTTGGTTATGGATCAAATTATTTAAACATATAGTTACTAACAACTAATATCATGAGACAAGATACTATTAAGGAGATGTTATAGCAAGATGTTTGGACGGGTTGTGATACTAAGTTGCCACAAGAGAAACCAAGTACAACATGATCAAGCGATGGTGATATAGCAATTCGCTAGCGATATGATTGTCAATACAAGTCGCTACAGGAAAACCTGAGACAAGTTGCTAACATGAAATTAGGCTAGTAAGTTGCCTTAAAAATAGTTTAATAAACCAAGTCGCCACTAGAGATTTGTGTCATCAAGTCGCTAATTTAGCATAGGTAAGTTGCTATTAATAGTGAAAAGACCAAGTCTCTACATGATTAATATTACTAAGTCGCTAGCTTTAAATTACACGTCGCCATCAATAGTAATTCTGCTAATTCGCTACAAGTAAGTTCACTAAGTCGCTAACTTAACTATGTCGCTAACTTGTAAAGACAAGTCGCCATCAACATCAATACCGCTAAGTCGCTATAGGTCAGTTCACTAAGTCACTAACTTGACTAAGTTGCTAACTTGACTAACTCGCTAACTTGTAAAGACAAGTCGCCATCAACAGCAACACTGCTAAGTCGCTATAGGTCTGATCACTAAGTCGCTAACTTGAATGTATACAGGAGTAGCAACTCGCCATGAAGAATTACTACACTAACTCGCTACCAAGCACGTTATCATAGCAGATAAAGAACACAGGCATAATATCCTTATAATCAACTCAATCCATTCAACACAATCCAACCACTGTTAGAAACACGTTCAGTTAATCCATACATACAACTAGATTCAAAACCACAACTCAACTCGAATCACACAAAAACAACGCTCACATATTCATTAACACATATACTCATAAGGATTTACAACAACCCAATGCATTTAAAATACTCTTAAACCAATAACATATCAGTCTCAATTGTTCCATTTAAACAAATCCAACAACAAACCTTTACGAGGAAAGCAAGAGATGATTTTCAAGATCCGTGGAAACTTAAGGAATAAGAGTTAGGAAATGCATATATGTTCATATTTGGAGACAAGAAACAGATCAATAATGCCTTACCACACACAAGTCGCTACGAAGATTCGAGAGAGGAAGAGAAAAATGAGAGGAAGATGAATATTTTTAATTTTATGAAAATAACAAAGCAAGTCGCTAAGGTATAGAGAGGGTTTAAAGCAAGAATACCAAGTTGACACATTTAGACCCTGTAGTTTTGTGAGTGGTTAGAACTCGCTATCTTATAATCATAATAAGTCGCTAGGACTTTACTCAGCAAGTCTCTAACCTCAAATTTACCAAACCAAGTTGCTAAGACTTTACAAAGCAAGTTGCTATCTTATCACATTATGTATTACAGACTCATTGGTTATATGAACTTATCAGATAGCAAGCTAACATAGATATCATAAAGAGATAACATAATAAGATAAGCAAACTCACTAATGGATAAGCAAACTAACAACCTGCATTTGAGCACAAAACATAACCAGCGTAGATATAAACAAGATATCTTGAAGAATTCTCCCCCTCAATCAATGTTACTAGAGAACATTGATTGAAATCAACCCACCCGATATAAGATTAGAATATATCAGTTGTTCGAACTTCATCTATGATCCCGTATTATTATTGAATGACATTTCTAGGACCGTAGATGTTATCGATAACAAAGAATATATCCTTTATTAGTTTGAGGAAAATGACAAAAATATGAATTTAAACTTATGAATTTAAAAGAATGAAATATAAAGAATATATCCTTTATGTTAAGAATATATCCTTATGAATTTTTTTAACTTGATTTGTACACAGATTTATAAGAACGAGTCATGTTTCAAGATGAAAAAAAGGAGTCAAAGTACGAGGTACATCAAATCTGGCATGCTATAGCTCCTGAGTGAGCTATATTCATTTCTGATGGAAACCAAGTCATGAAGTTCCTGATTGAATTGAGCATTGTACCTGAAAAATACTGAGAGCACATTGTACTAGAAGCACATGTAGAATTGCAAATGGATGGGTTAGTGACATGATTAATCTCACTATTGGATGTATCACAGTTTAATATAGACGTATCATTATTGGAGATCCCTTTAGGCTCAATATGCTTGAAGAGTTTTCCTGTGGGCATCCACTTAAGGCAAGATCTAGGTATGTAAGTCCGTTTGGGTCCTGTAAACTTAAATAATCGCGGTGGGAATCCATTTGAAGCATTTGCTAGTAGATTTGTATGTGCACTTCCTTGTTTTGTTGTTGGTTTTTGTGATTAGTATGTTTCTTAGGGATTGATCGACCAATTGATGTTTCTTATGAGAACTAGTCGTACTTCTAGTATTTACGATCTTTGAGCTTTGAACATTAACACGAGGTTTGTGATTCATCATATCGAACGAAGCAATGAAGTGGTGGTTTTGTCAAAACAACATTCTCATCAACTTGTGAGGCAAGCCTAGATTTTAATGGTTTAACTCTTTCGGTTCTAAAGGCATTAGGTCGCAACTCTTGTCGTTTAGAGTGGTTACGAGCAGTTGACTTTCCCGAGTTGATGGTTTTGCAAACTTAGTGTTCATCCTATTTCAATAGATTTCTGAGCTCATTTTTAAGGCAACAATATTGAAGCTCTTATCACGAATTTGGGCTTTGAGGTCATCAATGTCTTTCAACAAGATGTTAGATTGATTGATCAACTTGGAATTGGTCTCCTCTAAGTTCTTTCTTAATGAATCATTTTCTCTTAATAGGTTGGACACACATAGAGCTAGTTCGGCATTTCTACATTCAAGTGTATCACTCATCTCATTATGATCATATTTACGCACATCGAGAGTAGTAATTTGATTGCATATGGTTGAATCTTTGTCCCGAATCTAGGTTTTAATTGATTAATTTCAAAAATTCTCGAAATTCTGGAAATTCCTGATTAATACAAGATTTTTTTGCGTAAAAGCTTTCAACCTTTTGTTGTATTTCAATTTCCAATGAGATACAATGTTTTTCAAGAATTGAGTATTTGTTTGAAAGTTCATCATATACCCTTTTTTCAATCATATCATTAGCTTTAATAGTTTTAGATTCAGGCTCAACCAAAATTGATTTCATAGTGTTATGTTCAGAGTTAGAGTCGGTACATTAACATATGACTTACTATGATCGATTAAGTGTACCTCATCACCGAAACCTTTTTCGACTACGAGTCTTTGAGATCGATCTGTTGTCTTCATCCTCTTTTATTGCAACCGAACTTACGCATTCGGTATCATTCATTGGTTCACTGATCTATTGCATGACCTGTCACAATCTTCCCATAGCATCACTTGACACCTATTCATTTCATTCAGCTTGTCATTCTCTTTAGCAGCTTCCTTAATGTATATTTCCACATTACCCATAAGTTGAATAAAGGTGTTTATGAACTTATGAATTTCCATTCCAGTGTGTTTCTTGAATGAGATTTCCATCATGTCATCATCAAAATCTGAGGAATATTCCCCCCGGATAAGTGGCTGAAATTGATTGAAGATTACTTGAAGAGCTGCATTAGATTCATCAGTTGAGAACTTTTCTTTGGTAATTTGAAACCTCAGTTGTTCTAAGTTTAGTAACACAGTTCTTGTCAAAGTGGGAAAGTCCTGACGAAGGATAGCACTGCTTGTTCGATCCATAGTAGTAGATAAAAGTAGTTTGAGATGCTGATGAAGAAGTTGAAAGGGTTCAATGGAGCATTCCATTTGCTTTGCATCATTTGTCAATATTAAGAGTGACTCATCGGAGTTGTATTGATTAAAGATCTTGAATCATTCTTGTAGAGCATGCAGGAAGCATCTGTTTCATTATTACATGAGGTATCATAGAGTGCAAGTACTTTGGTGATTAAAGGATCGGTGATGTAAGACATTGTGTTCATGAATGTGTTTATGGATATTAGATATAAGTAACTTGCTTCACTTCACCAAGGTATTCAAAATCCAAGTCGCTAAGTACCAAGTAGCTAAGAGTTTAACAGCAAGTCGCTAATAACTAAGTCGCTACGAATTTTGGCACCAAGTCGCTAAGTAGGCAAGTCGCTAAGGAGAAGCTCGTTAAGCACCAAGTCGCTAGCAAAATTTTGACATCAAGTCGCTATGCACCAAGTCTCTAAGTTGTCAAGTCGCTAAAAAGCAACTCGCTAAGCACCAAATTGCTAACACCAAGTCGTTAACAAACTTAACTACAAGTTGCTAACTTTCACCAAGTCGCTACCCGTAGTGGAGAATCCACTAAGTGTACTGTTTGTCGGCTTGTTTCAATAGACAAGTCGCTACGCCTAAATCGCTAACAACATCAACTACAACTCGCTACCAATTTTCAAAGCAAGTCGCTACCAAGATAAATTTTTCGTGGGTTAAGTCGCTAGCTAGAAAAATCACATAAACACCACTTTTCATTCCAAAAACAACCCAACCATGATGATTCAAGCTTACCAAATCAAAACCCAAGCACATACAATGATTCTAAACACAAACCTACACTCAAGTTTCAAACTTTAACACTAGAAATGATCCAAATGAAGCAAAAACCACTAAACTTTTTCAAACTCTAAAACCACCTAAAAGTCACTAGAAATCCAAAGATATGTAAGAGATGATCAAACCTAGCTCTGATACCAATTGTAATATATTGGATTTCACAATCACACTAAACCATAATCACAAGTAGGCGAATAAGATGTTTTAGAGAGAGAAAGTGGGATATTCTAGAAAGAGAAACTTGTGGAATGTTAGATTCACAAATGAACATCCAACCTCTACCATGCAAGGTAGAGGGTATTTATAAATTCAAAATAAACGACCTCTGACGACTGTGAATCGGTATACAATGGGTAAAGACCGTCCTTCCTCCACGGTGTTGCACTAAACTATATAGCTAACTAAATAACTTAGTAAATAACGTAATGTATCTGAGCTAAATTATGCTAGATAGCATTTGGGGTGACCGATACTTCATTATGGAATTTTCTAATTCCTAACAACCAAGTCGAGAATGGCTTGGGTTCCTAAAATTAACTAACTCTTTTCTCTTTGTGCGGGCAACCCGGAAGAGGAGCTTAAAGATCATCTAATTGTGGGCGGTGGTTGCTCTGGAAGCATGACAGAGAGCGAGGAGATTACACGATTTTAAGTCATATTGTGGAGGAAGAGTTGCATTTGGGAATGATGCTAGTGGAGGTAGAATTAGTAGGAAATGAACCATCAAGCGGGGAGCATTGATTTTGAGAATGTTAGATATGTGAAGGAGCTTAAGTTCAACTTTGTTGTCGATATCTCGGATCCGTGATAAGAAGTATCTGTGCTATTCAGCGACAAAGAATGTCTTATTCTTTCCCGAGTTCAAACACATTGATGATCACTTGGTAATACTTAGAGTACCAAGAACCAATGATGTATACAGTCTGGATATGAAGAGTCTTCACTCTTCAGGAAGAGCCACATGCTTAGTAGCAAAAGCAACATCTGAAGAAGCACATCAGTGGCATAGAAGATTGGGCCATGTAAATTTCAAGAATATCAACAAATTGGTCAAAGGAAATTTAGTTAGAGGTTTACCTTCAAAGACTTACAAGAATAATCCCTCATGTTTGGCGTGCAAGAAGGGTAAACAACATAAAGCTTCATGCAAGAAGCTTGAGGAAAGAACCATTAGAGAACCTTTGGAGTTGCTACACATGGATCTATTTGGTCCTATTTCTGTTACTAGTCTAAACAAGAAAAAGTACTGCTTGGTTGTGACAGATGATTGCAGTAGATTCAGTTGGGTATTTTTCTTGGGATTTTAAGATGATACTTTTGATGCTATTCATGATCTTATAATAGCACTTGAAAACCAATTGAGACTCAAGGTTAGAAGTATTAGATGTGATAATGGGATGAATTCAAGAACAAGCTTATGGATGAATTTTGTGCTAACAAAGGAATCAAGAGGAGTTCGACATTTCAAGAACACCACAATGAGAATGGTGTTGCGAAAGAGAAGAACATAATTTTGATTGAAACGGCCCGAACAATGTTTGCGATTCATTACTACCTATTCAATTAAAATTTGAAGGCATGAAATCTTGCTTCTATGTGTATGACAGTGTCGTTGCAAACCTCGAGATGAAGACACCTTATGAGTTACTAATGGAATCAAACCCAACATTCGTTTTCTAAAACCATTTGGATGCCCTCGACTATTCTCAACACAATTGATAATTTGGGCAAATTTGATGGAAAGTCGGAAGAAGGATACTTATTGGGGTCTTGCTGTGACAAAGGATTTAGAGTATACAACAAAGTCACCAAGAAGGTTCAAGATTGTCTTCATGTTGAATTCTTAGAAGATCAAGAAAATCGGAAGGGTAAAGGTCACGATTGGATGTTTGATCTGGAAGTTTTGACTCCTTCTATGAACTATGTACCTATTAGAGAAGAAAATCAACCTATATACAACGGAGCAGATTTACAGTATGTTGTTCATGGAGTTCATATTAGACCTGATGTTGTTCCTGATAAAGAACCTATAACTATTGAGAAGGAGAAAAGTACTGATGAGCCAAAAGCTACATTATCTGCTGAAGAACAAGCTATTCAAGATGAGCTTAACGGGATGTTTTTCAAGATATTATAGCACAATCTTGATGATGATCAAAGAAGAGCTTATGAAGGAGCAAAGAAAAAGAACAAGTCATGAGTACACTCACGATACTTTGGGTGTGAGAACTTTCTATCAAAATCTTGTTGCACTGTTCACAACACTTTGGATGATTTGGATGATCATACCATGCACGGCTTAGAAGACACCGATGATGAATTTGAAGATGAAGGTATTTTCCATGAAGGTCTTGATTTCACAAATTTGGATGATAATGTTGAAGTTCCACAGGACCCCAATCTTAAGAATTCATAAGAATCATCCTCTTGGTCAAATCATTGGACCTTCACCTGCGGTGTACTTACAAGAAACAAATCTAAGGGTCTTTCTACACCTTACAATGCTTTACTTAGCTTTGTTTATAAACAAAACAGGTTGAATCATAAGGATCATCAAATATGTCTGTTCACTTGCTTTATCTCTTAAGAAGAACCCAAGAATATAGCTCAGACATTATCTAAAGAAAGTTGGGTTGAAGCTATGCAAGAAGAACTTCTTCAATTTAAACTTCAAGAATTTTGGGTATTATGTGATCTACCTGATGGAAAGAAGGTCATTGGTACAAGATGGGTGTTCAAAGTCAAGAGAGATGAAAGAGGGAATGTCATCAAGAACAAGGCAAGGTTAGTAGCTCAAGGTTACAGACAAGAAGAAGAAGTAGATTAGGATGAAGTATTTGCTCCTGTAGCAAGGATTGAAGCAATTCGAATCTTCCTTGCTTTTGCATCATATATGGGATTTTAGGTTTATCAGATGGATGCCAAGAGTGCCTTTCTCTATGGCACTATTACAGAGGAAGTTTATGTCAAACAGCCTCCTGGTTTTGAAGATCCTACCCATCCAAACAAAGTTTACAAGGTGGTTAAGGCTCTTTATGGCCTTCATCAAGCACCTAGAGCTTGGTATGAGAGGCTCTCTACTTTCTTATTGCAACATGGTCACAGGAGAGGAGCCATTGACAAGACCTTGTTTATCAAGAGAGACAAGAAGGATATCATGTTGGTACAAGTATATGTTGATGATATCATCTTTGGAGCTACCAAACAGTCCATGGTTAAAGAGTTTGAGCAGCTGATGCAGAATAAATTTCAACTGAGTTATATGGGTGAGTTAACATTCTTTTTGGGACTTCAAGTTAAGCAGTCAAAGGAGGGAATTTTCATAAGTTAAGACAAGTATGTATCTGACATACTTAATAAGTTCAATTTTGATGCTATGAAGCCAGTCACTACACCTATCAAATCTATCAACTCATGGGGAAAGGATGAAGATGGTCAACCCGTTGAAGTCAAGTTATACGGATCTATGATTGGGTGTCTTATGTATTTAAGCGCATATAGGCACGATATGATGTTTCTTTGTGTGTTTATGTGCAAGATATCAAGTCTCACCAAAGGTCTCTCATATGAATGCGGTGAAGAGAATTTTCGATTATTTGAAACAACAACCTAAGTTAGGGTTGTGGTATCCTAAGGATTCCTCCTTTCACTTGGAAGCTTTTGAGATAGTGATTATGCGGTGACAACTATGACGGAAGATCAACTCTTTGGAGGATGCCAATATCTTGGAAGAAGATTAGTTTCATGGCGGTGTAAGAAGCAAACAATTGCGAAACATCCCTCTTGAGAATTTGAATATGTGGTCTTTGCAGTATGTTGTGGACAAGTTTTGTGGATGCGAGAATCAACTCTTGGATTATGGGTTTAACTTCAAAATACTCTATCAACATTGATAATGAGAGTACAATTTGTATTGTGAAGAATCCAATTTATCACTCCAAGACCAAGCACATTCAGATTAGGCATCACTTCATCAGAGATTGTTATGAGCATAGGCTCATTAATGTTGTCAAGGTTCACACGGATGATAATGTAGCTGATTTACTCACCAAAGGATTTGATGTTTCTAGATTCAATCATTTGGTGGTAAGCATTGGAATGATTAATTATTGAGTTACATTTAAGGGGAGGATTGCATGGTTAGTTAGACAGTCCTGTGCTTTGCTTAAGGGGAGGCAATACAATGCCCACATGGAGTGTTTGTCATTATTGAGAAGAAGATGGAAAAGTATTGATGCTTTGTCCTATGAAAGTACTGCTCTAGAAAGTATTGCACACGTGGAAAGCATCGCTTGTCTTATCAACGTACTGTTCCAATGGTCAACAAGAAGGGTAAATTCAAATAACGGTAACTTTGTTATTATGGGCTGTGATTTTTTTAAAATCCTACCTATAAATAACTACTTCCCGATTTTCCCTCTCATCTTTTATCAATCTTTTCCATATTTCTCTCTCTCTCTCACACACTTACGCATTCAAGAATCAATATGTCTTACAATCATCCATGGCAAACCTACACACAGTTTCTAAACACAACATGGTGGCGAATTTAGATAAAACGGAGGCTAATGTTATCTTCCATGATATAATTGATTTCTTAACTGGTTCCCTAATTAGTTATGCGCTTTTGGTGGAACACGATATAATTGAGCCACAGATACGGCGGTTTTGGGTAGTAGCTGAGGGCGCATATGGAGAATGATGAATCTTCCATTCAAGCTAAAGTTCTTGGAAGGCTTATCAAGATTCTTGAAGCATCCATTCGTGAAGATTTATTGTTTGATGATGCGAAGGAGCTATTAGGTTTGATAAGCGACTTCTTTGGGATACCGAGAGATATTGGATATGAAGGGTCTTTGGTGACACAACAACATTCAAGAAGCCCTTGTTCGAGTCCACATTGGAAGTACACGGTACATGTTCTTCTTCATTGTATCGACTCTAAAAGTACTTCTTGGGAGCAATTTGGTTCAAACATTGCATCTGCCTTTGGTAGGATTGGCTCAAACCGTATGTTCAACTTTTCAAGGCTAATCTTAGATGGAATGCTCTCACACATCTCTCATGGATCAAGATGGTTAATGTATCCAAGATTTATTCAAGTCTTCTTGAATAAAAATTTCAGAGATGTACCAAAGCCTACAAGTCTTTTACCTATTGTGGTACAACCGACCAAGATTTTCACATTTATGGCTAGGAAAAGTGACTTGTTCTTGGAAGAACACTCCTTTAACCACTTCAATGATGGATGTTGTTCAAGCTATCTGTGATGAAATTGCGGTGATGACATAGAAAGTCTTTGCTTCAACACAAAGTCTTGCTTCTCAAAGTCTTTGCATCTCGAAGCGCATCACAAGTCTTGCTTCTCAAAGTCTGCGGTATCTCCCCTCATCACACCATACTACTCCTCCTATTGAGACACCGAACAAGCTATTCCTATTTTATCATCCTCGGAGGAGATCGGACTACTATACCCCTGAAGGTTTAGTGTTAGATAATTATATTACGACAAGGGAGTTAGTCGATTGAAGAAATCTTTTGAAAAGCAGGCCATTCAGATTAAGAAGTTGCGGTTTAAGTTTAGCAGATTAAATAACTTTGTATGGCCATTGGTTAAACATCACAGGTTATGGCTCAAAGCTGAAAAGAAGAAGAAAAGGCAATTTAAGAAGACCACCAAAGGCACTCGGGTTCAACAACATTCTTTTGTCCAATTAGGGAGGAATTTAGAAGAAGAGAATTTGAAAGAAGATCTTTGAATTTCATGAAGAAAAGGAGAATGAACCTCAAATCTTGAAGCACATGTAAATCTTCAAAATCTTGAAGGAGGCGGTGTTCAAAATCGATGATCAAGATGCTGGCGATCAAAATCTTGGCTTTCAAGGAATATCTCGACAAGAACTAATTACACCAAGGGTGTTAGATTTTGAAGAAGAAGCTAAAACATCAAACTAATACATCACGCAAGTGATGATGAAACTATTCTTTGAAATATTGCATGATTTATCAAAACCAAGGGTGTTAGCATTCCGGGAGTTCTTTGAAGAACAAAATCAAGTTTCTCAATCTCTACCGTGATAGATCCTAAAGATAAAGGGAAAGGTAAAATGATTGACACAAAGAAGAAAAAGAAACTCACTTTAGCACAACTAAGAATTCTTTGAAGTTGCTAGGAATGAGGAAGCAACTAGAAAGGTACAATTTGAATTGAATCTTGAAGTTGCTATTAAGAAGCTAAGGATAAAGAAGTAGCTAAGAAATTGAAAGAAGAATTGAATCTTGAAGTTGCTATACCATTAAAGACACTATTCATGTTTACGCTTTACCAAGAAGACTAAATCGTGCTAAAGAAAGAAATGCAATGATGGCTTATTTAAAAGTCAAGGATATATTGGATTGCGAAGTTGAATTATGTTGAGATGAAAAAGCGGTATGAAGGTGTTAGAAAGCTTATCGAAGCATGTTGATAGTATCAAAGATTTTAAAGATGATGATGCTCATAAAGAAGATGATAGAAAAGGAAGCTTAAAAGAAAAGAATAAGCGAAGTTGAAGATGATCGACCATCAAAGAAGGTTGAGTTAAGATCGATCTGAGATGATGAATTAAGGAATTACTTAAGAGTTGTGGAATTTGAGTATTCTAAAGGCGATGCGAAAAGAAGGCGAGAAAAGAAGAAAAATCACCAATAACTACTTTTGAAGTTGTAGAATCAAAGGATGGAAATTATCGATGTTTCATAGAAGATGAAAGCTTGAGTGTTTAATATGCTATGGGATCTATTGCACATAATAGATAGAGAGGATTTATTTCATTTATATCATTTGGTGCAAGAATATTTTGAACACATTCCATAAGAAGGTGTTGGTTTAATCTTCTTGGAGATCTCTGGTAATCGAGAAGCGAAGAATCAAGCATTGATGAGATTTGGAAAAATCAAAAAGATTGGGAGATTATCGGTGGAGATTTTTGAAGAATCTAGAGTACATGTTTTAGAGTTAGAAGATGGAACTATGATTCATATGTTAGCGAGATAGAAGATATCCGCTACATCGGATCTTATGAAGAATGCTAGAACATGGTATGGAGGTTGAAGAAGATAATGAAACTACACTTATGGTCATCAAATTGTTTATCGGATGGACAACAATGGTCGAGGATGAGCGTAAAATCTTGGTATGATGTTTATAATATATAAATTTTGAATAACAAGTACTTTATTCAAAATCTTGCTTTCATGACTTAAACCGATAAATGTTTTGAAAGAAAAACTTTTGTTAAGTAAAAATATTTTGAAATAAAAGTTAACTGATAACAATGGTTTTGAGATGGTTATAACGATGGGTTATCGATTCACCATGTTTACAAAAATGGCTAATCCATGAGCAAGCGGCTCGGTAAAGATATCTCAAATCCGTTATATAGTTGACAACTTGCTAATAAGTTGTATGGTAATCAACTCACCATATCGGCAAATGTAAAGAGTTGGCTAGCCTACGAGTAAAATGGTTTGTGGTAAAGGCTGTGGAAAAACCATTATATGGTAATTAGTTCACCATGATTGAAAGAACTAACTAGTCCAAAAGTGCGACTTTTGGTAAAGACAAATCAAATCATTGATAGGCGATGATTTGCTCAAAATCATATGGTTATCAATGTACCATGGTCTTAAACACCTAAACATTTGGCTACTCCATAGTTAATGGCTTTGGTAAAGAGACATCGAAATCCATTAAATTTCAATGATTCACTCTCACGGGAGTTTACACACAGGAAGTGATGAGAATAGACTTAAACATAACTGAATTAATGTACAAATTGTCATATGTTGCTGAGTTGCTGAAAAGATGGAGCTTGTTGAATGTTGCTGGAAAAGAATTACAATGATAAAGATTACTTTGATGAAAGCACAGAATCTACAAAGACAAAATTTGAAGATAAAGCCACAATCCCTCTTTGAAGACAAAGATGTTAAAGATAAATTTACAAAGGAACTTGAAGTCAAGCAAGTAGAATTCAAGTTAGGGGAGGATTGTTGGGATATGAAAGTGCTGAAGAATGACAAAGTACTAGAAGAAGTCAAAGTACTGCTAAGGAAAAAGTCAAAGTACTACTGTCGAAGTCAAAGTACTGCAAAGCTAAAGAACTGCTATATTTGTGTATGGAAAGCTTTGTTATTCTAGAATATTCTTTGTTTAGATTACTTGTCGTACAAGGTTATAATTGTAAACCGACTAGGGTTATCCTTAAGCCTATAAATGGACCCTTAGGTTGGCATTAGAGATACGTGTTTTTAGAGTTTTAGAGAAGTACGATATTAGAGTTTTAGAGTTGTTTAAGAATCTGTATAACAAGCAGATTTAGAGTTATTAATAATATCGTTGAAAGTTAAAGTTAATTCTTCTTAACTTTGTTAAGTAAATTCCGCATACTTAATAGAGTTTGCTCAGTGTTTCATTATTAATAACTTAGGATTTATCCGAAGTTATTAAACCCTTAACAAGCTATATAGTTAGTTTGGTTAGAGTACATCGATCCAACACCTTTCATGTCACCTTTGATGAGAGTTCAGAAAGCATCAGGTTCACCAACACCTCAGTGAAGGAAATAGGAATTGATAACTCTTCAAGATATCCTCGATGAATATAACACGAAATCAATTCCTCATACCAAGGCGATCGCGACATCTCATATTATGTCTTGCCTCACAACTGTCACAACCAACTATCGGTGAATTCATTGATAATCAATCGGTCCATCTTGGGATAGGTAACAACTTGAACCAAATGTTCGGGAACACGTAATTCATGAACATAATACATGAACCCCAACTTGAACAAGACATATCAATAGATGTTCTTAATGATTCTATGGCTCATGCACGGACTCACTCCGAGTCTCCATTGACCTCTTGAGCTCGGATCTGAACCACAAAGTAAGTGGACAAAATCTCAAGACATTAAGCTTGTAAACATCATTGGTGAACCAGCGAGGCATGCTCACTAGAAGCATATTTGCTAAGTTAGCTATGACTTGACTAATGAATGTCCATATCTTTGATTACCTATCAAATATAGAACCCAAAAGTGTCCTTGAGGCTCTAAAACACCAGTGGGTTCGGGCCATGCAAGAAGAACTTGCAGTTTGATAAAAATAAGGTCATGACCTTGATCAAATGTCCTCGG
Source organism: Chrysanthemum lavandulifolium (assembly GCA_022545495.1). Taxonomy (NCBI): domain Eukaryota; kingdom Viridiplantae; phylum Streptophyta; class Magnoliopsida; order Asterales; family Asteraceae; genus Chrysanthemum; species Chrysanthemum lavandulifolium. Next base: position 218,948,391 of record CM040245.1, read on the forward strand.
GATGTCATTGTCATAGGAATGAAGTGGGTTTCGAAACAAAAGCGATGAAAATGGCATCATTAAAAACAAAGCGGACTTGTAGCTAAAGGTTACGATCAACAAGAAGGCATTGACTATGATGAGACATTTGCACATGTTGCAAGAATGGAAGCCATCGGGATCTTCCTTGCATATACTACCTACATGAACTTCATAGTTTACCAAATGGATGTAAAAGTACATTCCTAAATGGTGAACTCAAGGAAGATGTGTATGTTCGACAACCTCTGGATTTGAGAGTAGTGAATTCACGACTATATCGCAAGCTTGATAAAGCTCTTTATGGACTAAAGCAAGCTCCCGGGGCATGGTATGAAACTCTCTCGGCCTTACGATTCAAAACAAGTTTGTCGAGAGGAAGATAGACAACACCTTGTTTATCTGAGAACAAAACAAGATGTGATCTTGGTCAGTATATGTTGATGACATCATCTTTGGCTCGACAAACTACACTCTTTGCAAGCAGTTTGAAAAGCGATGACAAAAAGTTTGAAATGAGCATGATGGGTGAACTCACATACTTCCTTGGACTACAAATCGAGAAAAGCGATAAAGGAATCTCCATCGGTCAAGAGAAATACAAGAAATCTCTTAAAGAAATATGAGATATCGATTGTGCCTCGATGAAAACACCAATGGTCCCCTAACAACCTTAGACACGATCTCACGGCAAATCGGTCAATCAAACCCATTTCGGAGGGATTGTTGTCTCACTTATGTATCTTCTTGCTTCTAGACCGGACATACAATTCTCGATCGCTATAGCAAGATATTAGTCAATCGAAGAATCCGCCTCAGCTGCGACAAAAGAATACTCGGTACACAGAGGAACCCCAAACTTGGACTCTATTATCCAAAGTGCTCGGGGTTTGATCTCAAAGGGTACTCGACTACGATTATCTTGGTGCAACATGGATGAAAAAGTACCTCGGGGTCTGTCAATTTCTTGGAGAAAAGCGGTTTGTTGGAGTGCTAAAAGCAACAATCGGTAGCTATGTCTTGGTGAAGGCGAGTATGTGGCTCTTGCGAGGATGCTATGCCAATGTTTTATGGATGAAAAGTCAACTTAGTGACTATGACATCCATTACAAAATGGTACCCATCTTCTATGACAACACCAGTGCCATTGCAATCTCCAACAACCTTGTCCTTTATCAAATAACCAAACACATTGATATCAGATGTCACTTCATCAAGGACTACATAATGAACGGAGACATAGAACTTCACTTCATCCCTACTGAATATCAACTTGTTGATATCTTCACCAAACCCTTGGATGAACCTACCTTACGGAGGCCCGAAAGCTGAATTGGGAATGTTTGACATTGAAAGTCGACTATCGAAAACCAATCTCGATAAGTTTTCTACGAAATGGTTCCTCCTCCACTGAGCGAAACCCATAAACAATCCTCTCATTTGAATGAGTAAGACTCATTCGGGGACCTGACTCTAGATATTGAGCATTGAATGAGTACTAAATGCATCTAAGTATTAGTTACTTAAATGTCCTAGGTTGGAAGTCGCACCAATTAAATATAGGAATATATGTCTTTGTATCTTCTTTGTCGGGGGTCCTCATACTTACCTCATCCCACTTGGCATTAAATGCCTCCTCTCACATAAAATATCCTGTGGATATTTTATTCTTATAAAAGTGCACTTTTCTTGTACTGCTATTGTTTCCTTGAAAAGCGGGATTTTCTTGCGGTAGTGGAGTGGTGGCATTAAATGTGGAAATTCAAAACGTTTTCAAAAACCGGACTTTACAAATTCCCATTTATGCATTTACCCTCTCACCACTCTATAAATACCTCTTCTAAACCATACAAACACACACAAATTATTTTACGTAACAAAACTCTGTTAAAATCCTTTCTCGAACCAGAAAAATTTGTGTGTTCTTGAAGAATCATCAAACCTTTTCGGAAAAACCTTCTCTGCAAACATTTGCAAAGTTTTCATCACAAACTTGAGAGATTTAAAACTCTTTGATTGTTCTAGTTTAAATACACTTTCAAAACAAAAAAAAAATCTTTAAATGGAAATGGCTAGAACACAATCTCTTCAGTTTGCATCACAGTGGGCAGGGGACCTCAGTAATGTTGAATTTGAAACCAATAATGTCATAGGCAATTTTGAATACCCACAAAATGTCCCAGCCTATAAGGACATTATGAAATTTTTGTTTAACTGCCCACTGAAAATGGCCTTTGTTAAATGTCCCTCAATTCTATACCAAAACCTCCTCAGGGAGTTTTGGGCTACAGCCACGACCTATGACCCGTCACCCTCTACTAATGAGACTGACCAACGACCACTCAGGGAGTATCTCATTAAGTTCAGTCTTTTCAATGGGGAACAATCACTAACCCTGGATTATAAAACTTTTTGCACTTCAACAGGGTTAGATTATAATAATGGTGTCTATGTTGCCCATACTGAACCCTCCACAGTTAAGGATGGTTAAAACAAATCATTTTGGATCCAAAATTTTTGGACAAGACCCCAGTCACCAAAAACTCATTCCCCACGACTTGGAAGATCCTGTTCACATTTGTGATTCGGGTTCTCGGTGGGAACCATTCATCCAGCTGAACAAGTTAATTCTATTCGAGTTGATGATGGCATCTTGTTTGATGAATGGGGTCACTTGTCGACATAGGAGAGATCATTTATAGTGATCTCGTAACCAAGCTACTGAGCAAAACTAGGACGAAATACGTTTCGTATCCTAGGTTTGTCTCATGTGTTTTGCAAGTGTTACCGGGTTGTAATTATCCTCGGGAGTACAAATATACTGCTTTACCTAGTACCCTGAGTCAATCTAATTTTCAAAAAGACCCATCCCAAGTCAACGATATTGTATTGTGACCCATATGGTTCTTTGTAAATAACGAGAGGATTCGGTGTCTCTAATCTGCTCTAAAAAGAAAGGGAAGTCTCGGTGGGACTAAGACCAAACCTAAGTCTCGGGGCCACGAGGCTTGATGCTTTCTTGCCTAAAGGCACAAAAACCCAGACAGAAAAAGACACCCATTGGAGACGGGCAACATCCACCACAGGTGACAACGATGGACGATAAATCATAATCGGTGCCCTTGGTCCCAACTACTACTCCCAAGGTCCGGAGGAAACATACAACCCGATGGTGGGGAGTGCCTTCCTGACACCCAAGGATGACATTAGCAAATCACGGCCTTTGTGCGAGGGCAAATTGATTGATCCCAGACTCGAGGAAATGAACAACCGCGATAGGGATATCACTTTGACTCCGCCAAAGCACTAGGAAACACCCACGGTGTCTCGGGGTCACGAGGGGACAAAGACTCGGAGGAAAGAAACAACCAGCCGTCTGAAACCCATCACCAATCACCAATCGACTCCGGAGAAGACCTTTGGAAACACCCTGTTAATACAAATAAACCATAAAACCGTTTATTAATATTTTGCAATCTCTTTGTGTTTTGTTGATAACAAATATAATGTTATCTTAAGTACAATTATAAAGGATACATGTTAGTTTTGTAAAGCATTTACATATAACCATTTAAATACAAAAATGTAGTAATTAAGCATTTGTTGTAATAGTTTATTAGGATGGGTAAATATCATAACCCATGGATCTTAACCCATACCCAAAGAGACTTGATACAATGTATACTTAGCTACATTGAATCTAGATATAACCCATGGACCAACCCATGACCCATAACTAAAAACCCCATGGGCAAGAGGGCGTTCCACGGATCCCTAGGATTACACTAGACGGATCCCTTGTGGAAGGGATCCGTGGGAGCGATGAAGAAACTTGCCTATAAATAGAGAGCCATTTCTTCATTCTAACTCACCCTCTTCTTACTAAATCTCTCATACCTCTCATTCTCTTCTAACATATAGATCACTTGATCTAGAGAGTTGTTCTTCTTTCTTTCTATTTGTGATCCTCATATAGGTCTTTCTCTAAGGCGAGATCACGAGCATTCTACAAGTCATCCAAGCAAGGGGTCCTTGATTGATTTATCCTCCATAAGATTTACATGGCGAAGATCTTGTATTTGATATTTCACATATTTGTTGTGTAATAGTTGTGTTGGTTTGGTCCATCGTGCTACGGACTCGGTATCTAGCTTTGTCTGGGAAAAAGTGTAAACAACGTTGTGAAGGCTTCTCCGCCAGTGAAGGAGTTTGTTGACATAGTGCTTGAACTCTCGAGTAGGTTACTCGGGGGTGGAGTAGGGCAGGAAGGTGTCCTTGTGGCGAACCACTATAAATCGGTTGTGTCATTTCTCTCCCTTATCTTTATTTATTTGCTTGTATTATCATTAGATCTATCGTTCTCAACATCCATACGATTTCACATAATATCGAATCTAAAGTTTTGAAATCAACTTAAAATCGGCAAAACTATTCAACCCCTTCTAGTTTTCCACAATTGGCATCAAGAGCTAAGTTTATAAAAGTTTTAAAATAAAATTGTATTTTAAAAACTTTTCGATCACTATGGGTTCGAAAATTATAAGGAAGGGCAATCTATGCAACGACCACCACTACTTGAAACTAATGGTTTTATATATTGGAAAAATAGATTGAAACATATGTGAAGTCTAAAGATATTGATCTTTGGTACATTATTGTTGAAGGTGATTTTGAGGCTACCTCGAATGATGATAAAGGAAATTTAGTTCACATACCTCATGATAAACTAAATGATGAAATGAAGAAAAAGCTTTCTAAAATAGTGAAGCAAAAATTGTTTTGTATAATGCTTTACCGAAAAAGGAATTGAAGAATTTCTATGCTTAAAACCTCTAAAGAAATTTGGAATTCTTTAGTTGTAACTCATCAAGGCAACCAACAAGTTAAAAATAATAAAATTGATTTATTTGTTCAACAATATGAACAATTTTCAATATCGGATGAGGAAACTATAGATCATTCATTTGCTAACTTTAATACTATTATTACATCTTTACAAGCACTTGATGAATCCTTTTCTAGCCGTAACCATGTTAGGAGATATCTAGGGCACTTCCATCGAAGTGGAGATCCAAGGTGACGACAATCGAAGAGTCAAAGATTTGACAATCCTCACCTCGATGAACTCATAGGCAACCTAAAAGTCGTCCTTGCTAAAGATTCCGAAGCCTCAAGGTGAAGAAACACAAATCTCTTGCCCTTAAAGCCAAAAAGGCTTCGGCGATGAGGAGAACTCATCTTGAGTGGTGACGACGAAGAGTGCGCTATGGCGGTAAGGGACTTTAAAAGTTCTTTAGAAGAAAGGTGAATCGTCAAACAACAGTATGGCGATAAGAAAGGCTTCGGAAAAGCAAAGAGGACGAAGCCAAAGGATGATCCTACTTGCTTTAAATGTGGGGACCCAAACCACTTTATTAGTAAGTGTCCCAAGCGGGATGATCAAAAGCGTTCGTGGCGGAACATGGGGAATGAGCTGACGAGGAAGGCGAAGAAATTTGCCTCATGACAAGCGACGGTATGTCACGAATACTATAGTAGCTCATCACTTGATGACGACTCATTGCATAATGAATATGATAAACTATGCAATATTAGCTTAAAACTAATTAACAAAAACAAGCTTTTAAAGAGTCGAAACCAGCGTTTAGATAAAGAAGTCATAGAATTAAAAGCAAAACTAAAAGCGTTTGGAAAAGGATAAAATAGCAAGTGGTGAATGTGAACTTTGTGTTCAACTTCAAGCACTAGTTGATCATTAGATTCTAAAATTGCTAGAATGAGTACAAACACCTTAGATACAATACTCGATGGTGTTAAAACCGCAACAACCAAAGGGTCTAGGTATACAACAACTTGATCCATCAACTAGTGAAAATAAAGAAACAAAATTTGTTAAAAATTAGAAAAATCAGCCCTTTGTTGTGGCGGATCCTGAATCTAAAAGGGAACCGGCTAGTGTACTGGCGGGATCCGTGGATGCTGCTGTGACAACTAGTGGTAATAACATAGCCTCATCATCTAGAACCGAGTTCGTTATCGTAAATAGGAAGAAACCAACTCATGTCACCACTAGACATCCACCTCCAAAATATAATCCTACTTTTGCAAGAAACAAAGCACCATCTTTTCAAAAAATTAATGCATCTAGGAGACCTAATAACGTTTATCCAAGAAGTAACCATCAAATGGGATGGAACCCTAATATGCAAAACGGTTTCTCTTTTCAAAACTTTGCTCCATGGAATGCATACTCATCTTATCCATACATGTCTAGCATGAATGGAATGTTTAACACTAATGGACCCATGAACAAATGGGGACCAAACTTTTGAGTTTATTATTGTTTTATGTGTGCTTAAAGGTCGACCTAGACCCGATGAATGGGTCAAGGATAGCGGGTGCACGAGGCACATGACCGCAATAGGGATCTATTCTCACGCGTCTGAATCCTTCAATGGAGGTAATGTGGTGTTTGGAAATAGCAAAAGTAGAATCATCGGTAAAGTGCGATCTCTAACAAATCTCTAACCATTAACGATGTGTGTCACGTAGAAAACCTAAACTTTAGTCTCTTAAGTATAGGTCAAATATGTGATAAAAGTGCAATGTACTTTTATCAAACCGTAGTAAGATACTTAAAAATGGCATAACCATAGGAAGAGGTTAGGAAACATGGAGTCTATGTCATTAAAATCGGTAATGAACCTCAAGACAAACTATGTATTACCTCTATGGATGATACTTGACCTTATGGCATCGAAGATTGGGTCACATCAACATGCGACTTCTTGATCGCTATCATCCAAAGATCTAGTAAGAGATCTACCTAAGCTAAAATATGAACATCATTTTGTGATGCTTGTAATATAGGAAAACAAGCTCATTCGAGTCATAAAGCTAAAAACATGGTGTCCATAACTAAGTGTCTAGAATTACTACATATGGATTTATTTGGTCCATCCGCTATCCAAAGTTATGGAGGCAACTACTATACTTTGGTAATAGTGGATGACTACTCTAGGTATACTTGGACAAAGTTTTAAAGAACAAAGCGAAACCTTTAACTATTTTGAAATATTAAGCAAAAAGATCCAAAGACAACTAGGAAAACCCATAGTGTCTATTAGGACGGATCATGGTAGGGAATTCGATAATGAAGTGCAATTCGGAGCTTTTGTGGCTAATGGTATTACTCACAACTTCTCGGCTCCACGCACTCCACAATCGAATGGGGTAGTAGAAAGAAAGAATAGAACTCTATAATAAATGAGTCGAACCATGCTTAATGAACAATCCATACCTCAAAAGTTTGGTGTAATGCCGTTGATACTTCAGCGTATATACTCAATCGAGTCTTGATTAGACCAATCTTAGGAAAAACTCCATATGAGTTATTCGAGGCAAAAAGCCTACGTTAAATCACCTTAGAGTCTTTGGTAGTAAATGTTTTATTCTTAACACTAAAGATTACCTTACAAAATTTGATCCTAAATCAACCGAAGGTATCTTTTTAGGTTATTAAGCCAAATAGCAAGGCTTGCGTCATATTAAACAAAGAATCAATGAAGGTAGAAGAGTCATTAAATATAAAATTTGATGAAAGTCCACCCAAACCCTCTCCACCTCTTGTCGATGGCGAGATTATAGAAAGTGAAGCCATAGTAATAAAGAAAAGATGAGTGAAGAAGAAGAACCTCTAAGTGATAAAATAGTAAACATTAAAGAGTCTAAAGATCACCTCGTAGATAAAGTCATAGGAAAACTAAACGAACGAACATTAAGGTCTCAAGTTCAAAACCAAAGTAGTTTGTTTTGTTTCGTCTCAACCTTAGAACCTAAGAATACACAAGAAGCCATAAAAGATGAAAGTTGGGTAATGGCTATGCAAGAAGAACTAAATCAATTTGTCTCTAATGATGTTTGGACACTTGTCCCTCCACCTAGTAATCAAACCATAATAGGAACCAAATGGGTTTATAAAAACAAATTAGATGCAAACGGAGTAGTGTCTAGGAACAAGGCTAGACTCTTTGCTCAAGGGTATAACCAACAAGAGGGAATAGACTTTGATGAGACCTATGCCCCCCGTCTATAAGAATACTTCTTGCGTATGCTTGTGCTAATGATCTAAAGCTTTATCAAATGGATGTCAAAAGCGCTTTTCTAAATGGTGTCATAAATGAAGAAGTATATGTAGCTCAACCTCGGGCTTCATTGATTTTGAAAACCCAAACATGTGTATAAATTAAAGAAAGCCCTTTACGGTCTTAAACAAGCTCCAAAAGCTTGGTATGATAGACTCAAGTCATTTCTAGTTAAACACAACTACACCATGGGGTTAGTTGACAACACACTTTTACTAAGAAAGAGAGTCACATATAATCATAGTACAAATATATGTAGATGATATTATATTCGGATCCACTTGTCAAGACATGTGTGATGATTTCTCTAAAATCATGCATGACGAGTTCGAGATGAGTATGATGGGAGAACTTAGTTTCTTTCTTGGTCTACAAATAAAACAAGTAGAAGATGGTATCTTCTTTAATCAATCTAAATACATCAAGGATATGTTAAAGAAATTCGGTCTAGAAGAGTCAAAACCAATTAGGACTCAATGTCATCCGACACCAAACTTACAAAAGGCGAGGACGGAGATACATTGATAATATTAAATATCGTGGCATGATAGGTAGCCTTCTCTACCTCACGGCAAGTAGGCGGATATCATGTTTAGTGTTTGCTTATGTGCTAGATTTCAAGAAGACCCTAAAATATCACCTAGAAGCCTTAAAGCGAATATTTAGATATATTAAAGGTACAACACAATTAGTATTATGGTATCCTATGGGCACGGGGTAGAAACAATTGTATATGCAGATTCGACCATGCAAGTGATTACGTTGATAGAAAAAGTACAAGTGGGGTATGTACTTTTATGGGATGTTGTTTAACATCATGGTTTTCTAAGAAACAAAGCGCACTTGCAATATCAACAACCAAGCCGAGTGCGTCTCCGGCAGCAAAGCATGCCAACAAGAACTATGGATTAAACAAGCGTTAGTAGACTCGACATCCATCTTAGCGACATAGCCATCCTATGTGACAACAAAGGTGCAATCGACTTAAGCAAGAATCCGGTATTACATTCTCGCACAAAGCATATAGAGATTTGTCATCACTTCCTAAGAGACAATGTTCAAAGGGAACATCTCTATTGAGAAGGTTGCATCGAGAAGACAACATAGCCGGCGTCCTCACCAAACCATTGAGCGGGAACAATTCAACTTACTTCGTCTTGGTCTTGGTCTAATGGAACAAACGTCTTAACTTAAGCGACTCTACAAGGTATGTAAACACTAGCCTTCTTCTTTACGAGTCTAGGATTCCTATTTCTGCACAACTCACAAACAATACGGGAATTTTCAAAACCCAAGATAAGTATTCCATTTATAATTTTTTACATAACTACATACACATTTTTAAAGAAAATCTCCTTTCAAAATGTTTTCTAAAAAGAATGATACCTTCCGTATCAATTTCACAAAAGCAATTTCTCACGTCTAGGACAAATCGCTTTTTCATTATTAATACAAAGTAAAAACCGTTTTCATTACATCTCATGACTTTTGAATGCTAAAGGAACATATAACTAATATGTGTTTTCGGTACATTCATTTAAGCAAAAATTAATTAGGAGCATTGATAACCTGATATTACGTACTTATGTACCAAATGTGTGTTTCGGGTTATCTCAATTAGGTTTATTTTCTCTAGTTATTTTCCTTTTCTTTTTAGAAATTCGAGAAAACCGCAACTCCAAATAGTTTGCATATAGGCACACAATAGGCAAAAATGTTTCCAAAAGAAAAATTTTGTCTTTTGATTCACAGACCGGATCCCAAGCCATCTTGGACGGATCCCTCGAGGAAGGATCCGTGGGATCCGTGTAAACATAAGCTATTTTCAACTTCTATTTTTACTTTGGATGAAAAATCCACATTTGCTTCATTTTTTGGGAGTATGCTACGTGTTCTCATGATCACATGCCTTGAATTCATATCTAATCATTAGATTTTAATCCGCATTTTGGGTTGACATTCATTACAATATTTTGTTTTCTATATATATAACTCCCAAAATGCTTGCATACTCCATCTCCTTCTCACAAACACACTTCATCATGTCATCCAAAAACCCTTTAGGATAATCATCTAGTACAAACAATCATGATATCCAAACCTTTGTACTTCCACCATCCAAAATACCACAATCAAATGCTAGGATATCCGCGGATTAGTATCCGATCTTGTTGTGTAGCAAAACCAACCTCAAATGATTCATCCTCAACAAATAACTCACGCAAGATGCTTCCATTTTAGCACCACCCTCATCACCAACAAGTACACCAACTTCATCACCACCTAAAATAACTCTTTTGGAACTCCTTAAGACTCAACAAGATCTAATCAACCTAAAGAAAAAGAATTAGTCTTTTCAACACCCCACATCTCCAAATGCTTTAATTCAAGATCTTGAAACGTCACCACCATTAGCTCTATCACATCACAAGAACATCTAGGTTCTTTTCCACCACCATTTACTAACATTAGGATATTGATCCATATTTTCCTATTTTTCCACCACAACTTCCGCATTACTCAAATCAAATCAACCGGAAACCTTCCGTACTCATCACCCACATCATTTACATTGCCAATCCACTAGGAAATTGCAATAGAAGTTAGGGAAGAAATCGTTTCATACTCGACCTCATCCTTGATCGCATCAATACCATTACTCATCAAACCTCCATCCATAACCTTATGCAAGCATGGAAGGAATCACTACTACTACTTTTCTACTTTTAAGTATTACTTTTGAAGTCACTTTTCAAGAACAAGTCTTGTTCTTATTTTTACATGCTTGTAAGTGGCATACATACCACTACAATTTGTTGTTTTATTACAAGGCCTTGTTTACATACCTTGGCTCCCAATCTTGATTCTCGGCAACCACAAGATTATATAAGCATGTTACTAACCTTTCTTTTGTAGGATTTTTTATTTTTCTTCACTTGATGCCCCAAACAAGGGAGCTACCGTCAAAGGGAGTTAGAAGTTTGTTTATTTCTTCCAGGTTAACTTTTGTTTCGACAAAAGGGAGAAAAAGTAAAACTTAGGGCTTTCAAAACTTACATCTATTCTTAAGTTTTACTCATCATAACATTATGTTTGTCATCAACAAAAGGGAGATTGTTAATACAAATAAACCGTAAAACCATTTATTAATATTTTGCGATCTCTTTGTGTTTGTTGATAACAAATATAATGTTATCTTAAAATACAATTATAAAGGATACATGTTAGTTTTGTAAAGCATTTACATATAACCATTTAAATACAAAAATGTAGTAATTAAGCATTTGTTGTAATAGTTTATTAGGATGGGTAAATATCATAACCCATGGATCTTAACCCATACCAAAGAGACTTGATACAATGTATACTTAGATACATGAATCTAGATATAACCCATGGACCAACCCATGACCCATAACTAAAAACCCATGGGCAAGAGGCGTTCCACGGATCCCTAGGATTACACTGAGCGGATCCCTTGTGGAAGGGATCCGTGGGATCGATGGGAGCAGTGAAGAAAATTGCCTATAAATAGAGAGCCATTTCTTCATTCTAACTCACCCTCTTCTTACTAAATCTCTCATACACTCTCATTCTCTTCTAACATATAGATCACTTGATCTAGAGTTGTTCTTCTTTCTTTCTATTTGTGATCCTCATATAGGTCCTTCTCAAGGCGAGATCACGAGCATTCTACAAGTCATCCAAGAAAGGGGTCCTTGATTGATTTGTCACTCCATAAGATTTACGTAGCGAAGATCTTGTATTTGATATTTCACATATTTGTTGTGTAATAGTTGTGTTGGTTTGGTCCACCGTGCTACTGAACTCGGTATCTAGCTTTGTCTAGGAAAAGTGTAAACAGCGTTGTGAAGGCTTCTCCGCCAAGTGAAGGAGTTTGTTGACATAGTGCTTGAACTCTCGAGTAGGTGACTCGGGAGTGGAGTAGGGCAAGGAAGGTGTCCTTGTGGCAGAACCACTATAAATCGGTTGTGTCATTTCTATCCCTTATCTTTATTTATTTGCTTGCATTATCATTAGATCTATCGTTCTCATCACATCCACCTCATGCAACAACATCGGCACGAGTCTGCGGTACCAATCTCATCACTTCCACCTCATGCAACAACAACAACAACAGCAGCGGTCTTAAAACCAATCATGACAACACCACCTCCATTATTGCATCATCTTCCTCGGGAGACGGAACAAGCGGCAAAGGCATAACGACAACTCGGGCACGAGAAGATTCCCTAAAATCGGTGACCTTGAATACCTCTTCCTCCTCAGCGACTAACCAAACACCTTGCTAAAGAGGAAATTGAAACAAGTGAGGATGAAAAGAAGAATAAGGAGGCATTGACCAAAGTGATTCTTGAAGAAAGGCGAAAATGTGGGAATAGATGCAAGCAAGGTCAAAAGGTCGAGCGAGAGAAGTTCATGGAAGCTCAGTGCTCAAAAGGTGCAATGAGAGCTCGGTATGAAGAAAAGAAAGAAAAGCTGAAGCTCTCGGGCAAAGCGAATTAAAGAATATAAGCTGGACAATGACCGGTAGAAGGCTCTGAAAAAATCGCGATGTCAAAATCATTCCCAACACCAAACCATTGGCTATGAATGTTTCTGAGGGATGACAAAAGACACTTTGAGGTTCATGACCCCTAAAATTCGGTGACTTTGGGATCATGAACTTGATGAACTTGGTCCGATCATTGGAAAGAAGCAAAATAAGGTGGTCAAGGAGGTGATGAAGATCTTAGCAAAAGATATGAAAGGGTGAGGATGCACCAACCAATGAGAATTCAGCTGCCTTGATTGCACCTCGAGGATCTTAACCACAAGCTTCCAGCGGCAAAAGGAAAGAGTTGATTTCAACACGAGATCAAAGTGCACGGCCTTGAATGCAACAGAAGGCGCACGAGGGTGTAAATTTTGTTAATTGTCTAGTGATTGAAGAGCACGAAGAGGGCTATTCCACATTGATGTCTATAGGAACCTGCATTTCAAAGATGGAGTGACATTGATCGGTGGAGTGGGCTGCAATGATCGACTATATTCTGTGGCCTCTCGGATCAATCCCGAAAAGCGTCGGGTTACATCAAGACACGAATGCTAAGATCGAGACCATCTGACGGAAACACTCATCACCAAGAAAGTGAAGCTTGAAGCCTTTGGGAATCCATACGGATTGACATCATTTTGTTTATCTTTTGTACTAGTGATAGGAACTATGTGTCGATCAATAAGCGATGTATGTTTTATTCATTTACTCGGTGTTCCTTATTGTATTCATTAGTATATTCGATTGTAAGAAGAAGCCTCTTGCTCACTTACAGCGATCAACCTGAGCTATTTGTATATCAAATAGGGAGGCTGTTGGGTTCGATAAATACCCAAACCCCTTAATCTAGGATTTGAATGAAAATAGCCCAAGTACTTAATCCGCTAACACAAAAGGTCATTGAGTGCATAGTCTCTCGGTGAGTCGTCTTTAGGATACTCGATAAGAGGCAAGAAGAAGTCTCTCCACTCGGTGAGGCGGAACTTAAAGGGTGAAGGCCGGTCAAGAAGAAGATGATGGATTCGGTGGTGATGACAATAACTCATCTGAATCCTATAATTCCTCTCCAACTTCTTGCGAAGACAAGCTGAAGTAGAAGGCGAAGGATGTAAAGGCGAAGAAAGAAGCGGGACAAGGCGGAAAGGTTGAATCGAGATAAGGCAAGTCCTTATCAACCAAAGTCAACTTTCACTGGATGGCAAAAGATCGGGCTTAGTGTCATCATTGAACTTAGGAAAGTAGTCTTGTCTCTTACCTATCTTTGTAGCAGAGACAAAATACATCGATATTTTGTCTTACGTATGATGTCGGTTGTCACTTAGGAAGAGTCAAAAATCATACATGTATAAATAGCATAAGAGATGGGTGAAAAGGTTAAGCTTGTGAATTGTAAAAACACACATACATGAGCCATCTTTTCACTCCTCCAAATCTAACTTAGTTCTGAGATAGCTCGGTGAGCTCTAAGAGTTGTGCTCGGACTTGCTTTGAGCTTAGAGAGAATCACTGACCTTGTCATTTCAATCCCAAGTACTATTCCACAAGTACTTGGGTAGCGTCTTTGTTGATTTATTTCTAATAAGAATATGATGTTGAAAATTACTTAGTGTGTTTTCTTTATGTTAATTTAGGTCATAGTTCACTTTTAACTTGTTTTATAAACTTAAAGCTGTTTTAAGCGATAGTGAGCAGGGAACAACAAGTGGTATCGAGCCGGGTTAATTATAAAACTCGTTTTAGGCCGCTCTAAAGTTTTTAAATTAGGATCCTAAATGGTTGAAATTGATGTACCCCATTAGTCGATAAAAGGGTGGAGCTTATTAATTTGTTGCCTAGACTTGAAGTTGGAAAATTCAACAAATGGAAGCGAATGCTTTGCTATTTGATTGGGATGGAACCTTATTATATCAAGTGTATAAATGAAGGTCCATTTGTCCCAAAGGCTATTTGAAGGGTTGCCCAAACACAAGCTCGGTGGACCAGGATGAAAGGAGAGTGGTCGACCCGGACCAAAGACTCAAAAGTATCATAATATCTTGTCTTCACGGCGATATTATGGAGTGCAATATAATTGTGTCTTGCTAAGAAAACACAGGATGACCTAGTACATAGTCATGAAGGACCATCGATACCAAGGAAAGCAGGATAATAGACACGAAACTTGGTATAACACCTTGGGGCTAAGGACTCGAAACTCTCTCAAACTTACACGGATACAAAACTCTTTTAAATGAACTTTCAAATGATGGTGTTAAGTTGTCTAAGCATGAAATCAATGTTGGTTTTGTAAGCAGTCTCACGAGAAGTGGTTGAATTTCTCTCGGGGACTCGGGAATGCTAATCATATCAAAATCTTGAGCTTCACGAAATTTATGGGAAATTTGTCTATGAGGAAAACCTCATCAGCAGACGATACCGACTTAAAGAAGTCTCGGGAAGTTAAAGTCACGACCACTACCTCATCACCAATATCATTGCTTTCTTTTCTAACAATGTAGTTCAAGATTTCCAAGAAAACTCGGATGATGAGCACGATGAGAGATCAAGTGAGGAGTACCTAAATGACACGAATCTTTGAATTTGGGAAGGGCACTCTCGCTAACTCTCGAAGGTTTATAAAAAAAACAAGGTTTTCAATTGCTAAAGCAAGTGAAGACTTTGAATGCTATAAGTGTCATAAAAGAGGCCATTTTGTAAAGACTATTTTTCAAAAACAACTTACGAACCTCTTACTGAACCATCGGGATCTAATCGGTCTTGAGCTTTAGCAAATTTCAACCAAAATCTATCGGTCTCATCAAAATGTTCAAAACAAATCGATCTTAACAAAACCATTGATTATGAAGCTAAGTATAAGAAAGCAAAGCTAAGCTTGCATTGCTTGAGGCCGATCCTCGAAACAACAAAAATGTTCAATCATGCGGGGTAAGAACAAAGGCCTTGTTCTTTGAAACCTTTGATTGGGATGAAGAGCCAATCTCATCGGATGATGAAATGGTACATGTCGATTGCTCTAATGGCTCTCTCGAGAAGAAGACAAGCTAGGCATTGGGAAGAATCATGCTAGGAGCAGGGAATGGGTCAACATCACAATGAAGAAGGTAAACACTTTACTTTCTATGGATGATGACTACGATTGGCGATCTTATATGAATTATCTAAATGTTGACCTTAAGTTTGTAGAAGAGCAAAGGCGAATCTTTTTCTAAGTACAACAAGTTAAGTTTTGAATTGAATAAGTGTAGGGATGAATTGCTTATTTTAAAACAAGCTAAGCTTGAGGTTGTCACTTTGCAAATTCAAAACCGAACTAGTTAAAAGAAATCGAATCTTCAAGATGAACTTAAAAAGGCAAATGATATTCTTAATAGTTAGACCGCTAAGAATCGGGGTTTTGATGTTGTGGGAGCCCCAGTAGCAAGAAGAGAGTCATAGGTGAAGATCATCTCACGACTCTCTCGACAAAGACCGATCTCTAAGCCATTTGTGTGCGGTGGCATGATTACAAGTATGTTGGTGATTCCAATTCCGTGAATGGATTGAGCGAGTTAATCCGAGTAAGCTTCCAAACTTGATTACGGAAGGATTCTAGAGCACGAAAGTCAAGCTCTAAAGAGCATGCTTGGACTCCACGATGTGCCCGGTTATCTTTGAACACATCTACGAGTCTGAGCAGAATCTCAGCACCGCTTCCACCACTGAAACCTCTTGAGGTCTTGCTCCAAACTCTAAGCTTACTCCTACAATTCAATCCTCATTCACCAAAAGAAAGGTGCGGACTTGGTAGAACCATCCTACAAAGATAAGCAAAACTAATCCAACAGAGTCTACTCCTGCTGAAACTTCATCATCCTCTGTCCCCAGTGAAGTGACCAAATCCGACAATGGCCGAACTTGTGAGGAAACTTCTTGAAAAATGGAATCCATTGAAAGGTCCTGAACCAATCAAGGAGACAAAGTCGACTTCCTCCAGGTTCCTCAAAGTCTAAGTCAACCTCCAAAATAAACAAAAATGTAGTGTGTCATTACACCGACCATACCATCGACAAGCGCTATAGAATCCTTTTTGCATGATGCGCAAAAGGATGATCGAGAGGCTATGAGATCATCTGATATGTCGGTCAAGCAAACTATACCAAAGTTGGTTATCGGTATGCTTCATCCTCCAAAGCGCTCCAAAGAATAGAGCAAAACCTTTTCCTCTGTGTCCTCCTTTGTGGGTTTAATGATCATCATCGGGATGATTGTCTCATGAATACATCTTTGTGATATATGCGGTAATCCGACTCATGAGACATCCCAACATGACAATATCATTCATGCAAGGAGAAATTCCAAACAACCCAGTCATTTGAGTCATCCTCGACCTCTAAATGCAAAACTGTGGTAGCACCATGCACACAACTCACGACCATGAGTCGATTGCAAATTTTAAAGAGACCTTGGGATCCAAGCCCACTAGTAAGTAGGTCACGAGAGAAACTAATTCGGTTTACTACTAGTGCGAGAGACATGCCGGGGAGCCTATTTGGCATCTAGGCAGTAGATGCTTAAAGCATGGTGGTGTGAAGGAATATCTGCACAAGTATGTAAAGGAACGGGGCCCAAGGTAGTATTTGGTGATAACTCATCATGTCCCCACTGAGGTTATGGTTCGATGGCGCAATGGAATAGTTTTCTTTAGAATAGCCTATGTCAGCGGTCTCAAATACAATCTCATCGATTCGGTCAACTATGTGATGCAAAATTCATTGTACAATTCAATGATAAACAAGGTACCATTTTAATGCCAACAAGGAAGTTGTGTTGATAGCTCCTAGGAGAGATGATGTTTATGTGCTTGACATGTCAAATCTCTCCCAGATGGAGCGTGTCTCTTTGCTAAAGCCCTTTGAAACTATCAATTGGGCGTGGCATAAGAGACTTTCACACTAAACTTCAAAAATCTCAAGAACTTGGCAAAACAAAACAAGGTCCTTGGCTTACCATCCTTGGTCTTTGCAAAAGACAAACCATGCTACACTTTGTGAAAAGGGTAAACACCACGAGCATCATTCAAAACCAAACAAAATTTCTCCATCAAAAGCTGCCTTCACCTCTCTGCATGGATCTCTTTGGACTGTCGGGTCCAGATCGATCCGGCATGAGAAGTATACACTTGTCATTGTTGATGAATTCTCAAGATACACTTGGGTATACTTTCTTTCCAAAATGAGTCGAGCGGTGATACAATAATGTCATTCATCGGGAAGATTGAAAACCGGAATGACATTCTTGTTAAACAAATCCGAGCGACAATGGCGAGGTTGAAATCAAGAACTTGAGAGTTTACGTGATGAAAAGGAATTTCTCAAAATTTTCATCTCCTTATACCCTGAACAAAATGGGGTTCTTTGAAAGGAAGCAGGACTCTCATTGAGGTGCTAGAACTATGTTAAATGGCTCGACCCTCTCAAAACATTTACGGGTGAAGCGGTCAAAGCGCACTGTTACACTCAAAACAAGTCAATCATTGTCAAAGACATAATAAAACCCCATATGAGATCTTCAAGGTAGACTTCCGACATCGACTATTTTCATGTGTTTGGATGTCTGTGTTTATTCACAACCACAAGGATCATCTAGGCAAGTTTGATACAAAAGGCGATGATGGATACCCACAGGCTACTCAGCGATCTCCAAAGCCTTGGGGTTTTAACACAAGGAGACAACAAGTTGAGAAACCTTTCATGTCACCTTTGATGAAATCTTGAAAGCATCAAGTTCACCAACACCTCGGTGGAGGAAATAGGAATTGATAACTCATCAAGATATCCTCACGATGAGTACAACCGAACTTCGACTCCTCGTATCAGGCGATCGACATCTCATATTATGTCTTACCCACAACCTACTGACCAACCATCAATGAGTTCATTGATAATCGATCGATCCTATTTGGGATAAGTAACAATGATCGAATGATCGAGAACACGAAACTCATGATCCTCGACACGATCAAGACATCTCTACAAATGTTCTAAATGATTACGTGACCCTTGCACGAACTACTTTGAACTCGGTGACATCTTGAGCTCGGATCCCGAGACCATAAAGTAAGTAGACAAGATCTCGGGACATTGAGCTTGTAAACATCATTAGTGAACCCAGCTGAGGCATGCTCACTAGAAGCATGGTGCTAGTCTAACTGCGACTTGACCAATGAATGTCTATATGTCGATTACCTATCGGACATTGAACCCAAAGTGTCTTGAAGCTCTAAAATACCAAGTTGGGTTCGAGGCTATGCAAGAAGAATTACAGCAGTTTGATAAAAACAAGGTCATGACCTTGATCAAATGTCCTTAGGATGTAGTAGTCATAGGAATGAAGTGGGGTTTGAAACAAAGCGATGAAAGCGGCACTATCATTAAAAACAAAGCGGACTTGTAGCCAAGGTTATAGTCAACAAGAAGGCATTGACTATGATGAGACATTTGCTCATGTTGCAAGAATGGAAGCCATCGGGATCTTCCTTGCATATGCAACATACATGAACTTCGGGGTCTACCAAATGGATGTTAAAAGTGCATTCTTAAATGGTGATCTCAAGGAAGATGTGTATGTTGACAACCTCAGGGCTTTGAGTAGTGAATTCCATGACTATGTGCGCAAGCTTGACAAAGCCCTTTATGGACTTAAACAAGCTCCTAGGGCATGGTATGAAACTCTCGGCCTTACGATACAAAACAAGTTTGTCAAAGGAAAGATAGACAACCCTTTGTTTGTCTATAGAACCCAACGGGATGTGATACTAGTCAAGTGTATGTTGATGATATCATCTTTGGCTCGACAAACTACAAACTTTGCAAGCAGTTTGAAAAACTAATGACAAAGAAGTTTGAAATGAGCATGATGGGGAACTTACTTACTTTCTTGGACTACAAATCGAACAAGCGATAAAGGAATATCCATCGGTTTAGAAATACACGAAATCTCTTGAAGAAATATGAGATATTTGACTATGCCTCGGTGAAGACACCAATGGTCCCACCTAACAACCTTGGACTGATCTCACCAAGCCGTCGGTCAATCAAACTCATTCGGAGGGATTCTTGGCTCATCGATATATCTAACCGCTACTAGACCGGACATACAATTTTCGATCATCTAATAGCAGATATCGATCCAATCCCAAAGATGATGAGTGTCTAAATACTCATCATTTTTGTCTTGTTTAGAATGCCAAAACATCGAAAACACTCGAAATGCATCAAAATGATGAAAATATCACAAATAAGTGTTTTATGTGTTTTAAATGCAAAATATCAAAATCGGTGAAAAGCATATCAAGTTTGCATAATTGGCAATTTTAGTCCCCAAGTTTCAAAAGTTGTCAAATATAGTCCTGGTAAATCAAAATAAAGAAAAATGTCATTTAAAGTCCCTAGGATTCATGAGTTGTCAAAATTGGTCCTTGAAATTTAAAATTGCAAAATTACAACTTAGGTCCCTCAAGTTTTAAAAATGTCAAAAATAGTCCTTGGAAATATTAAAAATGGAATTTTATGCATAATGGTCCTTGTACTATTCATATTTGGCAGGAAAGGTCCTTGTGATAACTTTGGAAAATTGGCAGTTTGGTCCTCATGTTTTCAAAATTACAAGAATGGTCCTTGTGATATTAAACAAACCAAGCGGACCCTTTTGTATTTTAAAACCCCCACCAAATCAAAAGACCCATGCCAATATACCTTGACCCCCAATTATGAACCCCACTTATAATATCAAACGGTCAAAAATAGTCAAAAGCGCCAAAACTACTACCTTGTTCATCTCCTTCTCCATGCACGAAAACCAAAACCGGTGGTTTTCCACCTTTTCAACATTTCCACTGTCTTTCCACTTGTATAACCACTCCTAACACCTCCACATCTTCCAAACTTCATTAATGCCAAAAACGCTCTTGACTATTTTGGCGCCAAAACTGCCAAATGGATGGAAATTGATGATTTGGACCAATCCAATGGTTGGAATGAGGTGGGATATGTTCGAGAGATGTCGACAAGCTTGAAAAGATCATTATAAAGCAAGTTTGAAGCAATGTGAAGAGATATCTAGTGTAATTTTATTTTTTGTATGTCGTTTTAATTAATTTCAAATTTCGATGTAATTTAAAGCTTTCAAGTACTTGTTTAAGCAATCTTAGTGTATTGTGAATCTTTTCAAGTAATAATCAATTTCAAGTTTTAAGTCTCATTTCGGTTTATGAAATTTTCAAAGTTCAAAATCTCATGATTAATTAATGTTGTTGTTAGTTGTTGTTAAGGACTGAATAAGACCATATAAGCTCTAGAAAGCTTATTAAAGCTTTTAGAAACCTTAAAATTCGGTTTAGAAGAAAAAAGAAAAATCACCAAAAATACAAATAAATTAGTGAAAAATAAAAAATCCATGGAAATGAATATCAAATTTGAGCGGGGTTGATATTGGATGGCCTTGGTATAGAGCTTCTTGGGAAGCTATAGGAAGTATAATTTGGCCTTTGGTTCTCTGTTTTGTGCTTGAACTCAAATTGTAAGCCATTTCTTCATAATTTGCAATTTTTAGTTTAAGTGTTCAAAGTATGTTAATTTTAGTTTAATCTTGTCTAAATATAGTTAATATAAGTTAATTAATAGTTTTCTTGGTTTAAAAATCTATTTTGGTGTTTAAAGCTTATTTACAGATCTCATTAAAGGGTGTTTGGATTTACTTAGGTATCAAGAGTTAAAGGCTAATTGAGTTGTTGCTTGTTGTTGTTCTCATGTCATACTTGGTTCTAATAACTCAAAGACACCAAGAAAACCGGTCCTCATTTGTTAAAAAGTCAAAATACCTTTTGATCTCATCGGTTTCTTAACTGTTTGATTTTCATGATCCATGATTATGATTTCTTGTTTATAAGTTGTTAATATTGCTCAATCTAGTCTTAATATACCTTAATACATCATAATCGGTGCTTAGGATCAATTCAAAGTTCATTTTAGTCAACTTATTTGGTTTTATAAAAGTCAAAATTTCCATTTAGTGGTTTTGAATAAAATGGATAATTTTATATAGGACATAATATTAGATTTAGGATATGAGCTTTTGGGATATTAAAGTTTAGTTGCTTAACTAAATTAGAAAATATTAGTTCACTTTTAATCGACTTATTTAATTGCTTATTATTTAGCTTATTTTGAACCCCCTTTTCAAAAAGTGTGCCATGTGCACTTTGCTACCATTTTCACAAGCTTGTCACAAGCTCATAATTGAACCTCGACTTGTGAATTTTAGTTCTTTGGAAAGCTAACCAAGCCATCTTAAGGTCCCAAGCTTAAAATTCCACTTTGTAGCTTATTTGATAGGGTGCAGTAGTTTATTTCTTGTCCATTTGGTGTAGCTGCTTATCATAGTGATTTCAAGCCCTTTCACAAGCTTGTCATAAGCTTAATAGTGGGCCCATAGCATGTGAGCTTTGGTTTTTGGATAGCCCACCAACCTAGCTTGTTGATTCAGTGCTTATTTTGAGCTTAGGAGCTTTTGCCCTAGCTTATTCTTGCCTTGAAGATTCTTGCAAGCTTGTTTGGTTGAGTAGTTTAGCATAAGTGCTTATTTGCTTATTTCTAGCTTATCGGTGTATATATTTGTATCTTTTAGCTTCATTTAAGTTACTTTAGCTTATTTATAGCTTATTTACACTTTTGGTTCTAGTTTTAAGCTTGTTTGAGCTTAAAACATCAAAATAAGCTCATAAGTCCTTTATTGAGCTAATAAGCTCATTTAAATAGCTTATTTTTAATTTATAAAATTTTGTTTTCATTAAAGTTTCTTATTATAAGTAGTTAAATAGTTTTCAAAAGAAAAACCACAAAACATCATTTTAAAATAGTGATAGCGTTTATTTAATAGAAATTAGCTTTTTGATTTTCTTTTCGACTTATTATTAAGCAAATTTTGTTTTATAATTTTCTTAGTTTTACTGTCACCTTAGGATATTTTTAGAAAAAGTTTCATAATTTTCTCTGTTTGTTTAGTATTTATTATAATTTTAAATAGTTAAAAGTATTAAATAATTAGTAATAAATAATTAAAAAGCATAAAAATATCTTTTCAGTTTTAAAATTAGTTTTATAATATTCTAGATTTTCTAAGTTAAAATTTTATTTTTCAGGTTAATTTTATATTTTCTTGTATTTAAGTGTATTTTAAATAGTAATTAATTAATAATAAATAGATAAAAAGTGTAAAAATATATTTTCAATTTTAAAATAAGTTTTATAATATTTTAGATTTTTCTAAGTCATAATTTCATTTTTCTAGATTTATTTCATATTTTATCATATTTTAGAGTATTATTAAATAGTTAAAAAATAGTTTTTAATTAATAATAATTAAATAAATAGTTATAAAAATAATTTTCTTTTTCTAATAATTTTCTTTTATTTTAGGATTCCAAAATATCATTTTCATATTTTAGGTCTTTTATTTCTTAGAACTCACGTTTTGTTTTGTGCGTTTCGTTTTAATATCGTCACGTATTTACGTTTGTCTTATCGATTGTTGTGCTTTACAATTACGTATCCAAATATCATTCCAATCAATCAAGTAGTGTAATTATTCATCAAAATCTTTCTTGATCACTATCCTTAGTGATTATTCGACATCTGAAAGTTGTTGAAACACCATTCAGTCTCCGTGGGACTTAACGACCTAGAATCCACTATATCCTCTCGATCTTAATTGCATTTGTTTACGAAATTTGTTTTAAGTTTATTACGGTTGACCATTCACAAGTGGTTAGCTTGTGTGATTAAACTTATTTGTTTGGGAGCCAATCAAATTTTGGCGCATTCTTGGGAGGTATGTAAGCGTGTTTTAAGCATTTCGGACCCATTCTTGCACATATACCACCTTTTGTAAGCAGTTTTTTTGTAAAGTTAATCATAAATCAAAAGTTCATTAACACTTTTCCTAAAGTGTTAACAACACCAAAAAAATATAAAACAACAAAACAATCGTAACGTTTTCTAGCTTGTGTTTCTTTAAGGTGATTCTTAAAGAGATACGATTTGGTTAAGCGAGGCGATACCAAAAATATTGTCCAAAAGTTTTTAAACCCTTAGCACAAATCCATACCTCGTCTTTTCGGTGGTACTTAATAAATACATAAAATCAACCACCACAAATCAAGGCGATACACCTACCAGCTGGGGTGTGACCATTAATAAGTTCCCGAACAAAGATTTAAAACTTGCCTTTGTGTCCTTGTGATTTGGTGTACCTTTTCAAAGCCATTTCATTTGTGATTATTGGTTTAAGTTCACTTGTCGTTTTGCCTCGCATTTGTTTTGAAAATTGATTTTTATACTTAGTGCATGCGCGCTCGTTCTTCGAGTTCTACAAGTCCACTTTCGAGCTTGCAAATATTCCTCGTGAGCGTGAGGGCGTTCGCTCCTTGACCGTGGTGAGGCGTCTACCACCACCACCCTGTCGTAATGGCGGAAGACAAGCCTATGAATGAGCTTCTCCAAGCACCCATCGAGGGTTACGGAGATGCCATTATTGTCCCGACCATCGTGGGCGATACCTTTGAGCTCAAAACCGGGTTACTTAATCTTGTAACCCAAAGCCAATTTTATGGTTTTGGCGGGATGATCCTCATGCACATATTCGATGGTTTAACAAGATTGCATCTACCATCAAATACAAGAATGTCCCACATGAAGCAATTAAGCTTCTTACATTCCCATTTTCTCTAGAGGACAAGCCGGAATTGGCTTGAGAAACAACCCCTCGTTCCATTGAGACATGGGAAGATCTAGTCACCAAGTTTGTTAACAATTCTATCCTCCATCCCGAACTACAAGTCTTAAGAATGAGATAATGAAATTTTCTCAAAGATTTGATGAATCATTCGGGAGGCATGGGATCGTTACAAAGAGTTGCTCATGATGTCCGCATCATGGTTTTACCGAGTTAATGCAAATGGATACTTTCTACAATGGTGCGAGACAAGTGACCAAGACTCTT
This sequence comes from Chrysanthemum lavandulifolium, assembly GCA_022545495.1. Lineage (NCBI taxonomy): Eukaryota > Viridiplantae > Streptophyta > Magnoliopsida > Asterales > Asteraceae > Chrysanthemum > Chrysanthemum lavandulifolium. The sequence goes on from CM040245.1 coordinate 218,973,147, forward strand.
TAAATGCCTCCGCGGAGGTAATTTCTGAGCAAGACCACAAAAGAAGCCTTACAAATCATAGAAAACAAGTCCCGGTCCGCCCTTTCCGAACAAAGACATATCAATCTCGGTCTAATCGGGACCTTCTACTTCATCTCCGTGAGTACATCTAGCACCGATGCTAAGATTGACAAACTCACGGATATTGTTCGAGCTTTGGTTCTTGCTAACCAAAGAAAGTCACTTTCACACAGACACCATCACATGGTGAAGTGAAGAAAGTTGAAGTTTGTGTTACTTGTGGTGGTCCTCATGCATACTACAAGCTGTCTCGCCACCGATGGTAGTCCGTTTGAAGCCAATGCTATAGCGGTACTTCACATCGGGAGGTAATCAATACCGTCCTCAAAATGAACCAAACTACCGTGCTAACACTTATCGAGGCACCACCGGTTTAACGAATCTAACATACAAAGCGGAATCGAACCAACCTAGAATGAACCAAGGTTATCAAAACCAAGGTAATTTCTATCCGGACCAAATCAAGGTTTCCAACATCAAGGAAACCTTAATCAAAACAATTTCAATCGGGGAATCAATTTCATGGAAATGTGAATCCTAACCAAGGAATTTTCAACAACAAGGTCATAATCAAAACATCCGACCTCAAAATTTCCTCCACATCCTCCGATACCATCATCGATGAGTTATTGAAGCAATTCATGAAATCCCAAGATGAAATGAGCAGGTTGTTGGTCGGTCGGATCGGCGATCTAAAGAAGTCTTTAAATGATCAACCCTCGGGCTCGGAAAACTTCCGAGCAACACGATCGCTAACCCGAGGGGCGATGCAAAGCGATCACAACCAGTGGTGTTTCATACAATGGACCCGCTATTCCTACTACCTCTTCTTCTTCTCTCCCGAAGGTAGTGGAAAGTGAACACGAGGCAACAAAGGACAAGGAACTTCCTACTAATAACGGAGGTACCAACAATGTCCATCCTCAAGTTGTCCGAAACCCAAATCCAATCCAGGAGTTGTTTTGAACCTCCGGTAGCTCCGTTGAAAACCCCAAATCCAAATCTTCTATTCCTTACCCATCACGTTTGAATGAGCAAAAGCTCCATGAAAAAGCCGGTCATCAAATGGACAAATTTTTCAAATTTTCCAAGAACTACATTTTGACATAAGCTTTGCGGATGCTATCATCTTGATGCCCAAGTTTGCATCAACTCTCAAACACATGTTAAGCAACAAGGAAAAGCTGTTTGAAATGGCTAAAACTCCTCGAGCGAGAGCGCTCTGCGGTTATCTTGAAAAAGCTTCGAAAAGCTTGGAGATCTGGAAAATTTCTCTTACCTTGTGTATTTCGGGAATGGTTGAATGCTTTGCCTTAGCCGATCTTGGTGCAAGCATCAATCGATGCCTTATTCGATATGGAAGAAACTTTCTCTTAGGAACTTACTCCTACATGCATGACTCTCGAGCTTGCGGATCGTACAATATCCGTCCTCTTGGCATTGCCGAGGGCGTATTTGTGAAAGTAGGAAAGTTCCATTTTCCGGTGACTTTGTGGTTGTTGATTTTGATGCCGATCATCGGGTTCCTCTCATTGTTGGACGAGGATTCACGAGAGCGGGCGTGCTCTCATTGATGTATTTGAGCAAGAAATCACATTACGTGTTGGTAATGAAGTTGTCACCTTTAACCTTGATCAAACTTGAGGTACTCCGCAAACTATGATTACGAGTCGGTTAACCGAATAGATATCATTGATGTTGCTTCGAAGAGTACTCTCAAGAAGTTCTTGGTTATGATCATAATTCTTGAGTGATAATCTCACTCATTCATCTCAACCTATCATTGCCAATTCTACTCCTTCTCTCACTCCTTTTGAGGAAAGTGACTTCATCTTGGAAGAGATTGAAGCATACTTGTCTAGTGATTACATTCCATGGGAAATTGATCACGCTCCCATTGACATCGAGGGGACATACTTCTCATTGAGAAGTTGCTTAATGATGATCCATCATCATCATCAATTCCGATGAGGTTAATAACAATGAGATTCCGGAGGAGATATTCTTCTTGAGAAGTTGTTAAATCGACTTCTCCTTCATAAGCTTCATAAAGGAAGTCAAGTCGGTTGAGAAAAGCGAAGAATTTCTGAGTCGAACTTAAGGACTTACCACCTCATCTCGAGTATGCATTTCTTGAAGGTGATGATAAATTACCGTCATTATTGCTCGAGATTTGAGTAAAGATGAAAAATTGCTCTCATAAAGGTCTTGAAGTCACACAAGCAAGCAATTGCTTGGAAACTCTCCGACATTAAGGGTATCAACCACAGGTTTTGTACTCACAAAATCTTGATGGAGGATGACTTCAAACCAGCAGTTCAACATCGAGAAGAGTAAATCCAAAATCCATGATGTTATCAAGCAGGAGGTTATCAAACTTCTTGATGCGGGATTGATTTACCCGATCTCGGATAGTCCTTGGGTTAGCCCAATTCATTGTGTTCCTAAAAGGGTGGCATAATTGTTGTCACAAATGAAGATAACGAGTTAATTCCAACTCGATTGGTTACGGGATGGCGTGTTTGCATTGACTATCGTAAGTTGAATGGCGCCACCGTAAAGACCATTTTCCTCTACCCTTCATGGACCAAATGCTTGAGAGATTAGCGAGGAGCGAATACTATTGTTTCCTTGATGGTTTCTCGGGTTATTTTCAGATTCCCATTGATCCAAAGGATCAAGAAAGACCACATTCACACGCCCATACGGAACTTTTGCCTCTGACGTATGCCTTTTGGCCTATGTAATGCTCAGCGCGTTCCAACGATGTATGATGGCCATTTTCCACGACATGATCGGAAACAATGGAGGTGTTTATGGATGACTTCTCGGTCATTGGGGACTCGTTTCAAACATGTCTCTCCCATTTAGATAAAATGCTCAAAGCGGTGTGAAGACACCAATCTTTGTCTAAATTGGGAGAAGAGCCACTTTATGGTCAAAGAAGGCATAGTCCTTGGCCATAAGATTTCAAAAATGGGATTGAGGTTGATAGAGCAAAAGTCGATGTTATTGCTAAATTGCCTCATCCTACTACCGTCAAAGGTATTAGGAGTTTTTAGGTCATGCGGTTTTATCATGATTCATACAAGATTTTTCTAAAATCGCTGACCTATGACCCATCTTCTTGAAAAGATGCTCCTTTTATCTTCTCACCTGAGTGCATCGAAGCTTTTGAAACATTAAAGAAAAAGCTTCTGAAGCACCCATTCTCGTTGCTCCGTGGGACTTGCCTTTTGAGCTCATGTGCGATGCAAGTGATTTTGCTATCGGTGCGGTCTTAGGGCAGCGTAGATCCAAGCATTTTCGACCTATCCACTACGCGAGTAAGACTATGGTGAAGCTCAAACCCATTACACCACCACGGAAAAAGAGCTATTAGCCGTGGTGTATGCATTTGAGAAGTTTCGGCCGTACTTAATCTTGACCAAATGTGTGGTGTATACGGATCACTCGGCTCTCAAATATCTCTTTGCAAAACAAGATGCAAAGCGAGATTGCTCCGTTGGGTTCTCCTCCTCCGAGAATTTGATATCATTATCGTGATAAAAAGGAGGCGAGAACACAGGCTGCGATCATCTGTCCGTCTAGAAAACCCTCACCAAGATGTTTTCGAGAAAAAGGAAATAAATGAAACATTTCCTCTCGAGACACTCAATGCGGTTTCTTTTCGTGGAAACTCTACTACCCCATGGTTTCTTGACTTTGCAAATTACCATGCGGGTAACTTCATAGTGAAAGGGATGTCGACCCAACGGAAGAACAAATTCTTCAAGGATGTTAAACATTACTTACGGGACGACCCTACTTATTCAAAATCTGTGCGGATCAAGTCATCCGAGCGGTGTGTTTATGGACAAGAAGCTATGGACATTCTCAAAGCTTGCCATCTTTGGACCCAGGGGCCATCATAGTCAAACTACACCGCCAAAAGGTGTTTGATTCGGGTTTTATTGGCCCACAATTTACAAGGATGCCCATGAATTTGTCAAAACATGTGGCGCTTGTCAGCGTCACGGAAATATCTCAAAGAAATGAAATGCCACAAAATGCCATTCAAGTTTGTGAGATATTTGACATATGGGGCATTGACTTTATGGGGCCATTTCCATCATCTCGAGAAACAAATACATACTTGTGGTCATTGACTATTTGTCAAAATGGGTTGAGCGAAAGCTTTACCTACCAATGATGCCCGAGTAGTTGTAAAATTTTAAAATCTCTTTTGCTAGGTTTGGAACTCCACGAGCTATAATCGGTGATCGTGGTACACATTTCGCAATGACCAATTTGATCGTGTCATGCAAAAGTATGGTGTAACCCACCGTCTCTCTCTGCATACCACCCCCAAACAAGTGGGCAAGTGGAAGTTTCCAACCGTGGTATTAAAAGAATTCTTGAAAGGACGATGGCGAAAATCGTGCATCTGGTCGGATAAAGCGGATGCGCGCTCTGGGCCTTCCGTGCGACTTATAAAACACCCATCGGGTGTACTCCATACAAGCTAGTGTGCGGAAGGCATGTCATCTTCGATTGAGCTTGAGCACAAGGCATCTTGGGCCTTGAAACATGCCAATTTCGATATTCGAGACATTTGGTGATCACGAAAAGTTCAAATGAATGAACTAAATGAACTCCGTGATCAAGCATACGAGAACTCTTTGATCTACAAACAAAAGACAAAGAAGATTCATGACTCTAAAATCAAGAACCGCGTTTTCAACGTTGGTGATCGAGTCCTTCTTTTCAATTCAAGATTGAAGATATTCTCGGGAAAGCTCAAGTCCCGTTGGTCTGGTCCATTTACTATTGCTAAGGTTTATCCTTATGGTACCATTGAGTTATCTCAACCCGATGGTCCAAATTTTAAAGTGAATGGTCATCGATTAAAGCATTATTTTGGAGAGGACATTCCATCCGTGGTTGTCCGGATCTACAAACTTTCCCCATGAACCAATGAATGCGGGGATCGAGTCAAGCTAGTGACTCGGGAATCAAAAACGATAGCACACCACATGGGTTTTCACCCGTGAGTATCACTTCCTAGTGTCTACCAGTTAGTGTGGGGAGTTGTTGTATATAAGTTCTCAAAAAAAAAAAAAAATGTGTATATATCAAAAATAAAATAATGGCCGTAGTATTTCCCTTTTCGTTCTATGTTTCGGCATAACGCGGTACTTTGAATATTGAGGGCAATATTCATTTCTAGTGTGGGGGAATTCTCACGAATTTTATCATGTAATTATTCCACCCAATTCCCGTTTTGGCCATTTTTTTTTTTTTTTGGAGTAAGTGTTTTCACTTACTCAACAAATGGTGTCGATCCGCCATGTCTAACCCACATAAGGATTGGCTAATCCGAGAGCAAGCGGCTCTTGGTAAAGATATCTCAAATCCGTTTATGGCTTGCAATTTGCCCAAAATTGTATGGTGTTCAACTCACCATATCTTTAATTAGTGAAAAGTTGGCTAGCCCGCAAGTTTATGGCTTGTGGTAAAGGCGGTTGGAAATCCATAATTGGTAATCGGCTCACCAAAGATAATATTGATAATTTATCTAAGAGTTGGCTAGTCCGAAGCAAGCGGCACGGTAAAGACAAATCAAATCCGTTCTGACTTGGTGATTTGCTCAAAATCATTTGGTTATCATTGTACCAAGGTTCTTACTTGAACTGAAACAATTGGCTACTCGAGTAATGGCTTTTGGTAAAGAGATGAAATCCATTAATTTTCTCAAATCATTGCTAGGGACTAGCAATATCTTAGTGTGGGGGATTGATGAGTGTCTAAATACTCATCATTTTTGTCTTATTTAGAATGCCAAAACATCGAAAACACTCGAAATGCATCAAAATGATGAAAATATCACAAATAAGTGTTTTATGTGTTTTAAATGCAAAATATCAAAATCGGTGAAAAACATATCAAGTTTGCATAATTGGCAATTTTAGTCCCCAAGTTTCAAAAGTTGTCAAATTTAGTCCTGGTAAATCAAAATAAAGAAAAATGTCATTTAAAGTCCCTAGGATTCATGAGTTGTCAAAATTGGTCCTTGAAATTTAAAATTGCAAAATTACAACTTAGGTCCCTTAAGTTTTGAAAATGTCAAAAATAGTCCTTGGATTTATTAAAAATGGAATTTTATGCATAATGGTCCTTGTACTATTCATATTTGGCAAGAATGGTCCTTGTGATAACTTTGGAATTGTTGGCAAGTTTGGTCCTTCATGTTTGGAAAATTACAAGATTAGTCCTTGTGATATTAAACAAACCAAGCGGACCCTTTTGTATTTAAACCCACCAAATCAAAAGACCCCGCCATATACCTTGACCCCAATTATGAACCCCACTTATTATCAACCGGTCAAAATAGTCAAACCGCGCCTAAAATACACTGCTGTACATCTCCTTCTCCACTCTGTAAAACCAAAACCCGGTGGTTTTCCACTTTTCAACATTTCACCTCTGTCTTAACACTTGTATACCAACTCTTTAACACCTCTACAATATCTCAAAATTCATTAATTGCACAAAACACCTCTTGACTATTTTGGCGCCAAAACTGCCAAATGGATGGTTGATGATTTGGACCAATCCAATGGTTGGAATGAGGTGGGAAATGTTCGAGAGATGTCGACAAGGCTGAAAAAGATCATTATAAAGCAAGTTTGAAGCAATGTGAAGAGATATCTAGTGTAATTTTAATTTTTGTATGTCGTTTTAATTAATTTCAAATTTCGATGTAATTTAAAAGCTTTCAAGTACTTGTTTAAGCAATCTTAGTGTATTGTGAATCTTTTCAGTAATCAATTTCAAAGTTTAAGTTCAATTTCGGTTTATGAAATTTTCTTGTTCAAATTCTCAAATTATTCTAATGTTGTTGTTAGTTGTTATTAAGGATGAATAAGACCATATAAGCTCTAGATAAAGCTTATTAAAGCTTTTAGAAACCTTAAAATTCGGTTTAGAATCAAAAAGAAAAATACCAAAAATACAAATAAAATAGTGAAAAATAAAAATCCATGGTGAAGGATCAAAATTTGAGCGAGGTTGATATTGGATGGCCTTGGTATAGAGCTTCTTGGGAAGCTATAGGAAGTATAATTTGGCCTTTGGTTCTCTGTTTTGTGCTTGAACTCCAATTGTAAGCCATTTCTTCAAAATTTGCAATTTTTAGTTTAAGTGTTCAAAGTCTTGTTAATTTTAGTTTAATCATGTCTAAATATAGTTAATATAAGTTAATTAATAGATTTCTTGATTTAAAAATTATTTTGGTGTTTAAAGCTTCAAATGAGTCTCATTAAATGGTGGTGTTTGGATTTACTTAGTTCAAGCTGGTGTTAAAGGTTGTTTGAGTTGTTGTTTATTGTTGTTATCATGTCACACTTGGTTCTAATAACTCAAAGACACCAAGAAAACCAGTGGTCCTTGTTTAATAAAAAGTCAAAATACCTTTTGATCTCATCGGTTTCATTAAGCTGTTTGATTTTCATGATCCATGATTATGATTTCTTGTTTATAAGTTGTTATATTGCTCAAATAAGTCTTAATACACCTTAATACATCATAATCGGTGCTTAGGATCAATTCAAAGTTCATTTTAGTCAACTTATTTAGTTTTATAAAAGTCAAAATTTTCCATTTGGTCGTTTTGAATAAAATAGATAATTTTATATAGGACTTAATATTAGATTTCAATACTTGAGCTTTTGGGATATTAAAATTTAGTTGCTTAACTTAATTAGAAAATATTAGTTCACTTTTAATCGAGCTTATTTAATGCTTATTACTTAGCTTATTTTGAAACCCTTTTCAAAAGTGTGCCACTGTACTTGAGTTTTGCTACCATTTTCACAAGCTTGTCACAAGCTCATTATTGAACCTCGACTTGTGAATTTTAGTTCTTTGGAAAGCTAACCAAGCCATCTTAAGGTCCCAAGCTTAAAATTCCACTTTGTAGCTTATTTGATAGAAATTGCTAGTAGTTTATTTCTTGTCCCATTTTGGTGTAAACTCGCTTATCTCGGTTTCTGGTACCACTTTCACAAGCTCTTCACAAGCTCTAAGTGCTTATTTGTTTTTTGGATAGCCCACCTAGACTTTTGATTCAGTGCTTATTTTGAGCTTTTGAGCTTTTGCCCTAGCGCCTTGAAAATCTTGCATGCTGTTTGGTTTAGTTTAAAATAAGTGCTTATTGCTTATTATAGCTTATCGGTGTGCTTATTTATCTTTTAGCTTCATTTGAGTTACTTTAGCTTATTTATATCTTATTTGACTTTTGTTTCCAGTTTGTAAGCTTGTTTGAGCTTAAAACATCAAAATAAGCTCATAAACTTCTTTGTTGAGCTAATAAGCTCATTAAATAGCTTATTTTAAGTTATAAAATTTTGTTTTCATTAAAGTTTCTTATTATAAGTAGTTAAATAGTTTTCAAAAAGAAAAACCACAAAAACATCATTTTTAAAATAGTGATAGCGTTTATTTAATAGAAATTAGCTTTTGATTTTTCTTTTCGACTTATTATTAAGCAAATTTTGTTTTATAATTTTCTTAGTTTTCTGTCACCTTAGGATATTTTTAGAAAAAGTTTCATAATTTTCTCTGTTTGTTTAGTATTTATTATAATTTTAAATAGTTAAAAGTATTAAATAATTAGTAATAAATAATTAAAAGCATAAAAATATCTTTTCAGTTTTAAAATTAGTTTTATAATATTCTAGATTTTTCTAAGTTAAAATTTTATTTTTCGAGGTTAATTTTATATTTTCTTGTATTTAAGTGTATTTTAAATAGTAATTAATTAATAATAAATAGATAAAAGTGTAAAAATATATTTTCAATTTTAAAATAAGTTTTATAATATTTTAGATTTTTCTAAGTCATAATTTTATTTTTCTAGCTTTATTTCATATTTTATCATATTTTAGAGTATTATTAAATAGTTTAAAATAGTTTTTAATTAATAATAATTAAATAAATAGTTGTAAAAATAATTTTATTTTTCTAATAATTTTCTTTTATTTTAGGATTCCAAAATATCATTTTCATATTTTTAGGTCTTTTATTTCTTAGAACTCACGTTTTGTTTTGTGCGTTTACGTTTTTTATAACGTCACGTATTTACGTTTGTCTTATCGATTGTTGTGCTTTACAATTACGTATCAAATATCATTCCAATCAATCGATAGTGTAATTATTCATCAAAATCCTTCTTGATCACTATCCTTAGTGATTATTCGACATCTGAAAGTTGTTGAAACACCATTGAGTCTCAGTGGGACTTAACGACCTAGGAAACACTATACCTCTCGGATCTTAATTGCATTGCTTTACGAGTTGTTTTAAGTTTATTACGGTTGACCATTCACAAGTGGTTAGCTTGTGTGATTAAACTTACAAAGCACCCTCTTATCACTCTATTAATACCCTCTTCTCCAACACAATCAACTCACACAAATCTTTTACGCAACTAAACTCTGTCAAAATCTTTTCTCAAATCGAAATATTTGTGTGTTCTCAAACCTTCAAAACCTCTTTTGGAAGACCTTCCTTGTAAACATTTACAAAATTTTTCATCACAAACTAGAGATCTAAACATTTTGATTGTTCTTGCCAAGCGTTTTAAAACCCTAAAACTTCTTTAATAGATATGGCTAGAACACAATCTCTCGATTTGCTTCTCGATGGGTAGGGATCTCACTAACGTTGAATTCAAAACAAACAATGTCATAGGTAATTTTGAATACCACGAAAATGTCCCAACCTATAAAGACATTGTAAAATTTTTATTCAAGCGCCCACTCAAAGCGGCCTTTGTAAAATGTCCTCGATGGTGTACCCAAACTACCTCGGGGAGTTTTGGGCAAGCTACTAAAACCTTTGACCCGACACCTTCAAGCGATGAGAATAACCTTAGACCACTCGGAGTATCTCATCGAGTTCGGTCTTAATGGGGCAACAATACACCTGGATTACAAAACTTTTGCACTTCAACAGGTTGGATTACAACAAAGGTGTTTATGTCGACATAGGGAGATCATTTCTGGTGATCTTATAACGAAGCTACTGAGCAAAACTAGGACGAAGTATATTTCGTATCCTAGGTTTGTCTCTTGTGCTTTACAATCGTTCTTGGGTGCCAATTATACTCGGGATGAAAATTTGGAAATTTACGGCATCACGAGTCCTTCAAACTTTCAAAAGGACCCATCCCTTGTCACACCTATTGAATTGATGGCCCATATGGTTCTTTGTAAACAACCGGGAGGGATCGATGTCTCAAACCCTGCTCTTAAAAAGAAAGGGAAGTCTCAGGCCGGGACTAAGACTAAACCAAAGTCTCGGGGCCACGAGGCTTGAGAGCACCGCCTAAGAGGCACAAAAGCCCGAGACCAAAAGACACCCACCGACCGGGCAACAACCACCCGTGACAACGAAGGACGATACATCACGGTCGGTGCCCTTGGTCACACCTACTACTCCCAAGATCCGGAGGAAACAAACAACCATTGGTAGGGAGGCGCCTTCCACCACGCCTAATGATGGTGATGAGTGTGTAAATACTCATCATTTTGTAAAATCTGAGCGCAAAGCGTTTAAAATGCTCGAAATGCATCAATAATCTTGAAAATATCTCAAAATTGCATTTTATATGTTTCGGATGCAAAATGTTTAAAATCGGATGAAAAATGAGCTAAGTTTGCATAATTGGCGGTTTGGTCCCCAATTTCAAAGAAAAATCACCAAAGGTCCTTTTAAAATCATAAGTTGTCAAAATTAGTCCTTTGGTGAAAAATGTCAAAAGTTTTGAGAAATTACAAGTTTGGTCCTTGAGTTTAAAATTGGCAAAAATAGTCCCAAGTTTCAAAAGTTGTCGAAATAGTCCCCGAGCACTTAATTTCAAAGAAAAATCACCAAAGGTCCTTTTAAAATCATAAGTTTTCAAAATTAGTCCTTTGGTGAAAAATGTCAAAAGTTTTGAGAAATTACAAGTTTGGTCCTTGAGTTTAAAATTTGGCAAAAATAGTCCTTGGAAGTTTGAAAATGTCCATTTTGGTCCTTGTACTATTGAAACTTGTCACATTTGGTCCCTTGGAACAACTTCGCAAAATTGGCGACATTGGTCCTTGTATTTTCGAAATTACAAAAGAGGTCCTTGTTTATTAAAGCCCCTAAGCCTTTGGACCCTTGTCAAAACCAATTGGACCCCGCCATAAGCCTTTTGACCCCCTCAATTTGACCCTTCCTTTAATATTAACCCCGGTCAACAAATAAGTCAAACAAACACCCGCGCCTTTTCTTTCTTCAACAACAACTTTGCTACACTCGATCCTCCCGTCACTCCAAACTCAATTCCACTCCCTTATCCTCCACCTCCACCAAACTCCAAAATGCATTTAATGCATCCTCCCCAACACTCAAACCCCAATCGGCAAAAGCATTTTGGCGCAAAATATGATCAAATGGCTAAAATCTTCTCAAGCCATCCAATGGTCCGATATCAGTGGGAATTAATCGGAGAGGTGAGATAAGACTTTTGGTGTATAAAAGGAAGCAAGAGAATGAGAGAACGAGAGCAAGACTTAGTTTAATTTCAAATGTATGTTGTTTTAAATTCTTAAGTCTTAAATAGACTCTTAATTGTAATTTCAAGTTTAATTGTATCAAACTAAAGTATTTGATGTATTGCAACTATTTTCAAGTATCAATTCAAGTTTGTGTTCACATTTCATATTTTATGTTAGCGTAGTAAATTTCATTTTCAAAATCCTATGTCCAAGCTTTTATTAGCTTATTTTTAAGCTCAAATAAGTTTATTTAAGCTCTTTATAGCTTTTGGTAGCTTACATTTCATTTTTAAGCGACCTTGGTAGTGGGTCAACAAAAGTCAAGCGAGAAGGAATTTGGTTAATTTGTTTTGGAAATGGATAATGGTGATGCGAGCATGGATTTGGGTTGAAATTGAGTTAGTTTATGGTTTAGAAGAGGTAGAGATCCTTGTGTTCTTTGGCAAGCCATAGTGGCTAGGACCATATGTAAGTTCATTTTCAAAGTCGATTGCATAATTTGTATTTGTGGTTAGGAGTAGTTTTATCACATTTATTAAGTTGTAATTAGGACAATTAAACTCGGTTTAATCAATAAAACAAGCTAGTTCGATGGTTGGCTCATTTTAATTTGCAAATCTGTGTGCTTGGTGTGTTTGGTTCGATGAGGAGTATTGGAGTTTGAGTTGTGGTTTGTGCTTAGAACTAGTCTACTTAGTCTCAATTTGGTTCACCTGAACCATTTTGGTCATCAAATCTCGATTCTGAACTCTCAAAGTCAAAATTAACTTGAAATTGTCTTAATTTCATAACTGTTAGGATTTTTAAAAAGCAAAAGCTTGAATTGTGTTTAGATATCATTAGGATAACTTGCATTAGTCTTAGTTCACCATAAAACATCATAATCGACTCATGGTTTAAGATTAAATCTCACAAAGTCAACATATCAAATCATCGAATAGTCGAAATATTGAAAAAGTCATTTGAGCCTAAGCGGGATGATTTTTCATTGATTCATTTTGGGTCAAATCAAGTAAAACTTGGGGCTTAAAACTTCAACCGGTCTAGTTACTTATTGTGATTTTTATAGATTTTGGTAATTTTTATAAGCTTCAAAATGGCTTGTGAACTTGGTCTCATACGCACGTGCCTTGACTCGATTAATCTGAGTCCGCATGTGTTTTGTGAGACTTGTAACAAGCTCATAAGAGCTTATCTAGGTGCAGTATTTGGTTTATAAGTAGCCACCCGGGTCTACTTTAGGTTCCTTCTTTTGGTTTTGAGTTTAGCTTATCTGAGCAGCTTATTCTTAAGCTCCAAAGTAGGTCCCAAAACTGATTTTAGCACTTAAACTTAAATCAACCAAATCTTTGTAGTTTGCAATTCAGTGGTATAGAGCAGTTTTATCTAGTTGCATTTGGGTATTTTCAGCATTTTATAGCTTCTGTATCAGTTTGGTGTCCATTGGTAGCTTTTAGCTTATTCCAGTCTTATTTATAAGCACTTTGCTTTTGACTTCATTTTCTTCTGAGACAAGCTACTGTTTTATAATTTTCCTGGATTCATAATATTAATTTAGACTTTTCTGAATTTTCATATTTTTCTAGGTCGGTTTGCTATTTTCTTTATTTAAAAGCTTTTAAGTCTTTTTAATTAGCTTTTAATACAATTAAATCGGAAAAGTTTCAAAAAATAAGTTTTATTTTCCTAAGTTAAGATAAATATAAAAGTCAAAAAATATTTTTCAGATTTTTCTTAGTTAAATTTGTATTTTAAGCAATTTAAGTAGTTTTAAATAGTTTTTAATTCATAAAAATACAAAATAATCGAGAAAAATACAAAATTAGTTTTGAAAATTCTCTTTAGTTATTTTAGATTTTTCAAGTCATAATTTCATTTTTCTAGCTTTATTTCATATTTTTTTGTATTTTAGGCTATTATTTAATAAGTAAAAATAGTTTTTAATTAATAATAATTAGATAAATAGTTATAAAAATAATTTTGTTTTCTAAAAATTTTCTCTTATCATTAGGTTTGTAAAATGTCATTTTATATTTTTAGGATTAATATTGTTTAAGTCTCATTTTTTTTTGACGTCACGTAATTTTTAAGTTAAGTTTTATAAAGAAAAATCAAAACATCATTTTGCAAATAGTGATAGCGTTTATTTAATATAGTTTATCTTTTAATTTTCTTTAATTTGCATTTAAGCCCTGTAATTTATAAGCTTTTCTTTAGTTATAATCGATCAAACCTCTTTGATTCAAATTCTCTCGATCACTATTCGTTTGGTGATTCATCGCATGCATTTCATTGGGACATAATGACACGGGAAACCCTATTCTCTCCCGATCTTCATTGCATTGGTGTACGAACTGTTTTAAGTTTCTTACGGTTAGCCATTCATGTGGCTATCTTGTGTGAGAAAACTTGACGGTTTGCACCGATCAATGACATTAGCAAATCAAGCCTTTGTGCGAGGGCACACCGATCGATCCCAAAGACTGGGGAAACAAACAACCCACCGATAGGGATACAACATTCACGACTCGCTAAAGGCACCGGAAATACCCACCAATGTCTCGTGGGTCACTGGGGACAAAGACTCGGAGGAAAGGAACAACCGCCGATCACGGAACCCAAAACCAATCGACTCCCCAGAAGACGCTAGGAAACTCCCACTGTCCAGGGGTCCACGGGACAAAGACTCGGAGGATCAATACCACCACCGATATGGAACCCATTCCACTCCTTGTTTGCATTCTCGAGTTGCTAAAATCGATGATGACCTTGCCGAAAGTGATGAAGAAATCTTATCGGCAGGAGAAGAAGTGGACACCGAGGTTCAACCGACCAAGAACCTCGGCTGATCCTGACGCAGATCGAGTCGACTTTTCAAGCGAAGACAATGACTCGACCTCTTCCTCCAGCTCGGCGAATTCAAAAGGTTTGACAATGTTCTTCCACTCACCGAAAGACAATCGGTTAAGTGGATCGGTGGGGCTACAAGGAAGCTATTTTCCGGGTTCTTGAGCAGTTTGGGATCAACACATGAAGCTGCCGCCATTACCGACCTTAGATCGATGTGCTCACCTTCAACGAAAATGTTCACGAGCACGGAGATCTTATGTACCACCATCTTGTCAACTGGATGAACACATGGTTAAGTTCCTCAAGCATCTTCGACGGTTGGGGTTACGATTGATGAAATCGGGGCCATCAAAGAAGACCAGTAGCTCAATGCCAAAGTCTTTGGAGGCCACTGAGGCATATGCAAAAATTCATCCGAGCTCACCGACCTTATAGAGATGCTCAAGTCTGCAAATGTTCGTGGTCTTCAAACTTTAGTTCGGACTCTTGGATCACCATGGACTCACTTAACACTCGGTAGCTACCTTGACTCGGGCCTCGTCTTCTATGGCTTGGAATCTTGGTTCACGAATGCGCCTTGGAGTTATCTCATGCGAACTTGGATGCAAAGGTCACCGGTCTTCAGCAGATACTTGAAATAAAGGCCATGATGGTGAAATCTATCAGCCTTCAAAGGTCAAGTGGTCGGGCCCCCTCACCCCTACTCCAACTCTTGCCCTCCACGACGCTTCTGACAGCAGGTTGAGGGGAGAATCTTCAAGAAACTCCTCTTCAAAGCGGGGAGCAAACACCACCGATCTCAGCAGGCTCAAACATCATCATCATCGGCACCGTCTCTGCAGCACCAATCTCATCACTTCCACCTCATGCAACAACAACAACACCGACAGTCTTAACACCAATCATGACAACACCACCTCCCATTATTGCATCATCTTCTCGGGACGAACAAGGCAAAGGCATACCGACAACCATCGAGCACGAGAAGATTCCTACAAAATCGGTGACGAATACCTCTTCACTCCTCAACAACTAACCAAACACCTTGCTAAAGAGAGGAAATTGAAACAAGGCGAGGATGAAAAGAAGACAAAGGAGGCATTGACCAAAGTGATTGCGAAGAAGAAAATGTGGGAATAGATGCAAGCAAGATTAAAAGGGTCGAGCAGATGAAGTTCATGGAAGCTCAGTGCTCGAATGGTCGCAATGAGAGCTCGAGATAAAGAAAAGAGAAAGAAAACCGAAGCTCTCGTGCAAAGCGAATTAAAGAATATAATCGACAATGACCACCAAGGCTTTCTGAAAAAATCATTGATGTCAAAATCATTCCCAACACCAAACCATTGGCTATGAATGTTTGAGAGGGATGACAAAAGACACTTTGAGGTTCATGACCCGCTTAAAATTGATGACTTTGGGATCACCGAACTTGATGAACTGGTCCGATCATTGGAAAGAAGCAAAATAAGGTGGTCAAGGAGTGATGAAGATGCTTAGCAAAAGATATGAAAGGCTAAGGGATGCACCAACCCAGTCGAGAATTCACTCGCCTTGACCGCACCTCAAGGATCTCAACCACAAGCTTCCACCGCAAAGGAAAGAGTTGATTTCAACCGAGATCAAAGTGCACGGCCTTGAATGCAACAGAGAACCGCACGAGGTGTAAATTTTGTGAACTGTCTAGTGATTGAAGAGCTCGAAGAGGCTATTCCACATTGATGTCTATGGAACCCCGCATTTCAAAGATGGAGTGACATTGATCGGGTTGGAGTGGGTGCAATGATCGCCTATATTCACGTGGCCTCTCGGATCCAATCCCAAAGAACGTCAGTTACATCAAGACACGAATGCTAAGATCGAGACCATCCCGACAGGAAACACTCATCACCAAGAAAGTGAAGCTTGAAGCTTTGAATCCATCCGGATTGACATCATTTTGTTTTATCTTTTGTACTAGTGATAGGAACTATGTAATCGATCAATAAGCGATGTATGTTTTATTCATTTACTCGGTGTTCCTTATTGTATTCATTAGTATATTTAGTGTAAGAAGAAGCCTCTTGCTCACTTACACCGATCAACCATCGAGGCTATTTGTATATCGAATAGGGAGGCTGTTGGGTTCGATAAATACCCAAACCCCTTAATCTAGGATTTGAATAGAAAATAGCCCAAGTACTTAATCCGCTAACACAAACAGTCATCGAGTGCATAGTCTCTCGGTGAGTCGTCTTAAGGATACTCAAGAAGAGGCAAATAAGAAGTCTCTCCACTCGGAAGGCGGAACTTAAAGGGTGAAGACCGAGTCAAGAAGAAGATGATGGATTCGGTGGTGATGACAATAACTCATCGAATCCCTATGATCCTCTCCAACTTCTTGCAAGACAAACCAAGTAGAAGGCCAAGGATGTAAAGGCGAAGAAAGAGCGGGACAAGGCGGGAAAGGTTGAATCAGATAAGGCGAAGTCCTTATCAACCAAAGTCAACTTTCCACGAATGGCAAAGATCGAGGCTCGGTGTCATCATCGAACTTAGGAAAGTGATAAGGTTTTAAAAGGTACCATTTGAGGGTCGTTTAAGTCCTTATTTGATCACTTTTGTATCCGTTATTGCTTAATATCGTTCCTTTTCACTTTTTAGGTCTCTTGAAGGCAAAATCTTGGAATGGCACTTATTTGAACGAAAAGGCGCGAATATATGAAGAAAATGGCCAAAGTCAAAATCGAAACACTCAAAGTCTTTGAAAATAGAAGGCGCGTGCTACGGTGCTAATTGCGACGTCGTCCGAGGATTTTGTGACGGCTCGTAACCCAAAACTCGTATTTTCAAGTGGCGGCGTCCGGTTGTAAAAGAGTAGGCCGTCGCTACTCGGGCGGCCTAGATGCAATCCGACGGCGTCGAAGTCAAGAGACGGCGTCATGGACATAAGGTGACACCGTCGCAAGGTTAACGTGGCAAGACGAAACCCTAATGACGGCGACACGACGGCGTCATGAAACATAAGGTGACGCACGTCGCATATGTAATCTTATATATAGAATCCGAATTTTTCGGTTTAAGGAGAGTCTTTTGGGTGAAAACCTAAACCGAACCTAAGGTGTCTTGTACAAGATTTTAGGGTTTTAAACCTTATCTTACATCAAGATAAGTATTTACTTCATTAATTCAATTATGTCTTTGATTATTTGTGTGTATGCTTGCATGTTCTCCATGTCCCGCTAATTTATTTGTGTGTTTGCTAGGAAGTATGAAACTTAATTATTGAATATTGATTGGTTGTTTCTTATCTTAGTTGATTAATGATCTAGTAATGCGATAGGTCATTCGTTGTGTACTTAATGCTTGATTCATCTTTGTGAACCTTAGAATATAATTACCGAGTAGTTGTAAGCTAAACCATCCAAGAGTGCCTTAGAGTAAGAGTTTATTATCCATAGTGGGTTTTGTAGGCGAGACCCTTTGGTAAGTTCAAAGAGTTAGGGAGAAAGATACCCTACAACTTTAGACACACAACGCAACTAAGAATAAGGACGTGACAATTCAACCATCAATAGGAGATAATTAAGGAGTAGTACAACCTAAGTAAACACATCTTTAAACTATCATACGAGCACACATTAATTAGACATAGACTCCACAACCTTAGTTTAGATAATTAGATAATAGTAGAGTAATCGGTGAAATACCAACCCCAAATCCAATACCCGAGATTCGTACCTTTCCATTTCATAAAATATAAAAATACAAAAATAATCTTCCTCAACCTTAACCTTAGCGTAGTAACTCCTTACTAGCATTCCTATTCCCCAGAGAACGATATCAATACCCGTGGCTTACCCTAATTACTACACTACAACGATTAGGTTCATTGCCTAGGGTGTTATAAAACTTGCTCGAAGAAAAGGAAGTTTCCTTGACCCCGAACGACGCGTGTGGCGTTATTTAAAGTAGTCTTGTCTCTTACCTAGAATAGTCTTTAGAATGAGACAAAATACATCAAGATTTTGTCTTCAGATGATGTCGGTTGTCACTTAGGAAAGAGTCAAAATCATACATGTATAAATAGCATAAGAGATGGAGTGAAAAGGTTAAGCTTGTGAATTGTAAAACACACATACACGCAAGCCATCTTTCACTCCTCCAAATACAACTTAGTTCTGAGATAGCTCGGTGAGCTCTAAGAGTTGTGCTCGGACTTAGCCTGAGCTTAGAGAGAATCACCCAACCTTGTCATTTCAATCCCAAGTACTATTCCGCAAGTACTTGGGTAACGATTCTTTGTTGATTTATTTCTAATAAGAATATGATGTTGAAAATTACTTAGTGTGTTTTCTTTATGTTAATTTCATCATAGTTCACTTTAACTTGTTTTATAAACTTAAACTGCTTTTAAACGATAGTGAAGCGGGAACAACAAAGAGCATCACCGATCCACAAGGGCCTAAAGAGTCACCTTTCCGACTGAAGACAATGACTTTGACTCCTCTTCATCCAGTTCTAATGAATCCATCCGGTTTGATAATATTCTTCCAATCACCGAAAGGCGACTAGTTATGTGGATCAACATATTCGAAGCTGCTATGGGCAACTATCTTGATATGCCGAAAATCCGATGTGCTCACTTTCAATGCTAACACCGATGAGCACGGAGATATTATGTACGGCGACTTCATAGATTGGATGATAACACGCTAAGTTTCTCAAACATCTTCGTGGTTGTGGAACAAAATTGATGAAATCAGGGACTCGGTCAAAGACCCATCACTCAACTCAAAAGTCTTTGAGGCTACTGAGGCTTACTTGAAGAATTCCTTAGACCTCACCGAATCGATCACTATGCTAAAGTCGCCAATGTTCGTGGTCTTCAATCTTGATTCGGTCTCTTGAGACAACCTTGGGCTCTTTGGATGCTCAGTGACCAATTTAGCTAAGGCTTCCTCATCAATGGCTTGGAATCTTGGGCCACATGACCGCTTTGGAACTTTCTCAAGCTAACTGGAAACGAAGGTCATTTGGTCTTCAAAAGGATACATCGATATCAAGGCTATGGTCACCGAAATCTACCAAGCCTTCAAAGGTCAAGCCACCCAAACTCCCCGGTGACAAAGCCAACTCTTGCTCTCTGAAGTTGCTTAGCAGTTGAGGGGAGAATACCATCAAGAGACTTCTCTCACACCGAGGGGAGCCAACACCACCATCCCATTTGTACCAATTTCATCAATCCCACCCTTATCATCAACAACAACAACAATGGCTATGATGATTACACCCATCACAACAACAACACCACCATCGGTAGCATCATCATCTTCCTCGTGCCGGGACAAAGGAAAATGCATAATGCAAACTCCCGAGCACGAGAAGATTCCCTACAAGATCGGCGACATTGAATACCGCCACACCACAACAACTAAGTGCCTATCTTGCAAAAGAAGAAAGGAAACATAAACTAGCCGAGAAGGAAAGGAAGAGCAAAGAAGCGATCGATAAAGTTGTTGTTGAAGCCGAGAACTTGGGAATTGATCCAAAGAAGCTTCGGAAGGGTCGAGCAGACAAAAGTTTAAGGATGCTCAGTCGCTAAGATGGTGAAATGAGAAAACAGTTGGAAGAAAGGAACAAGAAATCTGCGACCATCGGAAAGCAAGAATTGATCATTACAATCGACAATGACAAGCGAGAAGGTCGCTCGAGAAGATCACTTATGTCGAATCATCCCAAGTCTAAACCACTAGCAATGAACGTCTGAGGGGATGATAAAGATACTTCGAGGTTCATGATCCCCTAAAATTCATTGACTTTGGGATCACCGAACTCGATGAACTTGGTCCATTAATTGAAAAGAAGCGAATGCGGTGGTTAAGGAGGCGATGAAGATGCTCGGTAAAAGGTATGAAAGGCGAGGATGCACCAACACAATCGGGGATTCACCGCTTTAATTGCACCACAAGGATCTCAACCTCGGTCATCACGGGGCAAAAGAAAGAGGTTGAGTTCTAGCCCGAGATCAAAGTGCACGACTCGAATGCAACAGGAGTTGCTCGAAGGTGTAAAGTTTGTGAACTGTCGGTGATTGAAAAGCACGAAGAGGGCTATTTTTCATTGATGTCTATGGAAACCCATCATTCCAAAGATGGAGTGACATAGATCTTGCGGGTGGCTACAATGGCAAGCTACCTACCGGTGGCTTCTCAAATCAATACTCGAGAAAACATCGGGTTGTGAGACCGACCAATGCTAAGCTAAGAGAGCACCGACAGAAGCACTCCTCACAAAGAAGGTCAAGCTTGAAGCTTTGGGAATCCATCTAGACCGACATCATTTTGCTTTATCTTTTGTACTAATGTTAGGAACCATGTAATGTGATCAATAAAAAATGTATGTTTTGTTAAAATACTCGGTGTTCCTCATTGTATTCATTAGTACATTCATGTAAGAAGAAGCCATTTGTTCACTTACATCGATCAAACACTTAGGCTATTGCATATCAAAATAGGGGAGACTGTTGGGTTCAAGAAATACCCGAACCCCTTAATCTAGGATTTGAATAGAAAATACCCCAAGTGTTTGGACCGTTAACACTAACAGTCACCGAGTGCATAGTCTCTCGGTGAGCCATCTTCGAGATGCTCGAAGAGGCGAAGAAGAAGTCTCTCCACTCGATGAGGCGGAACTTAAAGGGTGAAGACCGAGTCAAGAAGAAGATGATAGATTTAGTGAGTGATGACAATAACTCATCGAATCCCTAAGACTCTCTCCAACTACTTACACTAAAGACAAATTGAAGTAGAAGATCAAGGATATGAAGATCAAGAATGAGCGGGATAAGTTTGAATAAGATAAGACGAAGTCCTTATCAACCAAAGTCAACTTTCCACGAATGGCAAGCGATCAAGCTCGGTGTCATCACCGACCTTTGGAAAGCAATCTTGTCTCTTACCTAAAATAGTCTTTGAATGAGACAAAATACATCGATTTTGTCTTCGTATGATGTCGGTTGTCACTTACGAAAGAGTTAAAACTCATACTTGTATAAATAGCATAAGAGATGGAGTGAAAGATTAAGCTTGTGAATTATAAAACACACACACATGAAGCCATCTTTCACTCCTCCAAATACAACTTAATCCCTGAGATAGCTCAGTGGGTACTTGTAGTTGTGCTTAGACTTAGCCTGAGCTTAGAGAGGAGTCACCAACCTTTGTCATTTCAATCCCAAGTACTATTCCGCAAGTACTTGGGTAATGTATTCTTGTTTTGATTTATATCTAATAAAGAATATTATGTTGAAAATTAATCTGTGTGTTTTACTTATATCTTTTCAGTCATAGATTCACTATTAACTTGTTTTATACACTTAACTGTTTTTAAGATAGTGAATAGGGAACAACAATATCATGTGTGATATTACCAGTGATAGCATGTGTGATATCATAGTTTATATCACCGTGATATCATGTGATATCACCGTGATATCATGATATCATCCGTGATATCACCTGTGATATCATGTGATATCACAAGTGATGTGATATCACAGGTCTTTGAGCTTACTCAATTTGTTTATAAAAATGTGTGCTTTCTTCGACCATAACTTCTTTAGTTTGCTGATTCAACCATAGATATTTTTAAATTCCGCTATAAAACCTATCGAAACATGCACAATGTATCCATTAAATAGAAAAATTCACCACAAGTCTAACAAAGTTTCATAACATCCCTTGTTTTATGTTAAACACCTTTTCTAATATTTCATATTATCATAAAACACAAAATCTTCCTAAATATTTTCAAAACACAAATAAGAAAAATGAATGTAAGAATCACAAGAATATAATAAGTGATGTTTATTTTCATTTATTTCATATATACTTGGTAAAATACTAAATTCTTATCACATTTGGTATGAATTTAATATTTCACATTCTTAGTTAAGATCACAACCGATGACACATATATGATGAAGAGTGTAATACTCTTCATCTTTCTTCTGATGTTATATCACAAGAGATAAATAAGTGTCACTTAAAAATATCAAAATGAATAAAAAGGAAGCAAACTATGAAAATAGAGACTTGACATATTCTCAAAATCAAACAAGTGTTGCATTAAATTAGCATTTTTTGAACAAAATAAGAATTCACCTAAAGAGACTTTAACCCTTTTATTTCTACTAAGAGTATAATATCACAAGTGATAGATAACATTGGTTGCATTAAAAGAATATGCGCTTGTCAATTGCGATGAAAGCGATAAAAACTATCTTCAGAATCGAAAATTATAAAAATATTAGAAAACACATAGGTGATAATATATAAAATATACGAAACAATGAAATATCTTGGGTGATATTAAAGGTTAAAAATATACTTGTTTGTTTATGAAATATCACAAGTGATATTAGACATTAACTTTTTATAATAAAATATCATAATTGATATTAGACATGTAATATAATAAAGTTTAATAATAAGCATGAAAACACATGAAAATAGACGAAAACGATAAAAGCGCAAAAACGGACGAAACGTATGAAAGCGGACAAAACGATAAAACGAATGACAAGCGATTAAAACGTATGAAAACGAAAAAAGCGTCGAAAAGCGGACGAAAATATAAAACGAATGAAAATGGACGAAAACGTATGAAAGCGGACGAAATCGTTTGAAAGCACGAAAGCGTCTAAAATGGACGAAACGTAAAAACGGACGAAGCGTATATAAACCTATGAAACCGATGAAAACGTAAGAAAACGGACAAAAACGTAAGAAAACACACGAAAACGTATTAAAACGGACGAAACGTAAGAAAACAGACGAAAAGGTATTAAAACGGATGAAAATGTAAGAAAACGAACGAAACATAGGAAAACGGACGAAAATGTAAGAAAACGGTAAAACATAAGAAAGCGGACGAAACGTATGAAAGCGGACAAAAACGTAAGAAAGCGGACGAAACATATGAAAGCGAACAACGAAAACGGACAAAAACGGACGAAAACGGAAGAAAGCGGACAAAACGTAAGAAAACAGAAGAAAATGTAAGAAAACTGACGAAAACGTAAGAAAACGAACAAAAACGTAAGAAAACAGACAAAAACGTATGAAAATGTAAGAAAGTAGACGAAAACGTATGAAAACGGACGAAAACGTTTGGAAACGTAAGAAAACGGACGAAAACGTATCTAAACGGACGAAAGCGTATGAAAACGGACGAAAATGTAAGAAAACAGACGAAAACGTAAGAAAGCGTATAAAACGTAACAAGAAGAAAACGGACGAAAACGTATGAAAATGAACAAAACGTAAGAAAACGGACGCAAAAAGAAAACGGACGAAAACGTGTGAAACGTAAAAAAGCGAAAACGTAAGAGAGCGACGATGACGTATGAAAGCGGACGAAAACGTAAGAAACGATGAAAGCGAAAGCGTATAAAAGCGGAAAAACGGAAAAAACGTATTAAACCGACGAAACGAAAAAAAAAAAGAACGTGCAATTTAAAAAAGTGATAAAAAAATTTCAAATAATGAGAAAATAAATGAGAAAGATAAAAAGAAAAGAAAAAGATAAGAAAAAAATATGGACTTAGGTTTAGGCATATAAATCTTAGGTTAATTACCACCATTAGATCAAAGTAGATGAAAAATAAGAATTTATTCCTTAGTATGCAAGAATTTTTGAATATGCAAAATAAAGTAACTTTGCATTTAATATAAATTAGTCTCTTATTTTAATGAGAAGAGGAAAACAGAAATGTCCTTTGGTGTTTAGGACGTAAAGCGATGACACTTTTCATAGTATTGATATGTCGTAGTTGACGTGTTTGTATCTGAAAGGCAGATACACATCATCACAAGTGTCGTGTCCTGCATTTAACGTCTTTATAGTTGTCGGTACGTATTAAAATTTTCTTTTTAGCTTTTACTGCTTCACTTTTAAAATTATTTTTATATTTATTACTTATTGAATACATTTTGTTAGAAGTTAGAACATAATGTATTTAATGAATTTTTTTTACTGCAAGGGCCACATTTATCTTCATATTTTCACAATTTAAATACATTTTTTTTACTTACTTTAAATACATTTAAGGAGAACAAATTGCATCTAAGTTTTGTTTAAAGAAAAAATAAAATAAAAATGTGTAGAGTCTAGTGTCTAGGACACGAGATTCTTGGTGGTCACCGAAGACACAATTTCAAAGTCATACAAACAATACTCCTCCCATAAATTAATAGTTCACTTTTGTTTATGGATTCAACTTAAATTAGTCATTCAATGTTTAAAATAGATGAGAAAATTTAATCAAGGTTTTAAATCATTACCTGAAGTTATTGTTACAAAGATAATAATAACTTAATTATTTAGCTAATGATAAAATTATTATTTTTAAAAGGTAAAAAAAAAAAAAAAAAAAAAAAAAAAATAGTTATTATGTCTTTTTTTAAAGCTGCGTTTTAGAAGAAATAAATTTAAAGACGGTGACGAAGAAACTTGCGGTATATTCGAAATGTTATCTCTCATATACTGCTATTGGGATCAGTAATTTCAAAATGTTGTCAATTATTTTTTTACACCGGTGTTGCTTATTAACATTTTACGAAATATTTTTGGATTTTGCTAACATAGTTTTATGGGCTGTAGTTAAGCCTTCTATGTTTATAAAATCAACACTTACTAAAAATTAAACATTTCTTATTTAAGATTATATTCATGTTTAAAATGATTAAAAATGTATTGAAATAATGTATACGAGTTTACTAAATGCAAAATTTATAAATATGAATTGCTTAACTATAACTCATAAGGTTATGGTTAACAAAACTTTATAATATCAAATAATAATTCAAATGTTTTCGTTTCCAAAATTCAAAACTATAACAGCAACTAATTTGCACGTCAAATTTTTACATGTTATCATAAAAATTGTATTTGATATTTGATGTTCGCAGAGTAACATTAAGAAAAGACCTTATTCATTTATATTTGATATTTGATGTTCTTTTTAAGGGCAATTTCATATCTTCCTTTCATAAAATTTAAATTTTTTATATATATCAAAATATGTTTTACAAAACATTATACATTATTCGTTTAATCCTTGTATTTTGAATATATATAAAGTTAATAATAAAAGTATGGTGTTATATGAAATTTTTTTTATCATCTATTTTCCCATTGATCTCAACCAAAAGATAAAACAAAATTTTCATTTAATGACATTTAATAGAAGACAATAAATTTTACCATCCATAAAACAAAATACTATTACAAGAAAAAATCCTGTGGGAGAAATTTACCAAACAAAAACACATTTCTCAAAACATAAAAAACATCGACCAAAAACTTTTACCAAACCAAAAAACCCTCTGAAATTTCCAGGATGAAAATGAAGACAAAGAGACCTATCCAGGTGGTTCGAACATGGGTACGAAG
This sequence comes from Chrysanthemum lavandulifolium, assembly GCA_022545495.1. Taxonomy (NCBI): domain Eukaryota; kingdom Viridiplantae; phylum Streptophyta; class Magnoliopsida; order Asterales; family Asteraceae; genus Chrysanthemum; species Chrysanthemum lavandulifolium. Next base: position 218,999,057 of record CM040245.1, read on the forward strand.
ACAACCACCAAAAGTGAAGGTTTTATTGGCGTTTATGATCGCAATTGCAGCCCTTGTTTTTATCCGAATGGTTGTTTATGATCATGATAATCTCTTTATTGCCGCTGAAGCTGTTCATGCTCTTGGCATTTCTGTCCTTATTTACAAACTTGCCCAAGAAAAAACCTGTGCTGGTAATTATAATTTTTATAACCTTTTTTTATTTGTATTGGTTGTTTTTGTTGGATTGTATTGTAATTAAGGTTTTTGTTTGAATTTTTTCAACTTTGGATATATTTTTATTATGATTTAAGTATTTGTTATTATTGAAAAGGGGGATTGGGATTTATTTGATTGTTTTATTACCTATAACGTTGAAAATTGATTGATTTGGTGCAAGGTTTTGATGATTTTATCAAGTTTTTTATACAAAAAGTTTAGGATTTTACGAAAATTGAAACTTGAAAGTGATTTCATTTTTGGAAATAAGTTTGAGATTAGAAATTTGGTTAAGGGAAGGAAGTCTTTGCGTGCAACTTGACACTTTTTATTGCTCAGATATCACGAGCTTTTGGTTGGAAAAGGGTAACTTTTTCTAATTGCTCCAAGAATTTGAGTTGCATAAAATATGGAAATTGTAGCATAGTGATTGATTAGGATTGATTTGGTAAAAAAGATGATAGAAATATGGAATTTACCACTTGCTTTAAGTATTTGATCTACAATGAGTTTGTTTAACAAGTGCATTACGTATTTGAAACTTGTCCTAAGTTTGACTTATAGTTGTGGTTCCTTTTTATTTACATTTTAGTAATGGAGAGAATAGGATTTATTTGATAGGAATTGGGAAATGAGATTACAAATGAGATAAAACTAATATGGGCATTATTAGTTTTTGTGTTAATGCTCTTCTCTGGCGCTTTACTGCAGGGCTTTCACTGAAGTCACAAGAACTTACGGCCTTATTCTTAGGTTCTAGACTCTATTGCAGTTTTGTAATGGAATATGATGTCCACACTTTACTAGATTTGGCTACATTGGCAGCTACCATTTGGGTTATCTATATGATGCGTTTTAACCTAAATTCAAGTTACATGCATGAGAAAGACAATGTTCCAAATTATTATATTGTGAGTTCTTTATCTTTTGAACTAATGGGAAGAGATCTAGTGAGAAGTAATATTAAAATGAGAAGAATGAGAAAGGTTTCTAACCACATATTTTAAATAGGAGGGCGAATTTTAAAGGGAGATGCATCTACTTTTGTAGGTGCATCTTATATGTGTGGTTGTGGTTTTTTCTCACTCTTCTCATTTTTATTTTTCTTCTCATTTGATCCTTACTCTTGAACTAATATGCGGCAATACTAAGAATCATATTCAGTATCTTAAAACCATATTGCAAACTGTTACATATAATGATCTTTATGTAGGTGATTCCTTGTGCTTTATTGTCGCTAGTGGTTCATCCTACAACACAGCATCACATTATAAACCGAGTTTTGTGGGCCTTTTGTGTTTATCTGGAAGCTGTTTCAGTCCTGCCACAGCTTCGTGTCATGCAAAGTACCAAGGTCAGCATGTAACATATCTTGTCATTAACGTCAATCTGATTTGCTGGGATCTTATATATTTCTTTTACTAACTTGAGTTTATTTTTGTTCAGATAGTTGAACCGTTCACAGCACATTATGTTTTTGCTTTAGGGGTTGCAAGGTTTTTAAGCTGTGCCCATTGGATTCTTCAGGTATATGCGCAGCCAACATTTTGATTATCAATTGCCATGATACATAAAGCAGTAAAGTTACCCGATGTGGAAAGAATGTTTGGATTTTTGATTTGAATGGGCTTTCAGTATTTGCACCAAAAAACTAATTATTAAAGGGGGAAACTAAACCACCAAATTAATTTGAGAGACTTCTACAGTTCTACTCCCAAGTCACAATAGGCATTTTCTTTTTTTCACAAGAATACTCTTTTTGGTCATTCTATGTAAAGAATTCTTAACAAAAAATCAGTAAGATGTCAAGCACTCAAATAACTGATAATCTAGTTATCACAACTTCAAACAACAAAGTCATATCCAAACAATCTCTTTAGCCTGTTAATAGGCATGACAATCTGATTCTGACTATTATTTTTCGAATTATCCTACCTTCAAAATGCACATCCAAACACCCCCTAGGTCATGGTATAACCTTTGCTTTGGTGGTGCATTATGAACCAAAAAATAAAGGATTGGGATTGTCTCAAGTTGAAAAGAAAACTTGACTCAAGTTGGAGAAGTGTGTTTATTGATTTGATCAAATGGCTCAAATCAAAAGAACTTTTGATTTAAGCCATTGGATCAAATCCAATGGCTCACAAATGCCCAACTTGAGTCAAGTAATGGGAGAGGATCCTCACCCAAAAAGAAATCACCCCGTGTTTATGTTCATTGAACACTGATTCTTAGCAAATCCGGAGGGATACAGCATAACTCTATCATTGTATGTGTTAAAATTGTTTCTCATGAGAGTTGTTTGACATTGCAGGTATTGGATACTAGGGGACGCTTGTTGACAGCTTTAGGTTATGGATTGTGGCCCTCGATGGTCCTCCTTTCTGAAATCGTCCAAACATTTATACTTGCTGACTTCTGCTATTACTATGTTCAAAGGTTCCTTCTCAAATTCCATTTTAACTCTTCACAATTTCTTCCTTACTTTATTCCCATTCGTGACAGTGTTATCTGATTAAAGGTGGCGAAGTGGTTAGGTCAAGTGGGTTGGGTAACCGGTATAAATGGATTCGAGTCAAAAGTGTAATTACCGGTAATGGTTAAAATGGGTCAGGCTAACCCGAAATGCCGTTTACTTAAAAGCTGAAACATTTTTTTAGAAATGATCAATGTGTTAAAAGATGATTACAGGTTCTTTATCAGCTTGATATAACTTCGCTAATAATATGATTATAGATGTTTATGCATCAAACATCTCATTTCTATGACTTTGGACCTATTTGACCCATTTGAGCCCTTATAGTAATATTTTTTCTACTCGTTTGAGATGAAACATAGTGCAAATCGACCCATTTTATAAGTTAGTGTGCTAAAGTTGTCACCTATAATATTGATTTGTTGTGTTTGCAGTGTTATGGGTGGGCAACTCGTTTTACGCCTTCCATCTGGAGTGGTGTGAACTCAAAGATCAGGGTAAAAAGAGAGCAGGGTTTATGGGACTAACTCCTCCCCATATCATAGTAAGCAACGTGTTGGTCTTGTTTATGTTTTTCTTTGAGACTGTAGGGAGGTTACATTTCCTTGCAAGATTATTACCCTGTTAAGTTTATGTAAAGTTTTATATCTATCTAAATTTAGAGTATTTTGGGAGTTATATCTGCTGTTTGCCGTAATCTTTATCCATGTCGTTCGTAGAATTGTTTGTTTATCTTCATTTGAAATATGTTGGCTTTTGGTTTAACAGTCAAAGGATGAAAAAAAAAAAAACAATGTGGCTCTCGGGTTTGATAGCTTGAGCTGACTGAACAAAATAACAAGGAGTTTAACTGTGTTCGGGAAAACATTTATTAACGAACTGACTACCCAAATTAATCCATTATCATATTGCTTTTCATTTAGTTGAAATGAGTCTATCTATTTTACAAAATAATATCGTTTAAGTTACTAATATTGAGATTAACAAGGAAAACTACCACCAAGGTTGCCTAGTGGTAAGTGGCTTTATGCTGTCACAAGAAGTTTTGGGGTTCAAACCCCACTAGGTAAACATCTTGGGGATGGCTAAAAAAAAGATTACGAGGATACCCCATCAAGTCGCAGACATCCGAAGTAATCACTCACCTTCATCAGATAACCTGAATAAGGAAACCTTGTATGTTTTAGTAATGAAAAGCGTAAGATGGTTTTTTACAATGTTAGTTCGTTTCAGGAAACTACGAGTTGTGTAGTTTGATAGGCGTAAAGACGCTTCAAGGAAGAAGGTTTGTTTACTGGCTTGATTTTGAATCTTGGAACTGATTGTCTCTTAGAAAATAACATTGTCATAATACATATTAAATGTGAGACAAACAACCTATGATGAAAGACAAGTGCCCTTAATGGCACGCCAAACAACCTATTATGGTGAAAGACAAGTGCCCTTAATGGCACGTCTTGAATATTTAGACCAAGTTTTATGGTAATCATTATCACTACTTTCACATCAGCGTCACATCATCATTCAACACACTATCAAATTCATCACCTTTTACTTTTTATGGTCTATTGCCTAACCCCCACACACATGGAGGCTCACAATTTCTAGGTTAGATAAAGGTGGTCACCACCATCATTAAAGATGCAAGAGTGGGTGAGGTGGAGGTGGTGGTGGGTGGTATTCGACTCAGGAGGTGGGATAAGGTGATCCACCACCTCCCATAAAACTAAATTTATGTAGTGTACGTTTAGTCTCCTTATTTTTGCAACAAATTAATTTGTTTATTGCCGATCCAAAACATAGTTCAATACCAATCACTTACGTAGTGTTTGATATGTCGTAATGAGAATATCAATGGAAAAAATCATTACGACGGAATGAAAAATATTATGTTTGTTTACAATTATAAAATGTAATGACTATATATATGGAATCACCAATTACATGAAAAACCATTATTTTCATTCATCATCATTTTTTTTTTTTTTTTACATATTGGAATGGAATCATAATTACATAATAGACTTTTGTGAAACTGCTAAGAAGAATAGCTTTTCTCTGAATCCGCCACTCACTCTCTTTCGGACATAATAGACTTTTATTGACTATCCACCAAACAAAAAAAATATATCATCAAAAAATATTTTGGTCTTTTTAATATCGATTATATTCATTTTATCATAACAACCAAACATAACTATAATCATAATGCGTCATTCTATTTCTTTATTTATTTCATTACGATGTTCATTCCTTTCGGTCGCTCCTTCATTCCTGTCACACCTTCATTTTAATAAGCAAATTTCGTTACAGTCGATTTGGAAAAGTACAAATCAAAATCGTTACCATCAGATGGTTGATTTATATATACAAATCAAATTTCAAACCTTACACATATCATACAAATCAAATTTCAAACCTTGCACATATCACTATGTGATATTATTTTGCATATAGGTTTGACACTCGTACTAGTTACAAATGCTATTGTTGTATTGGCCCAGGTGCATCGGTGATGAGTATCAATCATAAATCAAAATCTAGCGACATACATCATACTCAAGCTTACCATGAAAATAAGTCATTTGAAAACCAGAAAATTAAGCTTCAAGAAAAAGACCAATGATATGACCATACATCATGTTTTAAAAAATAAGTAATGTATGTGATAACAAACTTTCTTTTAATTAATAAAGTGTAAGTTCGCTAATAATTTTTAGAATCTTACCCAAGAGGGGTCAGAGATGTTAACCCGGTGTTTATTGGGATCTTTTCATATTAGTCGTTCACTTTTTCGGTTTGGTTTGTGTTAGTTCTAACTTCTAAGCATGTATCTAAATGTGCACAAATCTTTACAAACCACTGATAACATTCACTTATGCAGAAACTTATACGAACAAATTAAAACGCGCAAATAAAGGTGCCCATTTTCCCAAATGGGGTAATCATATAGTTCCTTTAACCATAGCCATATGCTACAACTAAGATACGCGACAATTAAAACAAACAAAACGTTGTAAATCGTTAAAAATCAAAACCAGGACCCTAGCTTACAATTCCTCCAAGTTAATTTCCTGATATTGTTGAGGTAATGTTGAGGGTGATAGATTTGGCTACACTCACATCAATAATACCTTTCTGCATTACTATTCATGTTAATTTTGTCGTGTGTTTCTATATCATGTCTACCGATTTCTAGATGAATGGTTCAATTATTTCTATTGTATTCATGTGAGGATTTTGAATTTAAACTTATATTATAAAAAAATGGGGTTTCCAATATTTGATACATTTTAAAAAGTTTAAAACATGTTTTTAAGCGTATTTAGGACCCTTAATGAGCTTTCTTACATATATGGTTTCTCAAACGATAACAAAAACTATACATGCTCCAGGTTTTTGGTAGGTAAATAATCCACACGCAAAGGTGGTTCACACTTTTGGGGTTTTAACCACGAACATCTTGTTTAGCAAACTTATTATTTGTTTTCGGGGTGATAACCAAAATCCCGTGAGTTTCTACAAAGCCATGATGATATCTAAGTCTGCATTCATTTTAGTTTTTATAGCTTTACTTGCTCTTAAGTTGATTTCATCTACTACAGGGACGGTGAGTTAATACATTTCTCTTTGTATTCAAAGCACAAAAATCTGGTTATTTCTCGATTTTCATTATGTATCATGTGCAGCTTGTTCAAAGATTGCTTCATTTTATATACAGTTTGTTGCTATTTTTTCAATTTTCTGCAGCTACACACGAGTGGTGCTCCTGAGTCTTCGCTCCAAGATATAGGTATTACTATACACAATAGTTGAATTATGTTTGTTTGACTCGTTCCCTTGAAGCAATATTAAGCGTGCTTTTCTTTTACCTTTTTATAAATCTCATTCGATCTTTTATTCGTTTGAGATTACTGGTGGTGTAGCTACAACTTCTTTTTATTATGTTTTTGCCTTTCTAAAAAAAAAATGTTTGTTTGAATATCTACAGTTTAAAATAGTTGTATATGATCTAGATGCAAAATAGATATAGTGATTACTTGGCATATGCTCATAATTGCAATTAACTTAGTAGGAACACCATGAGGGAAGATTTCCTATTTAAAATATTCTTCAACGATATGGTATTGAAGAACTTATCCATTTTATTGATTTTGGGTTATATAATGGGCAGATTGTGGAGGAAAATGTAGAGTGAGGTGTAGCAAAGCGTCGAGGACAAAGATGTGTTTAAGAGCATGTGGAACGTGCTGCAAACGTTGTCATTGTGTTCCACCAGGCACTTATGGTAACTATGATACGTGTTCGTGTTATGCCAACATGAAGACTCACGGAGGTAGGCGTAAATGCCCATAACTCACATGGGACATTACATGACCCTAGCGATATAATTTGGTTCCAAAAATATTTGATTATAGGTTCAATGAATACTAGATTACAACGTCTGTACATACGTTGCAACACATGGGATTTAGTTTTTTTTTTTTGAAAGGTGAATTTCTTATTAAGTGCTTCGTGTCGCGGTTCGACAGCGGGAGGTCTAGACTACGTTGTCTAAATCATGTTGAAATAACGTGAAACTACCCGACTTTAATGAGATGAAAGTTTACAAATATGTAGATTGAGATTGATGTCACACGTTTGATGTCTATCAGCATATAATTATCGAGTAACTTGTCAATATTAGAGCGGGCTTGGGCCGTATATCATCTAATAGTCAATACTCAATTCTGTCAATTTGAACATACAATAAAATATTAAAATGTGCAATTTCAAAAGATTTATCAATCACATATTATAATCTTGATTATCTGAGTAAGTTTATATTTTACTAATGTTAAATTAAGTTACCAAATTTTTTTTTGAACTGAAACTAAGCCACCAACATACATATATGACCAATAACTATGTATAACGATGCTGTGCCGTTCAAAAAAAAAAAAAAAAAAAACACTATGTATAACGATGCAATTTAGTATCCATTACAATAATGTTGCAATGTGTACAATAAGTAGGCTGTGTTTGGCTAAGGATTGGGCATAAATTTCAAAACACTCTATAAGTTTCGATTGGCGTGAGGGCATAGAGAACTTTCAAAAAATTCTGCGCCGATCTAAAAATGAGGCTAAATTTTTTATAAGCCCCAAATATAAGACTCGTTGGTATTAAATTACTTAATTACCCACAAAAATATCTAATATATATAGGGTTGCAAACGAACTGAAAGTTCAGTGAACATTTCGTGAATCGTTCGGTAAAAAAATCGTTTATGTTCGTTTATTTATTAAATAAACGAACATGAACAATATTTTACGTTCGTTTTGTTAAATAAACGAACATGAACAAAAGTCGCGTCCGTTCATTTATGCTCTTGAACGTCCGTTTATGTGTTGTTTATGTTCATTTATTTATTTATATTCGTAAATCATATCTTTGAATTGTATAATTTTAAAGTTATTTTTTTTGAACAAAACAACACATATAAAACAATATATTTCATAATTTAATAAAATTTATCTTTGTTTGTCTATGTTCATTTACGTTCGATCGTTTATGTTCGTTTAGCGTTTGTTTAGTGTCTTAATGAACGAACATAAAGGAACATGAACAACTCATTTTCTTAATAAAAGAACATGAACAAGAACATTTGTCCGTTTAAGCGTTCGTGTCCGTTTATCTGTCCAGTTAAAATTAAATGAACGAACACGAACAAGGCTCCGTTCGTGTTCATCTGGTTTGTTTACAACCCTAAATATATACACATGTTAATTTAATTATATGTCTCTTTTAGTAATTTTACAATAATAATCCCCAACTTAAACTAACTTGCCAAACAAGTTTATGAAAATAAAATTTAGTTTAGAACATAATATAAGCCCCAACCTAGTTTTAAATTTCAATTGTACTAAAACATACCCAGATCAGTATATTAAGGGGGTGTATGTTTAAGCTTAGGTATGTGACAAATTACTTAAATCCGCTCATCGCTAATTTCTATTATAAGAGCATAAGGTATCCTAAAGCCATAGGGCTCGTGTTATAGCAACAAGTGTTGTCACTTCAACACTTTCTTCTCTAACTTAGAATTTATAACTTAACCCAAAACACCATCTCTCTATCACTCAAGTTATAGGACACCCCCTGCCTACACTTAACTCAATAAAACAAAAATACCAAAAGAAATAAAAAATGTCGTATAACGCTGACCGGTCATGACGACGTGAGATTCTATGGCTTGGGATAGGATGAGGGGCTGGTGTTATAGGGCTGACTTATAGGGTACCTGCCAACGTCCTATAATTCATGGCACCGGGTGCTCTAGTTATAAGGCTGAGTTATAACCAGGTTACTTACTTTGAGAATTGCTCATATCTTATTCATATTAGTTCTAATTTTCACACCATATATTGTTACAAAACTCCTATATAATCAAGAAGAACGCAACTTTGTAAAATGTTATTTACGGATTACAGAAAATCTGTAAGAATAAGTGTCCGAAGCTGGTAAGCACCCACTCTTTCCATAAATTCAAGGAACACCAGTAACATATTTCTAGATTCGTATATCTAATTACTAAAAAATGTTTGACCCATAACTGTTTTATCTTGTTTGAATGATGACAATAAGATACTTGTTTCAAATAGCTAGGATCACTTTATTAGCTGTGAAAGATACTTTCATACCAAGCTCTATAACTAATCGAGTAACTAATTTCACTTTTCGGTGTGTAACCACAGCCCAATTAACTGGCCTCAAAGTTGTAAAATATATGTAGGACTCAATCGGTAGATAACTCAACGTTCGTTGGACCGACCTGATCACTATATGTGGTTCTTATGGGTGTCTACCTGAAATGTGAAAGATGACAAGATGACAAAAGAATATAGTCGGCATGAAAATAACTACACAGAAACAAGGACCCAAGCGTCTTATTCAACAGAAAGAATAAGCTAGATTAGAGTTGACACAACGATCCAACATTGTATCAATAAAAAAAATAGTACATAACTGAAGGATCTGGATACTCTTTTCGATTGTGACGCTTAATTTTAAGTTGCCCATTTTTCGAATACAAAATTATATCATAAGATCGAAATAAAGTTTCAACAACATTGTACTAACACGAAACTAAACAGCTCATATATACATGCAAATTAAATTTATTAATTCCGATAAATATCGTATTTCATCATTGTGTATGAAAATATAGTTGCTTTTCAACATCTCTTTTATTACAAGCCATAATAGATAGTACATATTCTCGTTTAACACTTTAATATGTCAAACTCAATGCCAGCAGGCTCATGGTTGCATGCCCTTTGCCTTAATTGTTCATAGCAAATTTCAACATTTTTAGAAAAGTTCAAGATAGTTGCAAATTATTTTCAAGATAAGTAATAAATATGCAATATTTGCTTCGGTATGAAAATGATTTTCAGTAACAGCATTGCAGAAATCAAAAAGATTTGTATCAATGCAAAAAAAAGAAGAAAAACAACAACCTTCCAAAAACATTTTATGCATATGTTAACACTTCAGAAAACGAGTTTGATAACTAAAAGTTTAAGGTTTATCATTGTCTAAACAGTCTTTATATACAACGAGAAAAATGGCACCAGCATGTTATGGCGGGGTTTTTTTTGCTGTTAGGTAGAATTATATCAATATTATGCTCCTCTTGTTGTTCTGTCCAGCTCTCTATCGCGTCATCTTGATGTTTCCTGCAGCGTCTCAATACTTCAACGATCTTCTCGACACGAGCAATCCTGTCTTCAACTTAACTGGAGTGGCAGCTGTACAAAACGGATGTGGTGTTAGGAATTATACGTTTGAGTGGATAAGACAAAAGAATGAAACAGAGAGACTTCTGACGAAGAAGAAACCTACAAAAGATGGAAGGACTGCTTGCAAAAGAAGTTTTATTTATTAGTCCTGTAGTATTTTGTAAACCCTAATCCTCTAGTATATAAAGAGGACATAGGTGTAGGTTTATATACAAGTCTTCCAAGATGTAGCGTCTAGTAAAGGTGTGTGTGTGTCCTAGGCGTATAGTCTTGTAAACGCTAGGTTATTAGTTTAGTTAGTAGTTTAGTTATCTAGACGTGTTCATATAAACGCCTAAGATTAGTTAGTGTTAGTGAATGAAAACCTTGTTCAATAACAAAGTATTGATTAGTTTATTCCGCTGTGCATGTTATTAATTAGTCTTTGTTATTGATCCCTAGCTGAGCTTATAAACGATCTTAACAATTGGTATCAGAGCGGGGAGCTCTTGATATAGGGATCTACAAGGTTTTTTGAAGAAAAAGGAAAAAATTCGAATCTAGAAAATTTTCGTAATGTTTCTGCAGGGCTGTTTTCAAGAGGGCATAACTTTTTAGTGTACCGTCGGATCAAGCTAAAATTTTTTGCTGGTGCATCTCAGTATATTCATCTAACTTTTCACCAGAGGGATTGTGAATTGGAGCTCTCAATCAAAAGTTATTCAATGTCGAAGTCTACTGCAAAACTGAAAAAATTCCGTAAGGTTACTACAACACTGTTTTGAAACGATCATAACTTTTTCGTTAACCGTTGGATCATGACGAAATTTTTGGTGGATGTTCTCTAAATAGCCATCTAACTTTCCACTGAAGGGATCTTCGATCTGAACTTCCAGTAAAAAGATATAAGGTGTCGAAGTTGGCTGCTGTTAGTTTTCAAAGTACTGTTAGGGTTTATGCAAAGTACTGCCATGAATGCAAAGTACTGCTCTATCCAAGTTGAAAGTATTGCTCACCAAGGTACTGCTATTATTGAAATCTTCGCTATTTGTGAAAGTCTTGCTTCGTCCTTGTAAAAGCACTGCTCTTCCCGTATAAGTTGAAAGTCTTGCGTTGTTTTAAAGTGCTGCTAGTTTTGATCGATATCAGATAGAACGAATTGTTTTTGGTTCTAGTATGGTTCTGAATTTGAGGGGAAGTTCATACGGTTCTCAGTTTTGAAGGATATTGGATGACACACATATGGGATTTTTTTTCACACACACAAGAAGATTGGAATTTGTTCTTAAAGTTTTAAAAAGCTCGTTTTTGGTTATTATTAATTAATTGATTACGAAGACGATTATTTATCACCTATTTGAAGATGAAGTGGAGTTTCTTGGATGCGTGTTCTTATTATATTTTTAAACGGAGGAATCGTTTAAAAGTAACTTGTTCGTGCTTAAAGGATGTTGACGAAGACTTGCAAAATCTAGTTTTCATAGGTCAAGGGGTGGATGGATGAAGACCTAGTTAACTATCACTTAAAGGAGTTACATTGTAGTGCTCGGTGTCTAATTGAAGATGAGGATTTTGTCAAGAGGTTGCGATCTACTTATATTTTGGTTAGCGATGAAGTTCAACGTCACGTGGATAAACAAGACATAAGATACAAGTTTGGGTTATTTTACTTCTTCATCAAATTTGTTATATTTGGTTTTCTTCACAGTGATCATTACAAGGAGCTTCTGATTTGAAGAATCATTTGATGTTCATGCACCACTCAAGGGAAGTGTTTGATTTTTACTATTGTTGATATTACTACGCTAGTTGGAGTTTTCTCTTGTTTTGGATTCATTTTAGTAAGCATTTTGGTGTTCTTCATGGAGGGCAATTCGAAACATTGGACGGCTTAGATTGGAAGTATGATATTATTTCGTGGTGGTCAAGATCATTATTTGCATATGTTCCTATTGGAAAATAACAAAAAGGGAAGAGATGTTTGAGTGGCATGGCATGGATTAAGGGAAGACAAAGGAAGACATACTTGTTTCATTCATGGTGAGATCCACGATATCAATTTCTCTACTGCGTCTAGGGAAGTTCGTTCAAGAATGGTTTTGTCATTATCAACTAGGGAAGATTGTTGGGAATTATACGTTTGAGTTGATAAGACAAAAGAATGAAACAAGAGGGACTTAATACGACAAGAAGGAAATCTACAAAAAGATGGAAGGATTTGCTTGAAAAAGAAGTTTTATTTATTAGTCCTTTATAGTATTTTGTAAACCCTAATCCTCTAGTATATAAAGAGGACATAGGTGTAGGTTTTATATACAATTCTTCCAAGATGTAGACGTCTAGTAAAGGTGTGTGTGTGTCCTAGGCGTATAGTCTTGTAAACGCCTAGGTTATTAGTTTAGTTAGTAGTTTAGTTATCTAGACGTGTTCCTATAAACGTCTAAGATTAGTTAATGTTAGTGAATGAAAACCTTGTTCAATAACAAAGTATTGATTAGTTTATTCCGCTG